>OY998248.1:29779645-30362145 GCA_963922005.1 Cornus suecica
TATACAGAGGTCTGGAGCCGTGGGCACGTCTTTCAATTAAGCCCGGGGTGAAATAGGAAAAATCACGCAGAAATTCTCAAAGTTGCCGCACTTACACTTGGAGGCTACGCTTCAAGCATAGCTGGCCTACGCTTCAAGCGTAGGTCCCAAACGTATGTCCAAGCGTAGATTTTGCAATTCTAGCCACGTTTTGGTACTAGAAGCGTAGGCACAAGCGTAGGGTTTTTATGAAAAACCACTTTTCTTCATGAATGCGCTAAAACGTCCGTCTCGAACCCACGATACTTTTTGCTGAAGATGACTGCTTCTGAAAATGCCGTTTTTGCCCTCCGGGAGCCATTTTTGTCTCGGATTGCCTTTTTGACTCTCCTCTTGGATAGAAAGAACACACCCTTCAGTTAATTCACCGAAGTTAACTTCATTTCTTCATTAAGCTCCTGAAACATGCTTTCACATGCAGATAACATAAAAATACCAAATAATGGAATGAAATAACGTAAAAATAGTGAGTTAAGGGGTCAAAATGACTAATATTTGATACCTATCAGGTGGCCCCATGATCAAAGAAGAAAAATCATAAGTATAAATGGAGGATGGAAGAGGAAGGAAATAAAGGGGAGGGTTCTTACCCTAAGGTTGTCTTGCATATAACTACGGATCATGCCTGGCAGAAATCCGTGATTGTTAAGATGGGTAACATCCTCAGGCATGATAATTTGGTACATCCTCTCATAAGCCACCTCATTATTTGACATTACCATACCAGAGAGTTTAGAGGTTGATGCCTCATCTTGGAACACCCCAAATCCACCTTGCATAGGGGGGCCCGACTGTGTTGTGAAACCAGTTGGGAGGGGTGACGGCCGGGGGGCACCTTCTGGAGAAGGGAGCTGAACGCCAAACCCACGAGGGGAAGAAGAAGATGATCCAGGTCCATTGACAAAAAGGGCACGGTTGGTCGTGGAACGGCCTGGAGTGATAGGAAGCGTGGAGCTCCTTAAATTGTTACGTTGTCTTTTAAAAAACCTTGCCACACCCCGAAGGCCTTCACCTGGAAGGAAAGGAAATAATATGTAAGCCACCACTGAAGCAAGTATGGATGAATCAACCATGAGTTACAAGTTACCACGGGATGGTGGAATAGACGGGGACCCCATTGATTTGGGCATGGTGGGGGCAAGAGGAATGTATAATGTCACCGTCATTCAAAACACGATAAAAATTAGCCAGATTAGCAAAAAGTAAAAATTTTGTCCTGTTTTGGAAGCTCATAGCCCGATCACGCCTAGCAATCTCCTCCGGAGTTGCCTCAGCAGTCACCCTGATGACTGCACAAAAAGTAAGAGTTAGTCAATATTGAACGAAGATGAAAATGTAGCTAACAAATTAGGAAATAAATGATTACCATCAAAGTCGGGAGACCCCCACAATCGGGGAACAATTGGGCGATATGGGTCAAACGCGTTGGATTCCCATTCGTTACCCGATATAAAGAGAAAAAAAAATTTCCAGCCCTTGACATTGTCCGAAAAAGTCAAATACATGATAGTTAGGCATTGGAGTAAGTTTGAACTAGTCGGTACTCTTTTGAACAGAGTAAAGCTTTAAGAACTCAGGAAGGTACAACGCATTATTCCTACAAAGGTGCAGGCACCCCAACATAGCCCGCCAACCATTTAGAGTAAGTTGACCAGGAGCCAGCCCTGTAAAAGAGATAAACTCTCTCATAAACTGGGGTAATGGAAAACGCAAGCCTACCAAGAAGGCTTGCTCATAAAAGAAAACTTCACCCTCTACCGTCGTGTTCGCTCTCTCGTTAAAGGTAGAGGGCGAGTGCGAACGAAATGGGGGAAATCGAAGGAAGACCATCCAGCTACATCGGCGAGACTCACCTCGGATAGTATTTGGTGTGCCAAAGGGGGAGGAAGCCTAGACATGGGATCTACAACTTAAGAAGGAAGGAAGAGGATTGGTGAAGCAAAGGAAGACGTGTTATGTTTATATAGTGACATAAAATACAAAAGTAGCCATTGGAGACCCCTTCCAATCTCAACACTTAGCATGAAATGTAAACCGTTGGAGGCCCCTTCCAATTTCAACACTTGGCATGAAATACAAAAATAGCTGTTGGAGGCCCTTGCCAATTTCAACACTTGGCAATAAAAATAGTCGTAGGAGGCCCCTGCCAATTTCAACACTTGGCAATAAAAATAGTCATAGGAGGCCCTTGCCAATTTCAACACTTGTGGGCAAGAAACAGCTAGGATTGGAGCCCCTGCTACCTTTATTGAAGTGTTGGGGACCTTCCCGCACCTTTAATAAAGTGTTGGGGTCCTTCCCGCACCTTTACCAAAGTGTCAGGGATCTTCTAGCAATTTTATAAAAGTTTCAGGGGCCTCTCAGTAATTTTATGAAAGTTCCAGGGGCCTCCTAGTAATTTTACAAAATTTCCAAGGGCATTATAGCAATTTTACAAAAGCTCTAGGGGCCTCTCAACAATTTTATGAAAGTTCCAAGGGCCTCCCAATAATTTCTACAAATTTTGGGGACCTTTCAACAATTTTGTGAAAGTTACAGGGACCCCTAAGCAATTTTGTAATTTTTGAGGCAAACGGGTAAACCCGACCCGGCTGACCCAACAGGTAAAACTACCCCAGTACCCAGCCATGGGCGACCAATATGTTCTAAAAATAATGATGGAGGAGATACTTGAACCCAAGACTTCCACCTCATTTTTAATAAACTTTAACCACTTGAACTACTAGACACATGTGTTATAAAAACATAGACTACTATATTTATATAGCTGCTGACTATACTATTTCTATGGCTTCTAAGTACACAAGCTATGGGACAAAAATCTACAATCCTAAAGCTCAAGTGTTCCCAACCTAAGGCAAGCTAGCATGGGAATAAGGGGCAACCGATAAAGATAAACCCAAGTAAAGGGATAAAGATAGATTTGACCCGAGTAAGAAATCCCTATATGGGATGTAATGGAGAAGTCACGGGAAGTAGTTCCCGTGATCTGGGCACCACGACCCAAAGCCCTATAAATTGGGACGACGATCAACCTAACAGATACGCAATAATTGCACACCATTAAACTTATTTCTCTCGATTCCATCCCCAATCACTTTACTAACTTGATCGTGGGAGCCTTTTAGGCCGATACCACACCGGTGCCTTGCAGGTACCCCTCCAGGTGGTCGCGACGTCGTTCCGGGTCGGGATATATTTCTTGTATCATCAATTGTAAAAGAAATGACTCCAATCTGTATTATATATTTTTATGAAAAATATACCTATAGATTTTACCATATTGGTGTATATTGATATTTTATTATAAGTGACTCATTTCTGACCTAGTTTTGCCCCCAAGTGGCTGCTGGCCAAAATTTTACGCAACTGGGTCCACCGATCATCAAAACTTACTCCCGATCGATCGGCAATATTTGAAAAATAAACTTAAATAATTAAAAATAAAAATAAAATAAAGATAAAAATGAAAATGAAATTATTACTAGACTAGTAAGAACTTAGCAACAATAACCTACTTACTATAAAAGAAAAGTACCTATACTAATATTTAACCGGTTTTTCACGTCTACGGCTTGATGACTTGTTTCTATTCTAATCAAAGTCGTAAGTGGGATCTATTAAATCAATAGACTCCACCATACCTATATTAGTATCATTTTCATGACAGTGTTTGAGTCGTTGGCCATTGACTTTAAACTGGTTCCCGCTTTTAGGATCTTCTAATTCCACAGCCCCATATGGATATCTTATTATTACTGTATACGGTCCATCCCATCAAGATCGTAGTTTTCCAGGAAAAAACTTTAATTTAGAATTGAATAACCATACTTTTTTACCAGGATCGAATGTTTTTCATTGAATGTGTTTATCATGAAACGCTTTTGTCTTTTCTTTATAAATTTTAGTATTCTCATATGCCTCATTATGTATTTCATCTAATTCATTTAATTGGACCCTTCTATGTGCACCTGCCCATTCGTAGTTAAAATTTAACTGCTTAATAGCCTAATATGTTTTATGTTCTAGTTCAACATGGAGATGACATGTTTTTCCATAAACTAATCGATACGGTGTAGTTCCTATTGGTGTTTTATAATCAGTTCTATATGCTCATAATGTATCATTTAATCTATTGACCCAGTCTTTCCTATCAGGGCGGATGGTTTTCTCTAGAATTTGCTTAATTTCTCTATTTGAAATTTCAACATGTCCGCTGGTTTGTGGGTGATAAGTTGTTCCAACCTTATGTGTTACTGAATACTTTTCAAGCACATTCCCAAGATACTTGTTGCAAAAATGCTTTCCTCTATCACTAATTATAGCCCTTGGTGTGCTAAACCTTGACAAGATATTCGTTTGTAAGAATTTAATGACAGCTTGATGATTAGCCTTTTTTGTGGGTATAACTTCAAACCATTTTGACACGTAATCTACTGTTACTAGTATATATTCGTATTATTTTGATTTCAAGAACGACCACATAAAGTCAATTGCCCAAACATCAAATAATTCAATTATTAGGATTGGGGTCTGCGGCATCTGATTTCTTCGTGATATAGCACCTAAGCGTTGAAATTTAGTCGCACCTCTTACAGTATTCATAGGAGTCTTTTAAATATTGAGGACTAATAAAATCCACTTTGCAATACTTTTGTAGCCGTCTTTTCAGCTCCAAAATGCTCTCCGCATTCAAGGGTATGGCAAAATTTAAAAATGTTTTCTACTTCATGTTGAGGGACACATCTCCTAATAATCTGGTCAGGACAATATTTAAACAAAAGTGGGTCCTCCCATATATAATACTTAACTTGTGAGAAGAACCAATCTCGTTCTTATTTCCTCCATCCCTTAGGAATCTTGTTCGTGGCTAAGTAATTTACTATATCAGCATACCAAGGCAATTCTACACTAATATGAAACATTTGTTCATCTGGAAAGGAATCCTTAACCGGAGTGTCATCTTTAGTCGATTCAACCACTAATCTAAATAAGTGATCTGCCACAATGTTTTCCATACCCTTCTTATCCTTTATTTCCAAATCGAATTCTTGTAATAGGAGAATCCACCTAATTAGTCTAGGTTTAGAGTCTTTCTTTGATAGAAGGTACTTGAGTGCAGAATGGTCAGAATACATTATCACTTTAGTTCCCAGAAGATATGACCTAAATTTATCTAAGGCATACACTACTGCTAACAATTCTTTTTCCGTAGTTGTATATTTCATTTGAGCTTCAATAAGTGTTTTGCTTGCATAATAAACTGCATGGGATATTTTGTTCTTTCTCTGTCCTAATACTGCCCCTATAACATAATCTGATGCGTCACACATTAATTCAAAGGGTGTTGACCAATCGAGGGGTTGCATAATTGGTGCAGTGGACAATAGCTGGCGAAGTAATTCGAAAGCTTTAAGACATTCATTATTAAACTCAAATGGTACATCTTTTGCTAGTAAACTGCATAATGGTCTAGCTATTTTGCTAAAGTCTTTAATAAACCTTCGGTAAAACCCAGCATAACCTAAAAATGACCGTATTTTTCGTACTGTAGTAGGTGGGGGAAGATTAGATATTAGCTCTATTTTAGCTTTGTCCACCTTTATCCCTCTTTTTGAAATAATGTGTCCTAAAACTATTCTTTCTTAGACCATGAGATGACTTTTCTCCCAACTCAAGACAAGGTTAGTCTCATTACATCTTTATAGTACTAATGCTTAATGTTGAAGACATTCATCAAAAGTTGTTCCAAAAACTGAGAAATCGTCCATGAAAACGTCCAAGAATTTTTTCACCATATCTGAAAAAATAGACATCATGCATTGTTGGAATGTGGTTGGTGCATTACACAACCCAAATGGCATTCGCTTATATGCGAATGTACCATACGAGCAGGTGAAAGTTGTTTTTTCTTGGTCCGCATGATCTATTGTGACTTGGTTATACCCAGAATACTCATCTAAGAAGCAATAATAACTCTGCCCTACTAATCTTTCTAAGATTTGGTTTATAAAAGGTAATGGGAAATGATCTTTCCTGGTGTGGGAGTTTAATTTCCTATAGTCGATACATACTTGCCACCCAGTAGTTATGCGTTGAGGAATTAATTCTCCCATTGCGTTAGGTACCACTGTAATACCAGACTTCTTGGGTACTATTTGTGTTGGGCTGACCCATGTATTATCTAAAATTGGGTATATTATTCCTACATCTAGTAACTTTACTAATTCGTTCTTGACTACTTCTTTCATGTTAAGGTTTAACTTTCTTTGCATTTCCCTAGAAGGTTTTGCATCTTCTTCTAAATGAATTTGGTGCATACATATTGAAGGATCAATCCCTTTTAAATCTGCCACACTCCATCTTATGGCTTCCTTGTTTTCACCTAATACTTTTATCAACTGTGTTTCCTGCTCAGGCTTTAGTTGTGCAGAAATAATCACTGGTAGTGTTTCGGCTATTTTAAATGGCCGAGTAATTTTTTTAATTCCAGCTTGGGCGGAGAAATTAGCGATGGCACTGGAGGAGTGCCTAATAGTGTAGGTAAGGGCTCTATGGGTGTTCTCCATGGTCGTGTGTCGAATGCGTGCTCAATTCCTGCCACTTCTCCTATGGTTGGCATTTGTTGGTCTTTTAATGGCTCAACATAATCATCTATAATTCCATCCTGATTTAAATCCCTGACTAAGGAATCTTTATTTAATATCCGCGGTTCCATTTCTTCGAATAGTTGGTCGATTATATCAGTGAGGAAACATTCGTCCTTTTCAGGTAACTGAGATGAATTTAAAAAAATATTCTTCATAATTTTCATATTTCCAAATGATAGATCCATAATCCCTGTTTGGTAATCTATACATGCATTTGCAGATGCTAAAAATGGACGACTTAGGATTACTGGTATTTGCCTCTTAGAATCAAAAATAGGTTCCGTGTTTAGAACAATGAAGTCGACTGGGAAATATAATTTGTTGATCTGGACAATGACATCCTCTACTATCCCTCAAGGTTGTTTAGTGCATCTATCCGCAAGTTGCAAAATAATAAGGGTTGGAGATAATTCTCCTAATCCCAGTTATCGGTAAACTGAATATGGCAATGGATTTATACTAGCTCCTAGATCGAGCAGGGCTCTTGTAATTTCCTGATCTCCTATTATACAGGAAATCGTTGGCGCTCTTGGGTCCTTAAATTTAGGAGGGGTAGTGTTAGATATTATTGAACTCATATTTTCAGTCAAGATTATTTTCTCAGTATTGTATTTTTGGTTCTTCCTCTTTTGTGTACATAAGTCTTTTACAAATTTAGCATATGTAGGAATTTTATCAATTGCCTCCAGGAGAAGAGGATTCCTTTTTACTTGCTGAAGTATTTCAGTTATTTCTTGCGTCTTGTTATTTTGTTTTCGGAAAAGAACAGGTTCATGTAGGCGTTGTGGAAACAATGTTTTTAGTTCGTTGCTCGTTTTCCCTATTTCTTTCGTAGTATTTTGTTTTTCCATAATAGGGTCTTTATTTTTAGAAACTAATTCTTTTTCTTTTTCTATGTCTAATTCGAGGTATACTTCTTATTTTTCATTTGTTGTGTCTTCTACCTCAGGGTTTACTTTCTATTTACTATTTTGTTTATTCGTCCTTTCTTCAAATTGTTCTCCAACCTTATTATCTACAATCTTACCACTCCGGAGTATGGTTATAGCTTGAACAGTTTCTATGGCTAGCTCTCCTACGGGTACTATATGCTCAATCATATGTTGCCCCTTAGGGTTTGTTAGTGGTTGACTTGGCAACTTCCCTTATTCTCTTTTATTCATTAAATTGGTTATTTGCCCAATTTGGGTTTCTAGTTTAGAGATAGATTGGGAATGAGTATACAGGAGTTAAGTAGCATTTTTGAACTCATTTAATACACTTCGAATTTCTTCAAAACCAGGTGGTCTCATTGGTTGAGTGTTATTTAGGTTTCTAAAAGGTGGCTGATTAGGGTTCTGTTTGAATGGACGAAATTGATTTGGTTGTTGGTTAGAATTTTGGTTAAATGATCAGAATTGGTTAGATTGTTGGTTTGGATTTTGGTTTTACGTGTTATTCTGAGTTTTATATGAGAAATTAGGATGATTGCGCCAACCAGGATTATAACTATTTGAAAAAGGATCATTATTTGGGTTAGTAAAGGTGGCATTAACATCCTCGGTGATATACTCAAATTCTGGTTGTACGTAGGGACAATTATTAGCGTAGTGTGAAGGATTAGCACATACCGAGCAGACTTCTTGAGGTGTCGAATTTAATTGAGTGATTCTCATTAACTGATCAAACTTTTTATTTAGTTCATCCACTTTTGATGTTACCTCATACATCTGACTTGCTTCAAATGCGTTATTGGTTCTCTTAGGATTAGAAAGGATAGTTCATGGAGCTCGAGTATCAGACATATTTTGTCAGGAATCCTCACTAAGATTCTTGAAAAGATTCCATAGAAAGTCTATGGCTTTCTGTGTAAATGATCCTCCACAGGCTGCGTCAACTGTATTTTTATAGCCCTTTCCTAGTCCTACATAGAAACTACGAACTAATTCGTGACTAGGGAATCCGTGCTGAGGGAATTTTCGTAATATTTTGTTAAATCGCTCCCAAGTTTCATAGAATTGTTGTCCAGAGATTTGTGAGAACATTAATATTTCTCTACGGGTTTCATGAGTTTTTCCCACTGGAAAAAATTTATGTAAAAATTCTTTTTGAAGTTTCTTCCAGTTATTTCTAATTTCTTCCGGTATCGTACCATACCAGAGTTTTGTTTTGTCTTTTAGGGAATGAGAGAACAATCTTATTTTAAAGTTGTCATCCGTAGCTCCTCTAATTCGTAGAGTGTTATAGACCTCCAAGAATTCATCGATATGATGATATGGGTCTTCATAAGCGTTTCCATGAAACTTAGATATCATATTAACTATAGCAAGTTTAATTTCATATTGGTCCGCTCCTACTGGTATTGCAAGTTCTAACGTGGAAGTATATTCTTGAGGGGTGTAGAAATCTTTAAAGACAGTAGGCGGAGCCACTACTGCGTTATCACCTATGTTTAAATTATTTAAGGTTCTTTTTCTCTTTATTTGGCACGTTTGTTCAATTTCAGGGTCAAAGGTTTCAAGTGGATTATTAATGGAACGACGTCTAAGCATAAACAGTCAATATTTAATAAAGAAAAATGACAATCAAATATAATAATTGAAGAATGCAACAGTTATATATTTGATGATATTTAATTATTTCTCTTTTTTTTTTTACTTTTACTTTTTTTTTAGTCAAATCTTTTCAAGATTATGGACAAGATCAATTTACTATCGATATTATTTTTATTCTGTTTTTGAAAAGATATTATATTTTTTTCAAATCTGCTTTCTGGCACTGTATAAAGAAATAAACTACATAGATATTAAAAAAATTTGTTTGCACAAACAGCAGTAAACCGATCGATCATTAGTTTAATCGAACGATCGGTATTGATACCGATCGATTGTTAGAGCTTATCGAATGATCGGCCGAAGGCTCGATCAATCATTGGTACAACCGTTCGATCAGTGTTGTTCTGACCTGCGAGAAAAATAAAGAAACAAAAATAAAAAATGAAATAAAATTAGTACAATAATTCAATAAACTTCAATACAATAATTTGAAATATCCATTTGATCATCGGCAACGGCGCTAAAAACTTGTGATCGGTTCTAGATGTATGAAAATAAAAATGTTTAAAATGAAGAAATAACACGATCAGTTTTACCTCTCAGTCGCAAATACGCGAGCAGTATATAGTATAGTTGGTTAGAGAGTGTATCAAATCACAGAGATCAGAGTTGTATTTCAAACAACTGTGAAGCAGAAAATTGAACTATTTTATAAATGTTGATTTGATTGGTTGTTTTATAAACTAAAGAACATAAAATAATATAATATAATTTTTGTTTTGTGAAACTCAAGATAAACAAGTTTAGGGCGTAATCCAACTCCACCACTAATCTCATAATATAGCCTTTTATTCTTATTATTGCAAAAGGGCGGTACAACTTACATGAATCAGATTAGTAACGCTATAAGCAGTTGCCTAATCCACAAATAGATGCAATTAAGTTTTAGTGTGGCATCATTCATCATAGATTAATCAAGACCCATTATATGCATCTATACTACAACTACTCCTAAAACATGAAATTAAAAGCATATAACGGTCATCCGTTCTTCCGACTGAATGTATGTACCTAAGAACTTATCATGTCGTTCAAGAACCATTATGTAGAAACCGATATTTAAACCTTAAATTTCTTCCCCTTAGTAAAGAAATGGTTGTGTAAGATAAATCAATGACTCAATCTCAGCTTAAGTAAAGAATCAATAAATAAATCTTTGGGTAAAGTGCATAAAACTCCCTTCAACTATTGCCCCATGAACACAAAACCCCCCTCAACTACAAAAGGGGCAAAAAAAACCCTCAACTATCCTAATTGGGTGTAATTTACCCCATCCCAATTGCAAAATTACAATTTTACCCTTACAAAAATAAAATAAAATATTTTAAGGGTTAGTTAATATATATAAATTTCAAAAAAACATATATTAAATTTCAAAAAATAATTAAAATTTGAAACAAATATATAAAATTCAAAAACAATATATTAAATTTTGAATTTTTTTTAAAATTTGAAAAAATATATAAAATTCAAAATAAATATAGAAAATTCGAAAACAATATATTAAATTTCGAAAAAAATATAAAATTCAAACAATATATATAAAATTCAAAAACAATATATAAAATTCAAAAAAATATAAATTTTGAAACAAATATATATATTTTGGAAAAATATATATATAAGAAGACCACTAATTGATGTTGGTGATAAGTAGTTTGATTCACTTCATTAGAAAAGATATGACATTCTACCAATATATTTTTTTTTTTCAAATTTTGTTTTTGAAATATATATATATATTTTTGAATTTTATATATATATTTTTGAATTTTAGATATTTTTTCAAATTTTATATATTTTTTCGAATTTTATATATTTTTTTGAAATTTTATATATTTGTTTCTAATTTTATATATATATTCGGAATTAATATTTTTTTTGAATTTTATATACTTTTTCAAAATTTAATTTAGGGGTAAATGTATCATTTACGAATTGAGGGTGTGCATTGCACCCAATTGATAGTTGAGGGGGATTTTATGCTCCTAGGCGATAGTTGAGGGGGGTTTTGTGCACTTTACCCTAAATCTTTTTAGTTTATTTGTTCTGTCTCTTACTACATAATCATCATATAAATGTTCTTCAGCTTCCCCTCATTGCAATAAAATTAAATAAAAGTCTACATTACTTGACTAAGGTTTCGTTGGAAACCCTCCAACCCTAGATACCAACTAGCCTCTCATGGAGGGAGGAGACTGCATCGCCGATGAAGCCACCATCTTCACAGTTGGATAGTTGGTTCTTGAGGAGAGCCTCTTCTTTGAGAGAAACTTTTTGTATGAACAATAATATATTATATTTTTTATCCAAAGGATCCTGGATATCTTCTCTTCATGGCATCTTCATATATTTATAGACAAAAACTGGTGTAAATAAGGCATGTTTTTTGTGGGCACTCCAAGGACTTGTTGTGAGGACCAAGTGACAGCTATGAATAGACCAATCTTCCCTCCGATATGCTTGGTTACAAAGTCAAAATTATTATATAATATTTGCACACAGTTCCCAATGTCGGTGTCTGCCGATCGATCGGGAGAGTCCACCGATCGATCGGTGGCTCCTGAGATTTAATAATTATTTATTTTGCATTTTTGTGCTTCAACTACTTGTACTCTACTTCTCTGACTTGTACCTTACTCTGAACGGAGTGCATTTATTCTTCAAGTGTTGTTCTGGATCAGGCATAATTGCTAAAAACCCGAAATTAACTCGGATTTGCGTTAAGACCCCTGAAACACGCTTAACACAGAACTCAAGTAAAAATATATGATTAATAAAATAAAGAGACTAACGAATGGTTTATTAACGCGCAGAATACCAAATATTCTGGTCTCATCACTTAGGAATAAATTCCTCTTTTTAATGGGTCAGACATATGCCTCTACCATTTTTTACTTTAGGAATAAGTTTCTCTTTTTGATGGGTCAGGCATATGCCTCTGCCATTTTATAACTTAGGAATAAATTCCTCTTTTTAATGGGTCAAGCATATGCCTCTGCCATTTTTTACTTAGGAATAAGTTCCTCTTTTTGATGGTCCGGGCATATGCATCTGCCATCTTATAACTCAGGAATAAATTCCTCTTTGTAATGGCTCAGGTATATGCCTATGCCATTTTTAGTATTTAGAAATAAATTCTTCTTTTTGATTAAGAATAAGAAGAGATACATTGGCAATTGATTGCTAGAATATGTAATTAAAATAATTAAATTAGGCCTCAGCCTCTTTTATTCATTGTAATGAAATAACTAACAAATAACGTGGACATAAATTGCCCTTGTAAATTTTGAGAAACTAAAAAAACTATCTAGGGATAGTACCTCTTTAGTTTGGAGACATTTTATGAGTGGGGCTCCATGAGCCCGTTAGATTTCCTCAATCGATAAGCCCATTTTCCAATGACTTCGGTCACAGTTTAGGGTCCTTCCCAATTTTCACGAAGCTTACCGATGATGCCAATCTTTTTCCTTAGGATCATGTCCCCAACCTAAAACTCTCACCTTTTCACTTTCTGGTTGTAACTTCTTCTGATCCTCTGGTGGTATTCAGCTAGTCTGGTAGCTGTCTTGTCACGCTTTTCTTCTAGGGTATCGAGAGCATGCACCAGATTCTAATTGTTTTGATCTTCCTGATAGGCCTCAGTTCTTATGGTCGGCACTACATTCTCTTTAGGGATGACAACTTCTACCCCATAGGTCATAGAGAATGGAGTTTCTCCCGTGGGAAACCTTGGAGTAGTTCTGTATGCCCATAAAACCTCTGGCAATTTGTCCGGCCAAAGTCTTTTGGCATCCTCCAGCTTCTTTTTCAGGATGTTTAAAATCGATATGTTGGACCTTTCTACTTGACCATTGCCTTGCGGGTACCCAACTGAGGATGTCTTTAAGTGGATGTTGTGTTACTCACAGAAGGCTCTGGTTCATTTGTTGTTCAAGTTTAACCCATTGTCGATCATAATTATCCTAGGGGCTCCGAAACAACATATAATATTTGTCCAGATGAATTTGATTACATGCCTGTGTGTGATTACCGAGTAGGATTCTGTCTCTACCCACTTGGTGAAGTAATTTATGGCTATTAATGCCAGTTTAACCTCCCTAAAAGCTTTTGGGAGTGGTCCCATGATATGAATCTCCCATTGGGCAAATTGATGTCGATTGAGCGTGGGATTGAAAAGCTCTGGTGGAGGATGAATACCATCTCCATGGATCTGACATTTGTGGCATCTTCTGACAAAAGTTTCTATGTCTTGAGCAGGTAGGGCCAAAAATAGCCCTGATTCATTACTTTATGAGCGAGGGACCTCCCTCCTGAATGATTTCCACACGTCCCCTCATGTATCTTCTTCATGATGGCTCTGGCTTCAGAGGGGGTAAGACACCTGAGGTAAGGTCCTCCAAAGGACTTTCGGTATAACTTCCCGTTGATCAGGGAATACCTAGAAGATTTCATTCAAACTTTTTTAGCTTTAGGTTTATTTTCAGGAAGGGTCCCATCCCTCAGGTAAAATACGATGGGATCCATCCAATTGGGTTCTCAAGGTATTATACAGATACTGACTGGCTGCTTAATACTTGGGATCTCAAGGTAATCTATTAGAGATACTCTGGTTAGGTCCTGAGTGTTAGATGATGCCATGTTGGCCAATCTGCCCCGACTTTCATTCGGTTCCCTTGGTATTTATTCAAGGTTGAACTGATCAAAGTGGCTTAGCTCTGCCAGAGCTAGGGACCTATAAGGTTCCATCTTTTCACCAGCTTCATACTCTCTAGTAACTTATCTAACAACGAGCTGAGAGTCGTTGTATATTTTGAGGCGCCTTATCTGGAGACTCTTACACAGTTGAGTCCCACTAGTAGTGCCTCATACTCAGTTTCATTGTTGGAGGCTGGAAATTCTAGACGAACTGATTGCTTGATTTTGATACCATCAGGCGTGTGACTTCCAGACCTATTTCAGCTCCTGATGCTCCAACTGATCCATCGACAAACAAACTCCATTCTGGCTCATCTGGTTCCTGATGCTCTAACTCTAGTTCTACTTCCAAAAGGAAGTCTGCTAAGGCCTGCCCCTTGATGGTTGTCCTAGGTACATAAGTGATGTTGAAGGCCCCCAATTCAATTACCCATCTGGTAATTCTCCCGGTCAGGTCAGGTTTCAACATAATTGCCTTGATGGGTAATGATGTTGGGACAATAATAGGGTGTGTTTCGAAGTAGTGTCTGGGCCTTCTCTTGGTGTTGACTAGCGATAAGATAACTCGCTCGGTGGTAGTGTACCTGGTTTTAGGGTCTGATAAGGACTTGTTGGTGTAGAAGACTAGAGTTTGGCATGTTTTTTCTTCCTTGACCAATGCCGCACTTGTTGAGGAAATTGAAACTGCTAGATAGAGGTGTAGCGTTTCTCCTGGCTCAAGAAAACTTAACACTAGAGGGCTCACAAAATACTCTTTCAACTTTTGCAGTGCCTAGGTTTGCTCCGGTCCCTAGACGCTACCCTTTCCTGCTCTGATAGCCTGGAAGAAAGGTTTGCACTTGTTTGTGAGTCTGGAGATGAATCTGCTTAGCGTGGCTACCCTTCTTATAAGGGTCTAGATTTCTTTATGGGTTCTGGGCTCTTTTGTGTGTATTAAGGCTTTGACCTAAGCCGGACTGGCCTTTATCCCCGTTCTATTCACGATATGGCCCAAGAACTACCCAGATGAGACCTCAAACGAGCACTTAGAGGGGTTGAGCCTCATCCCATAAAGTTTGACTGCTCGAAATACCTCCTTCAAGTGTTGGAGGTGGTCCTTTTTCTTCTTGCTTTTAACCACAGTGTCATCAATGTACGCCTCTACTGTGTGGCCCATCAGGTGACCAAAGACTCTTTTTATTAGCCTCTGGTAGGTAGCACCTGCATTTTTCAATCCAAAAAGCATTACTTTATAACAAAATGTACCTTATTCTGTGATAAAAGATGTTTTTTCCTCATCGGCTGAGTTCATAGGGATCTGGTTGTATCCAAAGTAAGCGTCTAGAAATGAGAGTCGCTTGTATCCTGATGTAACATCCACCATCTGGTCAATTTTTAGCAGGGGGAAGCAGTTTTTTGGGCAGGCCTTGTTTAGGTTGGTGAAGTCAATATAGACCATCCATTTCCCATTCTTTTTCCTGACGAAAACCACATTAGAGAGCTAGGTGGGGTACCTGACCTCCCTATTGAACCTAGCTTCTAGTAATTTACTGACTTCCTCAGCTACAATTTGGTTTCTTTCCACTCCAAACGCCTCTACTTATGCTTTATCGATCTGGCTTCAGGGTCGACGTTGAGATTATGTTGTGCGACAGAGGGATCTTTACTTATCATGTCCAGATGTGACCAAGCGAATATATCCATGTTATCCTGCAGTAGTTTGATCAGATCTACTTTCTCAATAGCTGAAAGAGTAGATCCAATGAATGTGGTTATGCCATCTCCAGAGGGGTTGATGTCTACCTCCTAGAGTGGCTCTGTCGTGATTCAACCCTCTTGACCTCCTCAAAAGGGTCAATCTGTAATTATTATTTTTCTCTCCGCTTGGAGCTTTCCTGCCCCTCCTCCTCTGGCTTAGTCCACGTATTCAAGTTTTTCATGGTTACTGCGTAGCAGTCCTTTGCTACCACCTGATCTCCTGGAATATCTATTATGTCCACCCCATTAGGGTTAACGCATCTTATGACTTGGTGAAAGGTTGAGGGCACCCCCTGCATCCTGTGGATCCAGCCTCTGCCCATCAGGAGATTGTATGATGGCTTGACATCTACTACTATGAAGTTCTCTTTTTATGTCCTTTTGGCGGCTGATATGGATAACTGAATGACCCCAATTGGCTCCACCCTTCGCCCATCAAATCCAGTGAGGGGGACTCTCGCGGGATGCATCTGGTTGGTATCAACCCCAAGTTTATCAAATACCCATTTAGTAATGATATTTGTGCTGCTACTAGGGTCTACCATGATTCTTTTGACCAAACAGTTACCCACTAAAAGTGAAATGACTAGAGGGTCCTCATCGGGCAGTTGCACATTCCTCAAGTCAGTTTCATTGAAGTTGATCTAAGACTCCTCTTTTATATTGGATGTCTAACACACTTCGCCAATTCTTCTGAGTTTGTGCGTCTGGCGCATCTGAGATCTCTTGAATTTTTCTGTCTCCTTAGTAGTATGTCCGCCCTGAACCATATGAATCACCCGTACCGGTTGTCCTTCCTGGGTGTTGTTCTGAGGAGCCTTCGTCTAATGCTCTACGTGAGTCTGATCTTTTGCCACATACTCGGCCAGTTCTCCCTTTACAATCATTGGTGTGGTGGTCGTACTCACTATGGAAAGCGCAATGCTTGGTCATGCCACGATGCTCCATGGGTTGTCTCATAGTCAAAAGGGTCTGAAAATCCCCTTCCTCTTCTTTTCCTAATAAAGTTTATTGAGACTTGTTTTGAGGGGGGTCACATTTCCCCCCACCATTTATTTTTTATCAACTGGTTTGTTTGACGAGGAGGCATGTGTTGGGCGAGATGGCTTCTGGTTTTTGATGCGATCTTTTGAGTGAGCCTCCATAGTAACCATAACTGTTCTCTTTCGCCAAACTATTTCATCATCATCGATTCTAAGGTAACCCTAAGCTCTGGAATTTAACTCCCCAATGTTGTTGGGGGGACTCTTTACCAGAGACGCATGGAACTTGGTGCCTGGTATTAGGGCCATTCTGCAAGCCTTTACTGTTGATAGCTGGTCACACTAGTCAATTGAAGACACCTCCCTCGTAAACCTGGATAAGAAGCTCTAGAGGCTTTCCTCTTTCTTCTAGGTCATAGTGAATAGGCTAAAGATAGTCTTCTTTAGTCTCTGGTGACCATAGTATTATGCTGTAAAGAGTTCGCACAACTTGCTCCAACTCCCAATTGATCCAAGCGGTTGCTTCATGAACTAGATGAGCGGTGCCTCTATCAAACTGGTAGGGAACACGTTGCACATGAGGGCTTCATCCTTCTTCCAGGCGGTCATCTTCATCTGGTACTGGTAAATATGGTTTGATAGATCCTTGGTCCCATCATATAAGGTGGAAGTTGGCAAGTGAAACTTCTTCGGGTACTCTACCCGATCTATTTCATCCGTGAAGGGTGATTTAATCATATCAATGGCAACGTGGGCTGCTAGGTCCTTCATGGAGGGAGTTTGACCCTTCATGCTTTCAAGCACTTACCTCTGGATCCTCTTAGCCATGTCCTCCAAATATTTCATAGTTGGAGGTTGCTTAGGAGGCAGACCCCCGGGAGCTGGAATATAGATCTTTTTTTGATCATCTGTTGCTCTGCTTCCGATCCCCTCCTCGTGCCTCGGAGGATCTGGAATGCCTCCATTGTTATTGACTCCATTAGCCACGCCTGCTGGTGTTAGCATTTGGGCTATCTGCTGGCATAGATTTGCATTATGTTGCTCAAGGTCTTCATTCCTTTTATCCACTGCCTCCAATCGTTGTATGATATATGCATTTTGGGCGGCGCTTTCCCCTACTACTGCGGAAGACCTACTTACCGCCATGGATGCTTTTGCAAGGCTTTTTGGTGAAAAAGAAATAGTTAGAATTTAACAAAGAAATTAAAGAAAAATTGTCGTCTTCCCACAGACGGCGCCAAAGTGTAGATGCAGTTTTTTGCTCTACTCTCGAATGAATGTTATTGAAACTCTAAGGCTATATTTATGCAAGAGTAAATGGATTTCTTGGCCCATTATGATTAGGATCAAATCCTTTTATTTCAGGGATTTGATTTCCTTTTACAATTCAATCACTATTTTTCCATATCTATCCGGATCTTTAGCTTGAGACCCAAGTTGAAACGGCTTATGGGCTTTCCAATTGGACCCAAGCTTTGAACAATTATAAGTCTCTCTTGATATTCTTCTTTATTGGGCCCGTATCTACTTGCCCGCTGGACAATCGCCATTGGGCCTTCTCTTTTAATGGGCCAGGAATTTTGGCCCTTACATATATACATGAATGAAAAATTATTTTATGGTTTGATTTATCAAAAAATTAAATCTTTTATCGAACATATAAAGTTTACAAAATAAATTATTTTTAGTAAACCCATACATACATACATGATAGTAGAATCAATTATCTATGATTCAATTGCAAAAATCCAATTTAGAAATTAAATGATATATTTATACATAAAGATCACCTTTATAAATTTAAAATAAAATATTATTTTATTTTTTTGTTATAAAATTTTGTATAAATATATTTATTATTGTTTTAATTCCTAAATATTTATGGATGTGGAGGAAAATTTTCATATGTATGTGTTATGTTAAATGTGTGTTTAATTAGTAACTACTTAAATTTAATATTTATATGATGGGGTTAGTTAGCCGGTAAAGTGGCCTAGCCGAAATGAATAAATATTAAATTAATAGGACACTAATGGCAATAGCATATGAATAATTGATGCTTATATTTTGTAAAACTCATGGTTATTGAGTTAATTTAATCATGAAAATAAATATCCAAAGAGATTTAATTTTGAGTAGTTAAATTAACATTAAGGGGTTGTTTGTATTTTTAATTGGCTAAATTAAATAATATAATAACCAATAAAAGGATAAATATAAATACACTTTAAGTATCATTACTAGTATTTTATGATAACTACCCAAATGAGTGTCATAGTTATACGTTGTATTTATATTATTTGATTAAATTATGTGTTGTTAGTTTAAAGCGTTTATGTTGTGATCATTTTTCTTATTATGTTACTTTATTACAGTATCTCTTCCTGTCTCACTTAACTCGCATGCTACATCTGTTCCAATTCTCACTAGAACTAACTTCTCAGAATAGTGTGAGCAAGTTCAGTTCCATTTGGGGGTGCTAGATCTTAATTTAGCACTTAACCTTGAGAAACCCGCTACTATTATTGTTGAAATCAGCGAGGAAGAAAATAGTCTCCATAAAGCTTGGGAGAGATCAAACAAGTTGAGCATTATGTTCATGCGAATAACTGTTGCAAACAATATCAAAACTACTCTTCCACAAACTGAAAGTGCCATGGAATATCTTAATAACACAAGAGACTGTTTTCGCTGATAAGTCTCTTGCGGGTAAATTAATGGTTGATCTCACTACTATGCATTTTGACGGTACTCGTACCATGCATGAGCATATTCTTGAGATGACCAACCTTGCTGCAAAACTGAAGACTTTAGGAATGACTGTGGATGAGACTTTTCTTATCCAATTTATCCTAAACTCATTGCCTGCTCAGTATGGGTCATTTCAAATTCACTATAACACTATTAAGGACAAGTGGAATGTGAATGAATTGACCAGTATGTTGGTTCAAAAGGAGGTTCAAAAGGAGGCAAGGCTTAACCATCAAGATAATCATGTTGTTCATCTCATGAATCAATAAGCTGGAAAGAAATTTGGGAAGAGGCCTCGAAAGAGCATTAAGCATGTGATACCCAAAATGAATGATTCAGAAAATCAAGAATGATCAGTGTCATTTCTATAAGAAACCATGATACTTTCAGAAAGACTGCATGAAGCGTAAGCAATGGTTCGAAAAGAAGGATAAGCCTTTGGCTTTAGTATGTTTCGAATCAAATTTAATTGAAGTTCCTTCTAATACTTGGTGGATTGATTATGGATCTAATGTTCATATTTCCAATACGATGCAGGGATTTCTTACGACCCAAATTACAAATCCAAGAAATGATTTTATATTCACGGGGAATAGGGAAAGGGTACCAGTTGAAGCCATCAAGACTTTTCATTTAGTTTTAGATAGTGGTTTTCATTTAGATTTGTTTCAAACAGTTTATGTTTCTTCGATTTCTCGCAATTTGATTTCTATGTCTAAACTTGATCATGATGGCTACTCTTTTAAATTTGGGAATAAATGTTTTAGTTTACTTTAAAATTCTCATTTTGTTGGTTCTGGTACACTAGTTGATGGGTTGTACAAATTAAATCTTGATAATTCTTTTGCTGAAATCCTATTAACCTTGTATCATAATGTTGGAACTAAGCGTAGCTTAGTGAATGAAAGTTTATCTTTCTTGTGGCATAAAATATTAGATCATATATCTAATGAAAGATTAAATAGATTAGTAAAGGATGGGATTCTTCCGAATCTAGACTTTACTGATTTTAATGTGTGTGTTGATTGCATTAAGGGTAAGCAAATTAAACACACAAAGAAATGAGCCACAAGAAGTACAAAGCTTCTTGAAATAATTCATACAGACATTTGTGGGCCTTTTGACGTTCCATCTTTTGGTAAAGAAAAATATTTTATCACCTTTATAGATGATTTTTCACGTTATGGTTTTATCTATCTGTTGCATGAAAAATCTCAAGTTGTTGATGTATTTGAGATTTACAAAACTGAAGTTAAAAGGCATGTAGATAGAAAAGTGAAAATTGTAAGGTCTCATAGAGGTGGTGAATATTTTGGAAAGTATAATAAAATGGGACAACATCCTAGTCCATTCGCAAAAATCCTTGAAAGGTATGACATTTGTGCTCAATGCACTATGCCAGGTACGCTACAGTAGAATGGTGTAGCTGAAAGGTGTAATCATACTGTTATGGAAATAGTTAGGTGTATGTTAAGTAATTCCTCATTACCTGTATTGTTGTGGATGTACGCTCTAAGGACCGAAATGTATACATTAAACAGGGTTCCTAGTAAGACAATTCAAAAGACTCATTTTGAATTGTGGACAGGAAAGAAACCCAGTTTAAGGCACCTGCATGTTTGGGGTTTCCCAGCAAAAGTTAGAGCTTATAATCCACATGAAAAAAAATTAGATTTTAGGACAGTTAGTGGGTACCCAGAAAAATCCAAAGGGTATAGGTTTTACTGCCCTAATTATAGTACGAGAATTATTGAAATCGAAAATGCCAGATTTATTGAAAATGATGACATTAGTGGGAGTGATGAAAATAAAGATGTGATTATTCAAGAAGTTAGGGTACAAATCCCTTTACCCAAAGCTTCTGAAATTGTTTCTCAAGTTGTTGTACCGTATAACAATGAAGAACAATTGAATGATCAACAAACCAATGATGAACTTCATAATGAAGTTGCCACTAATGAACAAGTTATAGAAGAACCATAAGGAATAGCATTACGGCGATCTCAAAGAGAGGTCTGTTATTCCGAAGGATTATGTGGTCTATCTACAAGAATGTGATTATGACATAGGGATATGTAAGGATCCGGTTACTTATTCACAAGCCATTAGTAATAATGATTCTACTAAATGGATAAATGCTATGAATGAAGAGTTAAAATCAATGGAATATAATGAAGTCTGGGAACTCGTTGAATTGCCAGAAGGTTATAAACAATTCGGGTGTAAATGGTTCTTCAAGACTAAGCGCGACTCTAATGGCAATATCGAACGATCTAAAGCTAGACTAGTAGCCAAAGGTTTTACTCAGAAAGAAGACATTGATTATAAGGAAATCTTATCTCCAGTGTCTAAGAAGGATTCTTTGAGAATCATTATGGCATTAGTAGCTCATTATGATTTAGAGTTACATCAAATGGATGTGAAAATAGCCTTTCTAAATGGGAGTTTAGAAGAGGAAGTCTATATGGACCAACCTGAAGGCTTCGCTCTTAAGGGAAAGGAACACATGGTCTGTAAGCTTAAGAAGTCAATATATGAACTTAAACAAGCTTCCCGACAATGGTATCTTAAGTTTAATGATACCATTACCTCTTTCGGGTTTAAGGAAAACTCTATTGATCGGTGTATATACAGGTCAGTGGGAGTAAGTTTATATTTTTGATTCTATATGTTGACGATATACTACTTGCTAGTAGTGATCTTGGTTTATTATCTGAAACCAAGAATTATCTTTCTAGTAACTTTGAGATGAAAGATATGGGAGAGGCATCATACGTGATAGAAATAAAAATATTCTGGGATAGATCACGTGGATTGTTAGGGTTGTCTCAAAAAACATATATTGAAAGAGTTCTGGAAAGATTTGGTATGAAGGGTTGTTCAACAAATGTTGTTCCAATACATAAAGGGGGTAGGTTTAGCCTAGCCTAAACCAATGTCCCAAAAATAATTTGGAACGTAATGAAATGATGAATATTCCTTATGCATCTATTGTGGGAAGTTTGATGTATGCACAGGTTTGCATTAGACCAGACATTAGTTTCTCAGTGGGAAAGTTAGGGAAATACCAAAGCAATCCAGGATTAGATCATTGAAAGGCTGCAAAGAAGGTTCTGAGATACTTGCAAGGAATGAAGGATCACATGCTCACATTTAGGAGGATTGGTCATTTGGAGGTTATTGGTTACTCAGACTCAGATTTTGCTGGATGTGTGGATATTAGAAAAATCACTTTTGGTTATTTGTTCCTTTTGGTTGAAGGAGTGATATCATGGAAGAGTGTGAAGCAATCTATCACTGTTTCGTCGACTATGGAGGTTGAGTTTGTAGCGTGCTTTGGGGCTACTATTCAAGGTTTGTGATTGCAGAACTTAATTTCAGGACTTGGAGTTATGGAGTCTATTTCCAGGCCGCTGAAAATTTAATGTGATAATGTCGCTGCCGTCGTCTTTTCTAAAATCGATAGGTATTCTAAAGGTGTTAAGCACATGGAATTGAAATACCTTACCGTTAAAGAAGAAGTTCAGAAACAAAGAGTGTCTATTAAACACATTAACACACAACTTATGGTAGCAGGCCTGCTCACGAAGGGATTACCACCCAAGACATTAAGGAACATGTTGAAAGGATGGGTCTAGAATCCAGTCATTGATTAGTGTCTTTTTATGGATGCTTATGTGTTTGATATTATGATATCAATAAATGTGTTTATGATATTTCTTGTTTATTTATTTGCATACATGTATATTATGGTTGAATGATAACAAGAATAGTCTTGAAAAAGATATTATTGGACAGTTATTATAAATTCCCAATTATAGTTCATGTTAAGTAGCGTATTAATGTTATGGTACATGGAAGGGAGTGTGTTGATTTTAAGTGGCACACAACCGCTATGACTCACATTAGTATTCTATTTGCCATAATATTTATGGTGACTGAATTATGGACTCAATGTGATTTATTGCGCGCTTATGAATATTTTATTTACCACTAAAAACAAATATTTAATAAGGTCCAAGTGGGAGAATGTAAGACATAATTTTGTTCCACATTAATTTTTAGGATTATATTTAAATTAAGTAGTGGTAAATATAATATACACGTTGTGTAAGTTATTGGTCACGTTAGTAAATATAATATACACATTGTGTAAGTTATTGGTCACGTTGTGTTGGTTACCACGTTGTGGTGGTTACCAACAGTTACAGATAATGGGTACTACTCCTATTTCACTAACGTTGATGGATAGTGAGTATAACGGTTACAACATGAGACTTATCATCTCTCTGCCTATAAGAGTATGTGAACTCCATCAATTACTTACATCACGGAAACACTTATTACAGTATACAACACATTACAGTGAGTGTAATAAGGCAATAGAGAGAAATCAAGTTTCCCAAAGGTGATTGTACGTGTGCAGACTTCTAGACTTCTAGATTGCGATCATTGTTGTAGACAACGTAATTGCAGAGAGTGTAATGGCTACGGATAGAGGTATTCCTAAATATTTGAATTTAATGTTTTTATGTTTACCGTGAGCATGATTAGTTCCAAAATCCTAGGTTACTGTTTGTTTATGCGTAATTGATTATAACATAAATAATCCCTTATGAATATTACAGGATGAAGTTGGTATTCCCCTCTTACTTGGCCTAATAAATTTAAAACACGTGGCACATATTAATTAAAATATTTAAATGGGTCTTACTCACTCAAATCCAAATACGATTTTAACCAAAATATGAAAAAAAAAAAAATTCTCTTATTCACTCAAATCTCTAGCTAATTAATACTCAGGATAACATTGGTCACTCGTAGTTATCTATTACAATTTTTGGGGAAAAAAACCCTTCTCTAAAGAAAGGAGTTGGACAATTTTATGTAGATTACATGATAATATCAAGAATTCTTGCAGATTGGTGATATACAGAGTCAATTAGAAAAATCAAGGATTATAATGAATGGAGATGAAACATAGTATATCTTATCAATTAATTTATTGAAATATAAACTAAATCTTAACAACAGCTTTTCAAACAAAAATTATATATAGATATATACGATATGTATGTATAGCATGACCTACCACCATGGTTTTGAAGCAACATAAAGATATTAACAAAACATTTCCAATCTCCAATCCTTCCTTCTTCAAAAGGTCGCACAATTAGGAATGGAAGCTTATGAGAGAAAGTGATCGATTCGATTTTGATTGGGTGACATTGTTGACATATATATATATATATATATATATAATATTGAAAAATTCAAATCAAAGGGTAGGAATTGAGATCGAAATATGAAAGAGATTCAGACGACCTAAGAACATAGAGAAATGTTTGAGATTGAAAACCTTAAAAAGAAAGAGAAAAACAAACAAAAAGGATGGTGAATTTATTCTCACAATTACATTGAAATAGATTATGGTGCACAAGAGAGAGAAGGAGAGAGAGAAAAAAGGAATTCAGATCCGGGTTAAACCCTAAAATAATGGGTAAGACCAATTTAATTTTTTTAATTAATATGTGATACGTGTCTTTAGGGCTGCACACAAAATCAAAAAAATCGAAGAACCGAACCGAACCGAACCATAACCGACAGTTTGGTTTGGTTCCAAGGTGGTTCGGTTCGGTTCCGGTTCTTAACCACCTAGAACCGGACTAGAACCAAACCGAACCGTTTTCTTTTATATATATTTTTAATTAGCATGATATTTATACTTACATATAAATAGAATTTAAAATTTAATTTATATATGTGATACTTATTTTAATTTATAAATAAGTTAGTATTGTGTAATTTAACTTATATGTATTATGTATATAGTCAGTAAACTCAGACTCAGTACAATATTATATCAAAGAAGTAAATCCTTACCTAAGTTAGTAGAAATGTTTTCCATGAGGAGCTTTAATTTGTTTTCAATGATGGGTAATATATATCAGGTTCTTTATTTACACTATCTGTAGAATAGAGTATTTTATTTTTTTGAATAGTAAGAAACTCACACACCACACACCCACAATGCCTTCCAGGAGGCTTGAACCCTTCACCTCCCCAATTGGGGGGGGGGGGGTGGGGGTGAGATTATACCATTGCACCACCCCTTTTGTACCTCCATTTGAACATGAGAGATCATATAGATTTTTGAGTTAATAGAGATAGATTTTTTAGTTAATAAAATTAGTTAGTTCTAAAGCTGAGGATGTAAAACACAAAAAATATAATTTACTGATTGATTTCTTTTCTTTTTATGTTTTGAAGTTTGTAATATTATGTTTTGAAATTTTTTATGTTTTTAAAAAGTAATAGTAGGAACCGAACCGTTCTCATTTTTAAGGAATCGAAAATAACGGTTCGGTTCCTGTTTCGGTCAGAACCGTAACCGAATATGACCGTGTGCATTCCTACGTGTTTTAATTTTATTGGGCCAAATAAGAGAGAATGACCAATTTCATCCTCCACAGGGAGGACCCAAGTATTGTTCTATTAAGAATTTTCTACCAATGGTAGATATGAAATCTTTTAATATGGGAAATATCAATTACTTCTTTGGGCTTGGCCCATGGTGCACTACAAGATTTATGTTTTTTTTTACACTTGTTTATCGGAGTTTATTGAAGTGTTGGAAAAAGGTAATTTTTATCAGTGCTCTAAAACACCGTGGTAAAGATGCACTTTTACCGATAATTATTAAAAAGCGTCGGTGAAGGAGTATAACTAAAAAATTAAATTCATTGCTAAGAGTCAATCCTGAAACCTAATATTGAGAGCTAACCTTCACCACCAACTATGCTACAACACATTTCATCGTTTTGTTGTCGTTCATTAGCCAATATAATTGTCACAATTGTTTTTGTAATCCACAACACTTTCATGAAGTGCCGGTAAATAATGATGAAAACTCAAAAACTAAATCTATTGCTAAAACTCGAACCTGAGACCTTAGGATAAGAACTAAAACCAAGTATGCTACAACACATTTCATATTGTTTTATTGTTCAATAACTTATAATTTCCAAAACTGTTTTTGTAATCAACAATAGTAAAAACTCAAAACCTGACCACCATGACCAACTAAGCTATAAAGATTATTGATTTTTAGTTAATGTTCATTATTTTTATTATCTGTACTAATATTAGAAAAATATTTTTAATGATTCGTTTGGATGAGTAAGAGAGAAAAGAAAAGAAATGATAATATTAGTTATGAGAGAAAAGAAAAGAAATGATAGCTAAAATTTATATATATGTTTGGATAAATTAGAAAGGAAAAGAAAAAAAATAATAACATTTGTGTTTGGTAAAATTAGAAAAGAGAAGCGCGTGCCCAATGACTCAGTTGGTTAAGTACCCCACGTTTCACTGTGATGGCTGTTCGATTCGCGCGCGCACCTAACTTAATCTAACCACTAACTTCTTTCCAAAAGAAAGGATAATATTTTAGCTATTTACTTTTAATTCAAATATTTTTAAGGAATGTGTTTTTATATATTGAGGGTATTTTCAGTATTTTAAAAATTATATTTAATTTGCTATCATTTCTCTTCAAATCTCTCACTTTTGGAAGGATAGCAATTCAGAGATAAACCATTTTTCCAAATCTCTCTAAATCATTTCTTTTTTTGTACAAACCAAACACGAAACTCAGGGCCCGTTTGGGAACTTGGTTTTGGTTTTGGTCTTGTGATTTTGATTTTGGTGGTCTTGGATAGTTTTAGGTAAATCTAAAACCTATATATAATTTTTGGTAAAGAGTTGGTCTTGGTATAATTATATATATATACTAACATATATTAAAAATATATAAATATGAAAAATATATATATATAAAATTGGAAAAAAATAGTAAAATGAATATATATATATAATTAAAAAATATTTAAAATTCCCGAAAATATTTGACATTCTTATTTTTTTTTATTCCAAAAAATATATATATAATCGAAAAAAATATTTTAAAATGTGAAAATTATATATAAAATTCAAATAATATATCTTAAATTAAAAAAAAATATATATAATTCAAAAAAAATATAAAATTTTGAATAATTTTATTATATACTGGAAAAAATTAAAAATTTAGAAAAAAAAAAGATATAAAATGGGAAAAATTAAATTTTTTCCGAAAAATAATTTTATTCCGGAAAAAATAAACTTTTTCCGAAAAATAATTTTATTGCGAAATTTTTTTTTTTCCGAAAAATAATTTTTCCGGAATAAAATTATTTTTCGGTCCAAACAGGCAGATGGTGAAATGCATAAATGATTTGGAAAGAATTTTATTTCACTGTTTTTTTTTTTCTTTCCAAATCCTTTTAAATTCCTCCTACCAAGCCTAAATTACTTATAACTTATTATATATATTAAATACGGAGTATATATTAGAAAAACCACCCTAACGGCACACAGATAAGCTTCAAAACAGAGAAGCTAGGGCACAGATCGTATCTCTCTCTCTATATTGCCATCTCTTTCTCTCTCTATATCACCAGCTCCCAGCTCTCACTCTCGCTATCGTCAGGTCTCACTCTCTCACTAATCCAGATCACGAAAACCAGATCTGGCCTCCAAAGGTATACATCTGAGCTTTTTATGTTAGATTTTTGATACTTTGTTGTGCTTAAGATATTATGTATATATATATATATATGTGTGTGTGTACATATATGTGTTTCATTTTGGTTACTTAAGTTGTCTTTGGTTAATTAGCTTCGTCATTCTTGGCTTTGAGTTTCGTCCTTTACTTCATCTATTTTAGTGGCTATTTGATATGTTTTGCCCTTCGGTTGATGTTGATTTTTGAGTTGTATATATATATATATATATATATACATTCAGTATTCACTTGTTTTTATGGACTTTGGTTTTGATTTTTGTGATATATATATATATAGGTACATATATATTTTTCAATTTTTTTTACTCATGAACCAGCAAGAAGATCAATATATAGAATTAATGTTACTAGTTTACAATCATTTATGCATTTCACCATCTGCAAAATTAAAATTGACAGTTGCATGCATAATATTGGATTTTTAGAAGTTGTGTTGTGATTTTTGGCTCCGTGTTTTGTCCTTAGGTACATATATATTTTTCAATTTTGGTAACACCAAACGAAGGGCAAAACAGATCAAACCTCTCTTCTTCATTTGAATTTCTGGACTTGACTCACTTTGTGCATTTTAATTTCACACAGTAGTCACATATATTTTTACAAATTGTCCAATACTGAGCTCAAACCTCTCTTCTTCATTTGAATTTCTTAATCAGCCCTGTACTGTAATTACAGCATTCAACTTGAAAGTTTAACCTGCTGAAAGACATCATGTTGGATATTGAATATTTTTAATCAGTCCTATATCATATATTCATGTTATCCACTTATTTTTATATGAGATGCATTTGAATTGAACTTGCGTGATTGTGTAACAGTATATAGTTGCACACTGTCAAACTGTCCATATAAATATTTGTATATATATACATTAACTGTGAGCTACTCAAGTGGAAGATGTTTCTATTTTTTTATTTTTATATATGTTTAAGAAAAGATAAATAAATAAACAGAAAGTTCTGGGGCGTGAGTATTAGCAGAATCATTTCACATGAAAAGAAGCCGAAAAGTGTAGATTCTGCAATTTGCATCCCTGATTGGTTAAGATATATGATAACTTAGAGTGTGATTTTAATTGTTGGTCATGAACTGAAATTTGGTACAATTGTGCATTTTCTTGATGCTATTGTTTGATATTTTACTGATCACTTAGATATTGATGTGGTTAAAATATGGCTTTCAAGTTATTATCAAAAAAAAAATATGGCTTTCAAGATTCTTGGTGATTTGTGACTATACATTCTTGATCTGGTTGTTCAGATTTATGGTAAATTGGTCTGTGATTTATGTCTTTTTTGTGAAGGTTTTTCCAATTGATTGGAATTGGATTTTTGGAAGTTCTGTTGTGAACTTTACCGAGTGTTTTGGACTGAATATTTGGAGAATTGGGTGTGTCCTTTAGACTTTATTGTGATTCTTGGTAAATATGTTTTGGTTTTGATTTTGATTTAGGGGTGCTTGGCAGTGGGGAGTTGGAATGGCTGTTCTCAACTGCATTATAAAATATTGTTCAACTTCTTGGACATTTGAAGAGTCTATTCTTACTTTTTTTTTTTTCCTTTCAAGAAAAATGGTGGAATTTGAAGTGGAATGTGTGCTTTCTGTTGCAATATTTGCTCCCTCAATTCTTCAATTTACTTTTCTGAAATTTAATTTATGGGGTGCAGAGGTACTTCAAGCATCACAAAGAAGTGGAGCTCTCTGCTTTGGGAAAAGGTGTGACATTAGTTAAATATGCATCACTATCATGGAAGGCTCTTGCATTGTGCGTTATAGTTGGAAGACTGTTTTGAATTTTTGGTAAAAGTGCAAACTGTATTGGATACCCATTATCCTGGAATCTTTATAATTGAGAATTTGCAAATATAATGTTTCTATTTTCTGGAAACATTTTTATAATGTTTCACTTTCTAGATTTGTCCGAAATTTCTAACACGTGTCTTGATTCTTAAGAGGATTATGTAATTAGAATTAAGCAACATGACTACTAATATATGTTTTCAACTTTCATTGAGAAATTGGTGCCTATGGAGGAACACATCATTCATGCTTCTGCTTTTGTTTATTTTTTTATTTTATTTTTCTGATGTGAACAGACATGGGTCCATTCCTCCTATGTTACTAATAATTTTTTTGAAAACATCATTTACTAATTTTTTAGGTAAATTACACATCCAAAATTCAAGAATAATACCCGATTATAAACTGCATTTTGCTTTATATTTTTTTTGACTATCTGTTTTGTGTGTGTGAACTTGCAGAGATATGGATGAGGATTATGAGCAGTGGGGAGCCCGACGGGGAGCTTTCATCTCGTTTTTCACCAATGAGCCCAATGGGCCCGAGTCTGCCGAGTATGGCAATTACTTGGGCTCGTTGGCGAAAAATGAGATGAAAGCTCCATTGTGTTACAATGATTGGAGACAATTCCCTAAAGGTTTGAAACTCGACTTGTGGCAGGTAATCATTAGTTTGCTGTTAGAAATTATTACTGTCTCTATCTATCCTCCTTGAAATCCTTCAAGTACATCATAGACAAAATAGGACCTGCTTTCCCTAGGTACAGTGAATTTATTTAGAATGAGCAAGTGCTAGTAATTGTTTACATATTAGGCCAAACAGAACATAGGTTCTTATGTGTCTTAACTCTTGTTTAGGCTACAAAAACACAAAAATACACATATCTGTCTCACAAGTCATAGTGATTGCAAATGAAGGAGCATTTGGTACTTCAATATGGTTTTAAAGCAATTTTTGAAGTAATAATGCATTGATCTTAGATACCAACGGAGATACCCATTTACTATATGACTTCTTTAACTAAGAACTGTAATGAATGTCATAGGCAGGTCCAAGAATGCCAATCTTTACCCTTTTGATGTGTTTCTAATAAATCTTTTCTGTAGACAATGTATTGGTTTCATGCTATCTCATTTTTTCTCAACTCAGAGTTTGGTTTTTGAAATAATACCTACTCTTAGTCATTTTTTCATTAGTTTTGGACTTGACATGTTTTCTCTCTTTAGATTAAAGTTAATTGAGCTGTCAAAGTATTATGCTTTTCCATTTCCTTCTACAGCTAATGTATTGTTTATGACTTATTTGTTCGGACAAATATGAGGTGGCCAATTCAGCGAAAAAATTGACGTTTGCTTCCCTTGGAAAAAAGTGGAAGGATTTCAAATGTGATTTAAAGAGAGATTATTATGCGATATGGGGAACGGATGAGGAGAGATTGTCCCACCAACCACCACGTGTTAGTAAGGAGGATTGGGGATATCTCAAAAAAAAAAATCGGTTTTAAGGAATGACGTGTCAAAAAATGCATTGTTTTACTTCTTACTTTACCTTTAACTTCCATTAATATCCCATGCAACTAGTTACTAATTATCGAGCATTGCTTTATTTTTTTTAGAGTCGAAGTGAGAGAAACAACAGAAGTCGCCCAACAGAAGATGCCCGAAACTACCAGGACAATGAGTTTTTGCACGAAAATTTGAGTTGGTTAGCATCTTTCCTCTAAATTGACTCTCTGATTCTATGTATATGCTGGGTATATATGTGCACATGTATTTATGTAGTTGGCCTAGTAAGTACAATTACATGTCAATATCATGAAGCACACATAAATTGAAGCTGCCATTTTGGAAATTTCTCTTTCTACAAATTCCATGTCCCTTCTGTTTTAGTAAATTCACAATTCATAAGTGGGAAATCATCCTAATTGTTGTATAATACAGTCATTATTACCAATGGCCTTGTGGTCTGATGGTATTTCCATTCCTCCCCAAATTGAGCGAGGTCTGGGGTTCGAGGGCTCGTGTGTGGGTGTGTGAGTTCCTTAACATTCAAAAAACGTAAATAAATAAATACAGTCATTATTGAAATTTGCTATCTTGCTATTTAATATAGATATCTGCATGTTCAATATTAATCATGTTAATGATGAATTATTTTCATGTTAGATGAAGCAACAAACTGGGAAAGCCCCTACACGTGCTGAGCTATTCATTGAAACCCGGAAAAGTAAAGATGGATCTCCTAGTGATGCTGCTGCTGCAAAAATGATAGTGAGTTTATATAAATTTTTACTATTAGTTTATTTCAGTTGTACAATTAATTTAAATCATGACAGGATTAGACATGTGGTAGTTTAAACCTTTAATGGTAGGTAAAACAAGCTGAAGGAATATATTGATAATGTTGAATGAACTATGTGTATTGTACTAATGAACTTGTACCTTTTTCCATAGAATTTTGCATGTGATGAATGATGTGTGGTGGAAAATTGTGCTTGATTGCAACATACATGTGAGGAATGATCTGTACAATTTAGTCAAACATTAGCATCTTGGTTCATGATATTCAGCAGCTTTGCAGCTTTGTAGTATCATATACTTGAGTTTTGGCTGAAAAACCTTACTATTGAAATTTGATTTGCAGAGCTAGTGATGTACATTCATTGATTTGATGAATGGGATTTCAATACAATTCTGATTCTGTCATTGAGGCTTTTGTCATTATGAAGCTTAGTTTTTACCATTTATTGTTTAAATGAAATGAAACTTGTAGTGATTTGTGTATAATGATGCTCTGTGGGAAAATGGAGTAGCAAGTTTGGTTTGTTGTTAGTATCACAGGGTAATATATATTTAACATGTATATACAGGATAGTGGTTTTTGTCTGCAAAAAAAGTGATTGTGTAATGGGTACGATACAATTTGAGTGGGAAGTTTTGTGCAGATTGTGTTTCAGAAAATGTGGGTGTGTCTGAATCTTACTTTGTTGAGGTAAGGTGTGCATTATTTAGTTTGATTAATGAGATTTAAATAAAAATTTGATGCTTTTGAAGGTGCTGAGGTTATTTACAAGTTATGGTATTGATGGAATAAAACTTGCATTGAAATATAAGTGTGGAGTCAATGTGAGAAGTATGCTAGAAGGTTTCATTTCTGGTGAAAATGAAATGTTGATATCCACATCTAATTTTTGGCTAATGGGAACTCAAATATTGTTTTTATTTATTTATTTTTGTTTGCAAATTTGAATACTATGGTAGTTAAGTTTAGGTGTCAAAATTAAGGAGCCAAAGTAGTGAGCAGGAAATGTGGTGTGAGACAAGATAACTAATACAGACATTGGATTGCCTTATAAAGTGCAGTGATAGAACATCAATTTTTCTGAGATTTTTTTTTTTTCAGGCTGAAATAGAAGACCTATCCAGAACTCAAGCAGATGGTGCATCTACTTCAAGTGGCAACACGTCCCTTAATGATTTGTATGCTCAAGTGAGGGGAGAAGAGAGAGGGGGACGCGTTAGGATGTACGGTTTGGGGGTTTCACAAACCGACATTTTGGGGCCAACTCCTACGAAAGTGGAGTTTATGAGAAAGAATCAGGCACTTGAGGCAGAAGTGAAAGCAGTTAAACAGGCACTTGAGGTAGTGCAACAACATGTTGCCATGCTTATGTCGCAAAGGTTTGGTGGACAACAGGTAATTTCAATTTTGTTTAGTTTTTTTCTTTTTGTCATTTAGGATATATGTTGTACTCGTTGGTTAATTTGTTAAAAATACGAATGTCTAATTTGTATTGCTTTATAGGGTGCAAATTCTTGTAGTGCGCCCAATAACTCTCGTCAAACTTGCTCTACTCAAAGTAATTCATCTAGGGTAAGAATCATGTTTTAGTACCCAAAATTCAAAGGTTTAATTAACCATTTAAATTTAGTTTTTACTTAGTTTAACTTGTTCAAGTGTAGGCTCCATCTAAGGAGAAAAGGAGGGAAAAGAATAAGAAAAAGAAGAGGACAGAGAACTGATCCAGCAGGTAAGCATATTGTTTGATGTTTATGTTTTTGTTAGATTTTTATTTGTTTCCCCACATATTATTTACATTTCATGGTATGCATACATTCTCTCTACTGAGTATGCGACAATTATTTGATCACATTATTATTTAGGAGGTAGAAGACTTGAGACTTGTATGCTTGTAGTAGCTAAATTCTCTCTACTGAGTAGATGGAGACTCGTGCATTTATAGTTTACCGATCAAGTAACCAGAAAAATAAATAGAATAGCAGAAACCTGTTTTTGAGCTTTTCCTGTATCAAAATTTATGTGATCAGATAGTGAATTCACGTTTACAGATCAACTAACCAGAAAAGGAAATAGAATAGCAGAAGCTTGTTTTGAGCTTTCCCTGTATCAAAATTCATGTGATCAGATAGTGAACTCACTTGGTGCAGGCAATGCTGAATCGGGACTTCCGAAAGCGGCCAACTGCTGAAGCTGTGTTGAACCATCCATTCATGACTGGGCCGTTCTTCGAGTTTAGGAGTAAAGCAGTAGAATAATATATTTCATAATAGAATTTTTTTAGGTTGGCACATATCACATTCACTGAACAAAAGAATCTGTGTTCATATTTTGTCGAATTAATGAATTATGTGTATATGTTTTGGAGATGCATGTTGTGTCTGTCAATTTTTTTGTTGCAAGCATTTTTCAATAATTTACCAGAATTTTAATTTTTTTTTAAAAATCTGCTTTCACCAGCGCTTTTAAGAAGTTCCGGAAAATGTTGACCAAAAACTAATGTTTTCAACGACGGATTTTGCAAAGTGGCAGTAAATGCCAATTACTGGCGGTTTTTATTTGTCGGAAATGAACAGTACCGACGTTTAAAATTGGTATTACCGGCATTTAAAAAGTGCCCGTGCAAGTGGCCTTTTTGCTAAAGGAGGATAAATGACAAAATGATTGACATTGTCCTTTTAATTTCTAATTTGATAAATTTAACTAAACTAATTACTTATGGATCAATTTTTTTATTTAAAGTCTGAAATAATCTCAATAAAACTAAAATCTCTTTCCTTTTATTTTCTTCCATTCCAAAATCCCCCATTTCACTTTTATTTTCTTCCATTCCAAAATCCCCCATTTCACTTTCTAATTTCCTCCTTCATACCCACTAATTGTCACATGAAACTACTTCCAAAATCTCTAATCCAAAGTCGCTATATGTAGGGTTTTTTTTTTTTTTTTTTTCCACCCTAGCTTTTCTTCAAGCTATTACTGAAGTGACGGCGGACGAAAAACCGAGACAATCAAAGTATAATTCAGAAGGGTGCTTTACCATAGTGTTCTGACTGTATTGGGAAAAATGTACAGGTTTAAATACGTGGAGGGCCAATTCTCAGGAAATTAGATTGTTGGGAGGATCACAATTTGATCCACGACTTTAAAACTGAGACCATTTTAGAGGGTTCTTACTTTTCATTGAAACGTGTACTTTTCATGATAGTGTTAACTCCAGAAATGTCTCTCTGGTTCAGGATATTGATAGATTCATCTTTATTCGCATAACTATTGTTGTGCAATATTTCTTCTAAACTGTCGATTACATTCAGGTCACTGTATCGTCCGGTTCATAACTTATTTTTTTAGGCGTTGATACTATTATCCTCGATTTTAAAACTGATATCCTCCCATCACGACCTTAACCACAATCGTGACTGCAAGCCAGTTCCTTCAAAAGCAACATATTGCATAATTTGACATTGTCTAGCCAAGATCAAATACCATAATCAAGCTGGTAAATAGTTACTGTGACCGTTGATATAGGGTACCATATTTTAACAGTAGCAAACCAGTTTTGGAACTTCACACAGTTTGGTTTGGTGTGACTGTTTATTCACAACTTCATATTCTTAGTAGTTGTTCCAGCTTTCCTTCTTTCCTTAATTAGCTTTAATCCGGGATTAATGCTTGAATATGCTTCCATTGTCTATTTGGTTTATGGATAAGATACTACAATTGGGTACACCGTCTTATGAAGGAGGAAATCAAAAACTGAAATGGGGGATTTTGGAGTGGAAGAGAAGAAGAGCAAAGAGATACTACAATTGGGTACACCGTCTTTAAACAAAAAAATTGATCAATCTGTAATTAGTTTAGTTAAGTTTATCAAATTAGAAATTAAAACTTAAAACTTGATCAATTTGTAATTTGTCCTCCCTAACTCTACCTATATGTAGTTTTCCCTTTGCTAAAATCACCGGTGTTACCGGCGTTTTATGAGAGCCGCAGGTAAAAACTTACCGGTTGTGGCTTTGTCGGCGGAATTTGTTACTGCGGGTAAACTACTGGTGATGTTTTTTCCGGCGGTTTTTTTTTGCATTTTTACCGGCACTTTTACTCAGAATTCTTGTAGTGGTGAAAATTGTCAGGATCGTTTCTGAAGGATTTTCTACTATCGATGAAAATCGTGTTAAAAAACTTATATTTTTTTACCATCGGTCGAGCTTAGATAGAAAATTAACTATAACGGGTTTTGTTCATGGTGGAAAATTTCTTTTTTTACTGTGGGCACGATCCGTGATAGTAAATTTATTTTCTACTACAACCTTTGTCTGCGGTGAAAAATGTAAATTTCTATTACGGGGTTCTCTCGTGGTGAAAAGCCTTAAGAAAAGATTGCACGACTGCCGGGATAGAGGAAAGACTAATGATAATTTCTATTACAGGTTTTTTCTTTATTATAGTTCTTTGTCAATTTGTAACAAAAGGAGATAATTAGTGCTACCTGTGGGTGAAAAATGAAAAAATAGCAAAATAAATGGAAAAGAAAATGGAGAAATGGCTCCACTAGCAAGCCGAAGAAGATGGGTTACAATGAAGAGAAGAGAAAGAAAAGGTAGATAAAGCAAAGAGCATAACCTCATCTCAAGCCAGAGAGTGGATAGAGAGCACTAGTAGAGCTAAAATCCCTAAATGAAATACCATAGCTGGGCTGCTTGGTTTTAGAGAACTCATTTTTATTGTTTTAAGAAAACTGCTCTATGTTCTCAGAATTCTCAAGAACAGTTTTTAAAGATACAAACCAAGCAGATCCTAAGGGTCCGTTTGGATACCCTGTTTTTTGTTTTTGTTTTTTTACTGTTCACAAGACTAAAAAAAAAACACGTTTGGCAAACGCGTTTACTGTTCACTGTTTTTTCCCCAAGAAAACTGTTTTCTGTGAATAGTGTGTAAAAGTGATGAAAACACCAAATACAACTTTTAGTTGTTTTTTGAGTTTTTTCACTGTTTAGGTGATAAAAACAATGAAAACACCAAATTCATAAAATACAATTTTCACCATATAAAAGTGGTGAAAACACCTTCATCCAAACGTTTTTTTGTTTTTAGTTTTTTCCTGAAAAAACAAAGACAAATACAAAAACAGTTTTTATATTTGAAGACAGAAAACAAATACAAAAAACAGACTTTCCAAACGCACCCTAAGCTTTCATGGTCAAATGCTCCATGAAAGGGGAGTTGCCGCCTCCAAGGACTAGCCTCAAGAAAGGAAAGAAAATAGGGAAATGTTGGAATTCCTAGATAACCTCTCTTGTCTTCTATTTATAGGTCATTTACCTGAAATGGTGCCCTAAAACAAAGTGGTCCCCTCGCCCCTACTAGTGCTTCACATGTCCCCAATTCATGATAAGAATCATAATATGAGCCAATAAAGAAAATTTCTTCCCTTGTAAGCAAATGTGTAATTTCCCTTATAAGCCCTTATTATAATTAAACTATACCCTTAGCCTCCATGCCACATGCTCTTTCCAATTTCTTCAAAATGTGAAGATGTGTCGCGCTATTCACGTGTTACGGCTATGTAATATATGCGATTACAGCCGAATCAGTCGTACAATGGATCACACCGCAATAGTCTTTGCAGTCCATACATATAATGCGCAAGCTGTGCAAAATGGTGGTAAACGCCCCTAGGATACTGCCACAACATCAGGCTCAGCAGTCCTAGAGCGGTACTGCCCCCATGTTTGTTGCTCAGTTTCACAAGTCGCGTTGCCACAAAGAATACCACATAAGAAGGCTGCCACAAGTAATCTGTCTCGATGCCGGACACATTGGGTCAACCACGCGTACCAACTTCAGTAGGGGACCCATGACTCTACCCAGTAGCCCTGAGTCCTAAAAGAGACCCCTCCACGAGTCTAGAACACCTTAAAAATAATACATATGCCTACACTACCTTAGAGGAAAGACTAATGATAATTTATAGAGGATGACCAAAGGCTTAATGGCCCAGCAATACCAGAACTTACTTCAAATGGGAGGTGAATGATTCAAGCATTATTGGAGGCAGGGTGTGTAAGTAAACACTTTAACTTTTAAATAAATAAATAAATAAATTTATAGAGGATGTCAGTTTATAACAAAAAGGGGGAGAAGTGGAATATAAATGCTAAGGGAGAGAAAAACTGAATCTATTTGAATGAATCATATTAAACATGCAAGTATTTAGTTAGTATGTGATACCATGTCAACAATAGTCCCTCCATTGATTTGTCATGTGGTGAGAGAAATAGTTCTTTAAACTTCAACCTCCTCAATAACAGAGAGGCAAGGCAGATTACTACCATCATACTATCAATGAACAGAAATTTCACATTTGGTACAATGATGAACACTATCACTTGCTCATTAATGACAAACCATATACAAATTACAGAGAATCATCAACCATCCCAATATCAATGAAAAATCTCACATTTGGTACAATTATGAACACATTAAACAGAGCTCTAATCAAAGGATACAGTTGACAAAACATTTTATATTTACACACAAACTGCGATGACAAACTTGCTTAACGACCTTCTTCAACGCGGGTATTAGTTATGAAACGATCACCAGAACTAACCGTTGGGGCACTAGGTACATGATACATAGGAACTGGAATTTTCATTGGAAGATTTGGAACTTCTGCTTCAAAATTAAGAGCTTGAATCGCTTGCCTTATTGATGGCCTCAGACTGTCATCAGGGTGAGCACACCACAGCCCAATAATCATCAAGCATTCGAATTGTTTCGCATCGAAATCCATATGCAGTCTCTCATCAACAGCTGCAAGAAGCTCTCCACTTCCATAGAGCTCCCAAACCCACTTCACCAAACCAATTGGAGACCTGCCCTCCATTGGATCAATGGCTTTTCTTCCGCTAGCGATTTCCAAAGCCACCACGCCAAAGCTATACACGTCTGACTCCTTACTAGCCTTACCTGTACTAATGTACTCTGGTGCTAATTACCCAAGAGTTCCTGCCAGTCCAGTTGTTTGGGGACCATAAGTCGATAAGTCGAGCCAAACCGAAGTCTCCAAGCTTGACATTAAAGCTCGAATCGAGCATTATATTGCTTGACTTAATGTCCCGGTGCAACACACATTGCTCCCATTTTTCGTGAAGATAGAGCAAAGCAGAGGCCAAGCCATGAGCTATCTTGTATCTCACATCCCACGTGAGAGATTTTTTCTTGCTAAAGAGGTGCGAATCAAGGCTGCCATTAGGCATGAACTCGTACACTAATAGGAACTCGCCTTTATCGTGACACCAACCGATTAGTTGCACCAAATTTCAATGCCTCAACCGGCTAATGATCTTCACTTCCGTTATATATTCCCTCTTCCCTTGTTTAGACCCCCTTGTAATTTTCTTCACTGCCACTGCGTATCTAATTCATTAAGATAGCCTCTATAAACCCCGCCAAATCCTCCTTCCCCCAATTTCCTCTCATTTGAAAAGTTGTTAGTATCTGAAGCAAGATCCCGATACGAAAACCTTCTCCCAATTTCCTCCTCTTTCAAGATCCTCATTCATCGACGTTAAGTTCATTGTCTCCGGTCTCCCCCTCCTAGTCCATGACCTTTTCTTGAAAGAAATGCATAGCTAATGCCACCAAGAATCAAGAGAACCAATATTGGCACTGTCAAACCAAATATTAACCTATTTTTTCTCACTCGGTTCCCACTTGTATCTTTTATATCTAGACTCGAGCTGAACTGTCATGAGATGATATGTTGCTCTTAGTAGAGAGTGGTGGCAGCTGACAACCCAATTATTACCCACTCAGGTAGAACCTCCCTAAGATCAATTTGGTACGAAAAGACTAGAATTCCCGGGAAAATTAGGGGTGGACTCCTAGTACCAAGCCACACTCAAATTCTTAGTAGTGGCATTGTAAGTGATCCAAGCGTTGGCAGTATCTCCACTATGCAAGCTAGCATTCCACAGCACGGTCACTGCTGACGCAATCGAGTCGTTGTTGATACCTACATGCTCGTATGGAGGATCCCACTCCGGATTAGAGTAAGAGTCGAACTCGATCTGGACTATTTGGTTCCGAGGTGAGTCACTGGTGCTGGTGTTGAAAAGACCTAAGAAGCCACCGCCTGAGTTGGGAGGGATTTGGAAACCTATTGGGGCAAGGAAGAAGGTGAGGCCATTTCCGTAGTGAGAGTTACCAAGGGTGTCAATAGTGAAGGAGAAATGAGTAGAGAAGTCGGAGAGCTTTCCTGAGCCGGAGTCCCATAGCCTAAACCTGTCTACATATATGGCTCGACCCACACGACATATATAGGTATATTTATAGTTTAATTCAATGTCTCCAACCGAAGGTTGTGCATCTCCTTCATAGAGTACGTTGGTCACACCAGAATCAAACCGTGATATCTGGAAATCAAGTGATATAGCATAAGGGAAAAGAAAGAGGGAGACAATAGAGAAGAGGAGAGTAATACGAGTATATGGAGATGTACAAACAGTTGGGAAATTGTAAGCATGGTTGGCCATGAGAGAGAGACTATGGTAGAACTGTCATTGGCCTCAAACCTTATATATGGTTGGAGTCCAGTATAAATCTATTTCTTGAGGTCTACTGCATTTGTTTAATAGGTAGAAGAAACTTCATTGAAACATAAACAAGTTCCAGAAAATATAGAAAATGACTGAGCTAAGGCATTCATTGCTGGCATAAAAGAGTCAACCTTATACTCTTGAAAAATAGTACTGATAATACTAATGATACTAAAATAAAATTATAGATAAGATTAAATATTAAACATGCCTTGTGTGTGTGTGTGTGAGAGAGAGTTGACATTACCTAAATGGCACCAGAAATGCAGCCGAAAATGTCGCGGAGCAGAGCAAGTCCATTACTGCTTTCATTAACCAAATGCCAAAAAAAAATCTGCATTTCTAGTGTCATCTAACAGCTATTGTCTTGTTTAAACAACATTGAATACAAAGGACTCATCATTGTAATACTAATATTTTTTGCTATGCTACTATACAAATATATACATGTCCTAGAGAAAAGATATCTTCCGGTCTACATTAGAACATGGCTATTCATGTTGTCTGATATCGATACACATCTTCGTTTTGTTCGCAATCATTGCTCCCAAAACCACAGTTAGGCATTCACCGAGATGGTAGATAAGAGGAGACTGAGAGTTCGGGTCCAGTTCAAGAAATTATCAACCTCACTTTAAGTGCTGCCACGCCATTAACAAAAAAAAATTTAAACACTTACTTAGCCAATTTACTACTTTACTACTCCGTCCGTCTAACAATTCTTTGTCCATTCTAAAATTCAAAAACTACCCATTCAAGTTTGTGCCGAAAAGTTTTCAAAAAGTGGAGGACAAGAAAACTGGGACATTCAAAATGGAGGTATAAACTATAAACATTTGTTAGTTATATGTTTATTAGTTGTAATTTTTTTTACTATCAGCATTCTTGAATAGGTGTAGTTTCTACCGTATATAATGTGTCCATAGCTTAGGCCGGAGATTGCGTAAGCGCTACCCGATGAAATAGTCCTTTACATGCATCAATTTTGGTGCTGGTACAAGCATTTTATCGAACAGGTGGAGGAAAGTTCAATGCTGTCGATCAACATGAACCTAGTGAAGCTTGGAAGAGACACTTCAAACAATGGGTTTGTCGAGAATAGCTTTAGAAACCTACAGTGGCCTTTAAAATTGATTGATTTCCATGCAAAGAGAGCTGAAATGCCATGGATAGTGATCAAAGAGGTGAGGAATAAGGGGATTAATGGGTCTTATGTTGCTTTGACTTTAACCACGGGTTAACGAATTTTGGTAGAGAAATTTCTTGGGAAAAAGATCGAATGACCAACACTGAAAACAAAAGGCAAAAAGCAAATAAAATGGTAAACTCCCTCTGTTTGTAGGGTTGCAAATCAACCTAATCGAGTTGAGTCGAACTTTATAATATTCAAATTCGGTTCATTTATCCTAAAAAATGTGATCAAATTCGATTCATTTGTTAAACAAATTAACCTGACCCTAACACTATATTTAACAAATCGAGCCCGAATTTAATCACAAACCCACTTGGTTCATTTACAATGTATGTTACTCTTTCCAATAACCACCTAAATGGAATGATTGACATATTTTTATTTTTCAAATACAATATTTTTTGATTTTTGCTTAATTTTTTTTATCTATATTCTTTTGGGTTATTCACACCCCTTGAGGTATTGATCAATTGTAGGTAGATGCCGGTCAACGGACTATTTTGCATTGACACCCCATGAGGTTTGTAAAGTGTTGCAATGACACCCCTTAGAGGTATAAAATGACTTTAGTGTCCTTGATTAGTTTAATTTCCATGTGAAATCTCTAAATTATCCCCATACCTAAACTCTACACTTTACTCATTACACCAACCAACCTTATCGTCACACTCTTATTAATAAAAAATCTACAATAAATAAATACTACTATACAATATATATGATTTTATTTTAAATATAAAAATTCAAAAACATCAAAAGTATTTTGAAATATATATTTAAAGGTAAATTCTACCACTAAAAAAATTCATCACTAATAATACTAAGAAAATTCCATTATTTAATTATTGCTCTTATTTTTAATATATTACTATATAAATATTTCTCAAAAAACATTAAAAGGTTATATCTAAAACCATTATAGGTATTACATATCGAATAATATATATATAAATTTTTATGTACAAATAGAAAAATATATATTTTTATACTATTGTCAATCAATAATTTAAATGAAAATTGGTAATATAATGGAATATCTTATTTAAAATATCTTACACATTACCCATTGTACGTATTACATATCTAAGAAATTCTACCGTTATATTATCAAATTTCATAATGGAATTAGATTTTCTTTGGTATTATATATCTAAATAAGATATTTCATTATAGGTATTATATATCTAAGAAATTCTACCATTATATTATCAAGTTTTATTAAAATTATTGATTAGCAATAGTATAAAATATATAAAAAAAATTTCTATTCGTACATAAAACTTTATATATATTTTATTAGATATGTAATACCTATAATGGTTATTAGATATAACCCTTTATTTTTTTTTGAGAAATATTTACATAGTAATATAATAAAAATCAAGAGCAATAATTAAATAATGGAATTTTCTTAGTATTAGTATTAATGAAATTTTTTTAGTGGTACAATTTACCTTTACATATATTTTTCAAAATATTTTTGATGTTTTTTAATTTTTATGTTTAAAATAAGATTATATATATTGTATATTTTATTTATTTATTATAAATTTTTTAATAATAAGAATGTGATGATAAGGGTGGTTGGTGTAATGTATAAAGTGTAGGGTTTAGGCATGGGGTAACTTAGAGATTTCACATGAAAATTAAATTAATCAAGGGAACTAAAGTCATTTTATACCTCCAAGGGATGTCATTGCAACACTTTACAAACCTCAGGGGGTGTCAATGCAAAATAGTTCATTGACCGACATCTACCTGAAATTGACCTATACTTAGGGGGTGTCAATGCAAATTACCCTAAAATATTTATTATGTTAAATTACCAAAAAAAACCCATTTGCTACACGTGGCCCTCCAAACCACTTCATTTACGAACCCCAATACATCAAAACCAAACCATTGCATAGACTCAACTCATCCAAGATTCACATTAAACCCAGAACTCCATACGAATAAATATGTATATTAAGCTTTGATATCATGTCTTAACTGATACAAACATTGTATATATATATATCATCAACTCATCATAAAGAAGGAAAAAAATTCTCATAATTAACAACAACAACATCATTCAAAACAACCCCACCTCCCATATTTAATAATTAACAAGGAGAGTGGCTTCGATTTGGGAGGCTTTGGAGACGAACCCATCTCTGAGGCCTAAAAGGACACTATAGAAAGGGCCACTCATCATGGTGACGAGGTCGCGGGCGGCTACGGTGAGGATGTTGGCGCAGGAGACGACGGCGGGGCAGGACAACTCGAGGGCGGTCTTGGCGCGAACGACGTCGAAGGCGTCGCCGGGGAATGAGAAGTTGATGTCGGCGTTGCGCTCGGCTTTGTTGAAGGCGGTGGAAGAGATGAGGACGGAGGCATCGCAGCCTCTGACAAGGTTGTCGTGGAAGAAGAGGTGTAGTTGACGGTAAGCCTAAAGAGAGAGAAATAGGGGAAACAGAGGTAGAAGGAGGAAACAGAGGTAGAGAGAGAAACAATGAGTGATAGTGAGGAGGGTTTTTAGTGAGGGTCACGTGTCTTTATTTTAGTCGTTAGATTGACCTCAAGAAATCTCAAAATGGGTCTCTCATAAGGTGTGTATATATATACATATATAAGACAAAGGGCATTAAAGTAAATTCACAATTTTAAGTTAGAGATAAAAAATAATAATGAGAATATAACATATAAGGCTATATAGGTCATTTCAGACCATATGAGAGAAATATTGACTATTTATAGAGTGGTTAGTAGCTGATATCACCAAACTAATGGCATATCCAAACGGCGTGAACACGGAGGGGTCCTTGTGGGACAAAATTCAAAGTCGAAGGGGTCCGTGTGGGAATATGCCTATTGCGAGGGGGTGTGAGTGGGAATAATCCTTTTTTTCACTAAGACAAAATTTTCAAAAGTGATGCTTACCACAATGACCGCAGCGCTATAATTTTTCATAACACTTTTCACGATTTCTTCGATTTGAATACCTTCTTTAGTCGAATATGAGATAATCTTATTATTTAATTTAAACGAGTTTGTTGACGAGCTGGGCGGAGCTGAGCTCAACACTATTCAAACTCTACTCATTTACTAAAACGAGCCTAAAAAATATGCTCAAAGTCGATCTCTTAACAAACCGAACCCGAACCAACTCACAAATAGTTGGGTTCATTTGTATCCCTACCTATTTGCCATTATCAAATGGTCCCACCTTCATTTTCTTGGAATATTTATACCCTTTTTTATTTTGATAAGTAAACAAAAGTTGCACCCTTTATTGTTGGACTATTATAGATGCAGTTTTTAGCTCTACTCTCGAATGAATTTATTTATGCTCTTAAGGCTATATTTATATAACAAGTGATGGGCTTTTTGACCCATTGTGATTAGAATCAAATCCCTTTATTATAGGAATTTGATTTTCATTGCATATTGGTCTTCTTTATCCCATAAATTAGGTTTTTATCTTGCCGGTCAAGTAATTCTAGAATTTTCTCTTGACTGGGCTGGGCTTTGATATTGGGCCTTCAAGTTTGTTGGTTCAAATGATGAAGAGTGGGCCTGTACAAATTTGGCCCTCACACTAGCCCAATTTGGGTCGTTGACCATGATGTTGATGGGCTTGACCCGAATTCCTCTAGATACTATTTGAACCGTGCCAAATTAGGTGAGTGCATGTGGTGTGATGACGTTAAGATAATGATTGAGATGCTTTCGTGTGGGATTCAAATTTCAAACTGGCGGCTAACCTTTCTTGTTTACTGCACCTACCCCCCTTTGGAAGTTGCAACGCCTCCAGTGGCATTAATGGCTTCAGTTAGGTAAGATTCATCTACCTCTATAAAAACCATTTTCATTCCATTCATCACACTTCTTCAATTTCTCAAATTTCCTTTTGTTTTCAGGGTTTTCATTTACTATTAAGGCTTTTCTCCGATGATTTATCCTCGACAATCTCCCTTTTTCTGTAAGTTTCTCAAACTTCATCTTCTTCTTCTAATAAATGTTTGAGTCAAATACTTATGCTTCTACCAAGGGGTTAGTTCCCCAAACCCATGAGGAAACTGCTGAGAGTCATGCTGAGGACCTTCCCGTTTTTCCTCACGATGATGACATCAAGGATCCCCCTTCATACAACCCTAACCGAATCCATGTCGATCACCCAAAAACCCCCAGCCTTAACCTTCTGAAAAAAACTAGTTAAGCCCCCCAAAAGGGTGGAGTTTGAGGCCTACGATCCGGAATTAGACTTCACCTAGGGAAAAGGGGTTGGTCTCAATGACCTACTTCTCTCATACAACCAAGTTAGACTTGTTAGGTTCCCCTTACATCCCTTTTTCCACTTTATCTTTTTTTGTTCTGGGTATAGCCCCCCTCCAAGTTAACCCCAATTTTTTTCGAATCATTTCGATGTTGATCCTGGCTAATCGTGACCACGGATTGCATTTGAGCCTTGATGACCTCTTCCTGTGCTACCAGATACTGGATTTTTTTGGCTGTGTAAGGAGGTACATGTTCTATCCCTTCAAAGGCAGAGGCATTTGCTCGGGCACTAAAAAGTATGAAAAAGATTGGAAAGAGATTATGGTCCTAATTAAGGGCCCCTGGTATTATCCTCAATCCTCTGCTTACCCCATCCCTAGTGCCTTTAGCCCTATCAAACTCCAGCCTTACAAAAATTTTCATGGTCATACAGAATCATGTATGTGCCGTAGTTGTAATCTTCGCAGGGCTGACTATATTTATGAGTTCTACGACACAAACAGTAAAGAAGTTCACTCAAATAGAATTCATCGAAAGGTTATGCTACTAAGGAGTAATCTTTGGTCTGAGAATCTGCTATGTACTGACCATCTGAATCCTGCCAATTTGCAGGATATATCAAAGCTAGGAGCCTCTGCCAAAATGTTTCGCCTGAGCCGCCCTCAACTTATGAATGATGAGGTGGTGATCATCCTTGACCCTGCCACCCAGGTAACTTCCTCCTCTGCCCCTCCAACAACCCAAGAGGCTGAGCCTACCCTTGTCCAAACTACCCTCCCTTCCATTCTCCAGAATCCTTCTACCTGCCCCCATCCTTTTGCAAAGGAGAGGTTTGGGAAGAGGCAAAAGCTGATAGGGAAGGGGCCTCCTTCATCTGGTGGAAACAACCCTACCTCAAATGAGGTGATGATTGCAAGGGCCATGTTCATATGGACTCCTGAAGATTTGGCCTCTTTTAGGTCCCTTGATGGCCCGGAACTGCTCAACGGCGTTATGGGCTCAATGATGATGGTATACTTCTCTTTTTCAAGTTTTTGCTTTCCATTTTATTTATGTTGGCTCTAACTTTTTTCCTTTTTCTTCAGGATTTTTACAATGTGGGTGCTCTATGCTATACACAAGAGTCTCATATTGATGATGTGGCCCGTCTGAAGGCTGCCCTGGCTCTAGAAGATGTAAGGGAGGCTTTGATGACCTAAGAGGTTGTTGCCCTGGAACAAGAAATAGCTGCCCTGAAGGAGGAGAAGGCCAAGGCGAATGCTGAGAGTGAAGAACTCAAGTATCAGTTGACCCTTGCCCATTCTCAGCTAGAGATCTGCCATAATGATGGGATTTACATGCATAAGTACTATGAAGACATGATCAACAATGTTGGTGGTGAGTTCTGGCGTAATGGATTTGTCAACGCCCTGAAGAAGCCTGAGAGAAGGAAGTGCAAGGATCTTGACGCTATGGATGCCCATTTGAAGGTTGCACCTCCTTACAAGACTCCTGAGGCTACTCCAGCTGAGAACCTCTTCGTGGAGTTTCTTTCGGGGGCAGCGGCTACGGATACCCTCAATTCAGAGGTTCCGCATTTCGCTCCCACTGAGATTGTGGATTTCTTTAGTCCTGAGTTCAGGGCCCGATTCAAGGCCTAGGATTTTTTCTTCTCTTTTCTATCTTTTCTTTTCTTTTTGTTGCCACATGCAATTTTGTAGCCCTTAGGGATATTTATGTAATTTGTTTTAAATTTTAATAGAATTTTTCTTTTATCAATCTGTGTTATGTTTCCTCTTATTCCAGAAGACTAAGAAATTACAACAAAATTTTGAATCTGCCAAGGTTTTATGCCTTTGCTGATTTTAGCTATATCAGTATGTTCCTCAGGCAAATGACCTTGGCAGATAAAATTTTTTGTTTTTATGATTAGGTGTGTGCCTCTGTCAATTTAGTACTTAGGAATAAAATTTGTCTTTTTGATGACTCAGGCATATACCTCTGTCAATTTTATAGTTAGGAATTAGATTCCTCTTTTTGATGACTCAGGCATATGCCTCTGTCAATTTTATACTTAGGAATTAGATTCCTCTTTTCCATGACTCAGGCATATGCCTCTATCAATTTTATACTTAGGAATTAGATTCCTCTTTTTATTGACTCAGGCATATGCCTCTGTCAATTTTATACTCAGAAATTAGATTCCTCTTTTTCATGACTCAAAAAAGTATAAATAGTAACGATGGATCATTTGAATCTGGAATCAGGCCTCAGCCCATTTTATTGATTACATTTGAACTGATAACAAAAATTTCTTTAGGCATGATTTGCCTCTGTCATATGTGCAAAATGAAAAATCTACCTAAGGATAGTACCTCTTTAATCTGGAGGCATTCTGGGAATTGGGTTACATATGGCCATTGGACTTCTTCAATTGGTAGGCCCATTTTCCAATGACCTCAACTATAGTGTACGGGCCTTTCCAATTTTCCCGAAGCTTGCCAATTATCCCAACCTTTTTCCTGAGGACTATATCCCCGACCTAGAAATCACGCCTTTTTACTTTCTGGTTGTAAATTCTTCTAACCCTCTAGTGATACTCAGTCAGCCTAGTAGCTGCCTTATCTCGTTTTTCCTCCAGAGTGTCAAGAGCATGCACCAAGTTTTGGTTGTTCTGATCTTCTTGATATTTTTTAGTTCTTATGGTCGGAACCACATTCTTCGTTGGGATTACAGCCTCTACTCCGTATGTCAAGGATAATGGGGTTTCTCCTATTGGGATCCTTGGGGTTGTCCTATATGACCAGAGTACCTTAGGCAGTTTATCCGGCCAGAGTCATTTTGCAGATTCTAACTTCTTCTTGAGAGTGTTCAGAATCGTTCTATTGGATATTTTCTGCCTGATCATTGACCTGCGGATATCCAACCGAGGATGTTTTGAGTTGTATACCATGCTGCTCACAGAAAGCTCTGGTTCATTTGTTGTCTAGATTTAACCCATTGTCTATCATGATAACCCTGGGGGTCCCAAAACGACATATGATATTTGTCTAGATGAATTTGATCACGTGCCTATGTGTGATTGTGGTGTATGATTCTGCTTCCACCCATTTGGTGAAGTAGTTTGTTACGATGAGTGTCAGCTTAACTTCCCTCAGAGCCTATAGAAACGGCCCTACAATATCAATCCCTCACTGGGTAAAAGGATTTGGATTGAGTATGGGGTTTAGAAGTTCTTGTGGATGATGGATATTGTCACCATGGATCTGGCACTTGTGGCATCTTCTAAAAAAATCTTCAATGTCCTGAGAAATATAGGGCCAGAACTAACCCGGACTTAGTACCTTATGAGCAAGGGACCTTCCTCCTGAATGGTTTCCACATGCTCCCTCGTGTATTTATTTCATGATTGCTCTGGTTTCTGAGGGAGTGAGACACCTAAGGTAAGGTCCTCCGAAGGACTTTCGATACAACCTCCCATTAATTAGAGAGTATCTGGCGGATTTCATGCAAATTTATCGGGCCTCAGATTTAACTTCAGGCAAAATTCCATCCCTTAGGTAGAACAGAATCAGGTCCATCCAGCTGGGTTCCCATGGTATTATATAGACGCTCACTAACTACAAAATACTTGGAATTTCAAGCTAGTCTATTGGAGCCACCCTTGTCAAATCCTGAGTATTGGATGATGCCATGTTGGCTAATCAGTCTGTATTCTCATTCTTCCCCCTGGGCACCTGCTCAAGGGTGAACTGATCAAAGTGGGTCAGCTCTTCTAGAGCCAAGGCTCTGTATGGTTCCATTTTTTCTCTAGCCTCGTACTCTCCATTAATTTTCTAACTTCAAGTTAAGAATCGCTATATATTTTTAGTCGTTTGATTAGGAGACTCTAACATAATATGATGCCCGCCATCAATGCCTCATACTTTGTTTCATTGTTGGAGGCTGGAAATTCCAGACGGACTGACTGCTGGATTTTAGTACCGTCGGGAGTTATGACTTCCAGTCCTATTTCAGCCCCTGATACCCCAACTGATCCATCAACGAATAAAATCCACTATGGCTTTTCTATCTCTGGATGCTTCAGCTCTGGCTCTAATTCTAAAACAAAATCTGCAAGTGTTTGCCCTTTAATGGCAATCCTTGGCATATACTTGATGTCGAAGGTACCCAACTCAATTGTCCATCTGGTAATTCTCCTCGTCAGGTCTGGTTTGGGCATGATTGCCCTGATGGGGAATGATGTTGGGACAATGATTGGGTATGTCTCAAAATAGTGTTTGAGCCTCCTTTTAGCATTGAATAGCGATAGGATGACTCGCTCAACAGTGGTGTATCTAGTCTCAGGTCTGATAAGAACTTGCTGGTATAAAAGACTGGAGTTTGATGCATTTTCTCCTCTTTTACCAGCGTAGCGCTTGTGGAGGTGATTGATACTGCGAGGTAAAGGTGCGGCGTTTCACCTGGTTCTAGAGAAATCAACACTGGATGGCTTATCATATACTCCTTTAATTTCCATAATATTGGGTCTATTCTGACCCCCAAATATTGCCTTTTCCTGCTCTGGTGGATTGAAATAACAGTTTGTATTTATCGGTGAGTCTAGAGATGAACCTACTTAGTGTAGCTACCCGTACTGTTAGAGTCTGGATTTTTTTTTTCTGAGTTATGGGCTCTTCTGTGTGCATGAGTGATTTAACCTGAGTCGGGTTGGCTTCGATCCCCGTTCGATTCACTATGTGGCCCAGGAATTGTCCAGATGAGACCCCGAATGAGCATTTGGAAGGATTGAGCCTCATCCCAGAGTCTGACTGCTTGGAACACTTCTTTTAAATGTTGGAGGTGGTCCCCTTCTTCTTGTTTTTGACTACTGTGTCATCAATGTATGCCTCCACTGTGTGGCCCATCTGGTTCCCAAAGACTCTTTTCACCAGTCTCTGGTAGGTAGCATATGTATTTGTTAGTCCAAAAGGCATAACTTTATAACAAAAAGTACCTTCCTCCGTAATGAATGATGTTTTCTCCTCGTCGGAAGGGTTCATGGGGATCTGGTTATATCCAGAGTAGGCGTCTAGAAATGACAGTCGTTCATTCCCTGTTGTTGCATCCACTATCTGGTCATTTTTTGGCAAAGGGAAACAATCCTTCCGGCAAGCTTTATTTAGATTGGTAAAGTCGATACAGACTCTCCACTTCCCATTCTTCTTTTTGACAACTACTATATTGGATAGCCATGTTGGGTACCTGACTTCCCTAATGAATTCAACCTCTAGTGACTTCTTTACTTCCTCTGCTATGATTTGATTTTTCTCTACCCCGAAGCGTTTTTGCATCTGCTTTACTGGTCTTGCATCAAGATCAACGTTGAGATTATGCTACGTAAATGATGGGCTTATGCCTAGCATGTATAAGTGTGACTAGACAAATATGTTTATATTGTCCTGCAATAGTTTGATTATGTCCACCTTTTCCTTAGTTGAGAGGGTAGAGCCAATGAAAGTGGTTCTGCAATCTCTAAAGCGGTTGATGTCTACTTCCTGGAGTGGTTCTGTTGTGACCTGACTCTTCTGACCCTCTTCGAATGGGTCAGTCTGTAATTGTTATTTCTCATTGTATCTGGGACCTTTTTATCCCTTCTCTTCCTCCGGCTTGGTCCATTTACTCAAATTCTTCATGGAGACTGTGTAGTACTCTTTTGCTACCACCTGATCCCCTAGGACATCTATCACATCTATCCCATTTGGGTTAAGGCATCTCATGACCTGATGAAGGGTTGAGAGGACCCCCTGCATTCTGTGTATCCATCGTCTGCCCATCAATAAATTGTATGATGGCTTGACGTCTACCACTACAAAGCTTTCCTTGAGGGTCCTTCAGGCTGCAGAGACGGATAGTTGAATGACCCCAATTAGTTCTACCTGACCCCCATCAAAACCAGTGAGGGGGACTCTAACAAGGTGTAACTGGTTTATGTCCACCCAAGGCTTGTCGAAGGCCCATTTAGTCATGATGTTTGTGTTACTGCCAGGGTCTACCATGTCCCTCTTGATGAGGCAATTGGCCACCAGAAGTGATATGACCAGAGGATCTTCGTGTACCACATGCACATTCCTCAAATCTGACTCGGTAAAGCTTATCTGATGTTCTTCCTTTTTGTTAGATGTCTGGCACACCTCACCAATTATTTTGAGTTTATGCGCCTAACGTAACTGAGACCTCCTGCTCCCTTCTATTTCCTCAGTGGTATGCTCGCCCTGAACCATATGAATCACCAATACTGGTTGTCCTACCGGGGCATTGGTCTAAGGGGGATGCCCCTAATGCTATGTGCGAGTTTGGTCCTTTGCTACGTAGTCAGTCAGCTCTCCATTTGCTATCATGGCCTTTATTTATCTGCGGAGGTTCCTGCAGTCATTGGTGTGGTGTCCATACTCGCTATGGAAGGCATGGTGTTTGGTCATGTCCCTCTGCTCCATAGGTTGTCGCATAGGCAGAGGGGGTCTGAAGATTCCCTTATTCTTTTTTTCCTAATATAGTTCTCAGATGGGTCACCTTCTCCTCCACCCTCTATTTCTTTTCCGTTGGCTTGCTTGAAGAGGGGGAAGGTGTTGAACGAGATGGTTTTTGAATGTTGAGGCACTTTTTTGTGCGGGCCTCCACTGTAACCAAGGTTGCTCTTTTCCGTCGAACTGTTTCCTCCTCCACTATCCTGAGGTATCCATAGGCTCTGGAATTGAGTTCCCCAATGTTACTGGGGGGCCGTTTCACTAGGGATGTGTGAAACTTGGTGCCTGGAATTAGGGTCATTCTGCATGCTTTGACTGCCGATAACTGGTCACACTTGTCAATGGAAGACATCTCCCTTGTGAACCTGAATAAAAAACTTTGTATGGTCTACTCTTTCTCTTGTGTCATTGTAAACAGACTGGAGATAGTCTTCTTATACCTCTGGTTGCTGTAGTACCGGGCTATGAAAATTTCACATAACTTATTCCAGTTATCGATGGACCCAGGTGGTTGCTTTTTGAACCATAACAAGGGTGCCTCAGTTAGGCTGTTGGGAAAAACGTTGTAAATAAGAGCCTCATCCTTCTTCCAGGCGGTCATCTTCGTCTGGAATTGGTAGATGTGATCGAATGGATCCTTGGTTCCATCATACAAGGTGAAAGTTGGCAATCTGAACTTCTTTGGATACTCTACTTGATCAATCCTGTCCGTGAAGGGGGATATGATCATATCTAGGGCAGCATGGGCTGCCAAGTCCTTCATGGTGGGATTTTGAGCCTTCATGCTTTCGAGTACTTGCCTTTAGATCTTTGTATCCATATCTTCTAAATCCTTCATGGTTGGGGGTTGTTGGAGCAATGGGTTCCTGACTACTGGGACTAAGATCTCCTTTTGGTCATCAAACGCTCTGCTTCCAGTCCCTTCCCGCGCTCTTGTGCTCGTCATCTTCATGTCTGGGTGGATCTGGTACACCGCCTACGTTGTCGACTCCGTTGGCCACACCCGTTGCTATTGGCATCTGGGCTAGTTGTTGACGCATATCAACATTCTATTATTTAAGGTCCTTGTTTCTCTTCTCCACCGCCTCCAATCGCTGCATGATTTGTTCAATCTGAGCATTTTGGGCGGTGCTGACTCCTGCTGCTGCTGCGAATTATCTAGTTTCTGCCACCATGGTTGATTTCGCCAGGTTTTTGGTGCAAAAAAAGGGTTTAATTATGAAAGGAAATCAAGAAAAACTCTCGATTCCCACAGACGGTGCCAAAGTGTAGATGTAGTTTTTAGCTCTACTCTCAAATGAATTTATTTATGCTCTTAAAGCTATATTTATACAACAAGTGATGGGTTTCTTGGCTCATCATGATTAGAATCAAATCCCTCTATTATAGGAATTTGATTTACATTGCATATTGGTCTTCTTTATCCCATAAATTAGGATTTTATCTTGCCGGTCAAGTAATTCTAGAATTTTCTCTTGACTGGGCTAGGCTTTGATATTGGGTCTTCAAGTTTTGTTAGTTCAAATGATGTAGAGTGGGGTTGTACAAATTTGGCCCTTACAAGTACTATTTTTGTTTAAAAGAATTTGATGGTCTGAAAGTTAATTTAAAGTCAACTAAATTATTCTTTCATTCCAACTTTGTTCAATTCTGTCGGTGCACCTTTTCAGTTACCTGATTTTAGTATTGTGTGTGCCGTTTTGTTATAGTAAATTTTTTATTTTTTTATTATTTATTATTATTTTTACATAATAGACCAAATTTGTGAATAGTCATTAAAATTTAGCTATATATTACCTGCTCAAGTATGATCTATGAAGCATGGACACTTCGTCTAGGGTCGTTGTACCCGTGTCGGACACACGTGTCCGTGTCAGACACGCTGACATACCAAAAATACGTGTCCGACACGCCAAATGATATGTCCTGAATTTTTTTAAATTGGACACATGACAGACACGCGCATATCAACGTGTCGAATACACGGTGGGTCGGTTGATTCCATGAAATATAGAAAACTTATGGAGCCGCTAATTTGGTGAATCACTTATATAACTTGAACACCCCTAATTCAATCTTTGACTTTAAAGATACTTGAATATCTTTATTCCTCCTCATCTTCTAAGAAGAATTGGAGCACATATTCATTTATCCACTATATAGAGAGTAATAAGATATCACCACAAAAAGCTGAAGATTTGATATTTGTACATTCCAATCTTTACATTCGATCAAGAAATTTTTTACAATATAATGAGGAAGAGACTAAGATGTCAGAAGTTGGGGGAGATGCATTTGATTCCTTGGATGATAGTGGAATGAAGAATTTTGAACATATCAGATATTTCATTTAACTTATTTGTTTATTTTTGTTTATAAGTTTATTGGTTCTCATTTTTTAAGTGATAAATGAAGTATTTGTGTAATATAATATGTATATATAAAAATATATATAGATGTGTCGGAGGTGTGTCATATCCAACTTTTTTAAAATTTACCGTATTGCCGTATCCGTGTCATGTCATTTCCGTGTCTCGTATCCGCGTCAGTGCTTCGTAGAGTTTGATACTAGTCTGTCCCACAATCTCTATCCAACCCATCTCTTCTTCCTATGCCCTCATTTGCCCCAAACATCTTCCTAAATACCTCCGTTGTCCGCTTAGATCCTTTTCATTCTCACTTTGCCTCAAAACCCTAAATTCCCACAAGTCAACCCCCACCATTGGATCATTGGCCTACTCCGCCACATCAACGGTCTACAATCCCAAGAAGAAGGACATGTCGACCGCAATCCTCTCTTGAAAGAAAGAGACTTCAATTTCCCATCGTTCGATCTCTCTCTCTTTATATAATTATAATTTCTATATAATAAACATGTTTTACTTGTCATTATTTTTAATTATTTATTTATGAAAAATGAGTTACAAAAAATATATTGGTGAGACATCCTTTAAATCCTCGCTTGAGCCTGTCAGTTTTGTTTCTTCCCTGACAAGGGGCCATATGCTATATATATATATATATATATATATTTCTGTGAGTTATTAAAGAGAATTTTGAAAAAAAACTGAGGGGGCCATATACCATTTTCTATAAATTTATTTATAAATTATATATATTTTGAAATACTAATTTTTTTAAAAAATAATTGGGAAATATAATATGTAATTTTTTATACCTTTATCTATAAAATATATAATTTTTATTGTACTAAAAAATATAAAAAAAATTGGAAGGGCCATGCCACTTGCTTGGCTTTGACTCCGCCCCCGAGAAGTAACCTACATGCATCACCATATACCATTTAATTTTAAAACGAAAATATTCATGACAGCTCCATAATTAAATTATAAGGCATCAACAAAACTACTTTTATTTTTATTTATTTTTTTCTACTACCGTTGACTCAGCTGTGCCGGCAATGGACTTGCAAGCTCAGTCATTCTTTATATTTTCTCATACTTCTTTTACCATTTCAATGATGTTTATTGTAATTAGTAGACAAATGTAGTAGCTCAAACATGTACATCACTGGTAGAAACATTTCACACTTAACAATATTAGGGTTTAATATATTATAATCCCTCCGTCAAAGCGGGTGAATTACCACATTTATCTTAATGTGTTGATGGTACATATATAAATTTAGTCGTTTCCATGCATAAAAGGTTAAATCGGTATTATTGTAAAATATATATAGTATTGTCTTCTCAAATAGAATACTTATTATGGACAATCAAGGAAAAGTAAACACTTAATTTATAAAGATGAAACCATATATATATAATTTATATATTAATAATAATCTCTCACACTGGTGAAAAAAAATATATTCATACCTATCACAATTATGGTTGAATCTAAGGATTATACGTAATTACTTATTCTATGTCGGTTACTTGCAAAGGTCAATAATAGTTATCGTGTTGATAAAAAAAAATAAAAAATCATGATCAAGAGAACATTTCTCCCATACATGTGTATATATGTATATCAGTTCTATGCATACTAGATATCTCTCCCTCATGGCCACTCCTGCTTACACTTTTCCACCATTATATACATCTCCATATACTCATATTGTTGCTCTCTTCTTTCTTTTTCCCTTGGCTAATTCACTCTACTTCCAAATATCTCGGTTCGGGTCGGGTGAAACCACCATTCTTTATCAAGGAGATGCACAACCTTCGGTTGGAGCAATCGAATTGAACTACAAATACAATTACGTATGTCGTGTTGGTCGAGCAATCTATGCAGACAGGGTTCGCCTCTGGGACTCCAGCTCCGGCCAGCTCTCCGACTTCACTTCACATTTCTCCTTCATTATTGACACCCAAGCAAAGTCTCAGTACGGCAATGGCCTCGCCTTCTTCCTCGCTCCTGCAGGCTCTCAGATCCCTCCCAACTCCGGTGGCGGCTTTCTAGGCCTTTTCAACACCACCACCAGTGACTCCCACACCACCCGAACCGTCCACATTGAGTTCGACTCTTACCCTAATCAAGAATGGGATCCTTCATTCGAGCACGTGGGTATCAACAACGACTCCATTAAGTCTGCGGTGACTGCGCCGTGGAACGCTAGCTTGCATAGTGGTGATACTGCAAATGCTTGGATCACTTACAATGCTACCACTAAGAACATGAGTGTGGTTTGGTCCTATGAAGGAAACCCTAATTTTCGCTGGAATTCGAGCCTTTCGTACCAAATTGACCTAAGGGAGGTTCTACCCGAGTGGGTAACAATAGGGTTTTCAGCTGCCACTGGTGTGAACTCGGAGCGACATATTCTCCAATCATGGGAGTTCAGCTCGAGTCTAGAAATAAAAGATAAAAATGGGACTCACCAAATGAGAAAAAGTTGGTTGATCTTAGGTTTGACAATACCCATATTAGGTTTCTTCATTATTGGAGGTGTAACCTATGCTGTGTTCTTAAGAAAGAGATCAAAGATTAGGAGGGGGACACCGGAGGCGATGAATTTGACGTCGATGAATGAGGATCTCGAAAGAGGAGCAGGCCCGAGAAGGTTTTCGTTTCGGGATCTTGCTTCAGCTACTAACAACTTTTCCAAGGAGAGAAAGCTGGGGGAAGGAGGATTCGGGGGTGTTTATCGAGGCTATCTTAATTATCTAGATATGGCAGTTGCAGTAAAGAAGATTTCGAGAAGGTCTAGACAGGGTAAGAAGGAGTATATAACCGAAGTGAAGGTGATTAGCCGGCTGAGGCATCGAAATTTGGTGCAACTAATCGGTTGGTGTCACGATAATGGCGAGTTCTTACTAGTCTACGAGTTCATGCCCAATGGCAGCCTCGATTCGCACCTCTTTAGCAAGAAAAAGACTCTCACATGGGATGTGAGGTACAAGATAGCTCATGGTTTGGCCTCAGCATTGCTCTATCTTCATGAGGAATGGGAGCAATGTGTGGTGCATCGCGACATTAAGCCGAGCAACATAATGCTCGATTCGAGCTTTACTGTCAAGCTTGGAGACTTCGGTTTGGCTCGACTTGTGGACCATGAGATAGGTCCCGAAACAACGGTACTGGCTGGTACGCTCGGATACTTAGCACCCGAGTACGTTAGTACTCGCAAGGCTAGTAAGGAGTCGGACGTGTATAGCTTTGGAGTGGTGGCGCTAGAGATCGCTAGCGGAAGAAAATCGATTGATTCGATGGATGGGAGGGATAGAATTGGCTTGGTGGAGTGGGTTTGGGAGCTCTATGGAAGAGGAGAGCTTGTTGGGGCTATTGATAAGAGACTGAGTATGGATTTCGATGCGAAACAATTCGAGTGCTTGTTGAGTGTTGGGCTGTGGTGTGCTCACCCGGATCGGAGTCTGAGGCCATCGATAAGGCAAGCTATTCAAGCTCTTAGTTTTGAAGTAGAAGTCCCAAATCTTCCAATGAAAATGCCAGTTCCTATGTATCATGTACCTAGTGCACCAACGGTTAGTTGTGGTGGTCATGTTATAAGTCTTACTAGCATTGAACAAGGTCGTTAAGTAAGTGTATCATTACAGTTTGTGTGTAGATATATATGGGTTTTTTTTGTGTTATAGACTTGGATTAGAGCTCTATTGTTTATAAGCAAGAGACAGTGGTTCTGTAATGTATGTGATCTGTTATTAATTAACATGTAAGAATGTTCACTTATAATTTGTGTTTTCTCCGTACCAAAATAAATGTCCAATTTTCTTTTTTAGTCGTCTCAAAATAAGTGTCCACTTTGAAAAGTCAAAGCATTTTATTTGATCAATTTACCAGTTTAACCTTCAAGCATTAAAATTGTAAAACATGTACTTTATAAACGATCACATCATTATAGTAGATCACTAGTAAAGTTGATATTTTATTCACTAACAATACAATAAAAATCCATCCTCTTAAAAAATAGAATTCCCCAAAAAGAACTTATAATTTGAGACGGGGGGAGTAATATATTTTTTCAGATTTGAATCTAAATAAATAAGTAAACTTAAACAAAAAACAAAAAGAGAATTTGTAATTTACTCAAAAATCTTAATTTAGTTAAAAAATAATAATTTGTAATTTACTAAAAAATCTTAATTTAGTTACCAATTTATTTTAGGGGTATTTTGGGCATAAAATATCAATTTAGGGGTATTTTGGGCATAAAATTTCTATTTTTAATGGCAGGGGTGTTTGTTAACGGAATACTAACGGAGTGGGGGTTGTGTGTATGACGGAAAAAGTGCAGGCGGTTATTTGACACCTCAGGGGGTGTTTGTCAAGAATTTAAAACCATAAGGGGTTGTTTACTAATAGCCCAAAAAAAAAAAGCACTTTCACAGATGGACATTTTTAATGATGAAACTTTTTGAAACATAAATATACGATAAAATGAAAGATGAGTTTCTAATAAATTTATAAATTATTTGAATATCAATATCGAAACTAAAATAATTCAGACTTTTAGTTTAGATTTGATTGTATATGATTATTGTTCTTTTTAAAATCATCTACCATAACTTTTTATTATAACTAGGCAAAAGCATGTGCTCTGCACATATTGAAAGAATTATAGTAAATGAATAAAATATAAAGAAAAAAAAAGAAGAAAAAGACCAAAAATACTAATAAAGGTAAAGTGTTAAATGGGAGGAGAGAACTTCAAATTGGAAAGGAAAAAAAATCAAATAGAGAGATAGAATATATATATGTATGATTTTTAGCAATTCCTCAAAATTAAAGTCAAATATGATAAAATAAAATAAAAAATACAACGTATAATACATGTGTATCGTTTAATAATAATAATAAAAAAAATCAAATAGAGAGATAAATATGATAAAATAAAATAGAAAGACAAAGTGTAATACATACACAAATATGAAAATTATGTAAGAATATAATACAACGGAAACAATATTCAATCCCTAGTCTTATCTGCGAAAGTAGTCTTGTCTGCAAAAGGATAAATGGATTACAGACTATTATTGCATTTATAGATGGAGTTGACATTATTCAGATTAAATGTGAAGTAATGTATTGGTTTCATCAACAGGTACAACTCTTCGTATGCATGTGACTCTTTGTTCAAATTAAATAGGTACATTCGGGTGCGTTTAGTAACGTTTCTATTTTTTTGTTTCTGTTTTTTTAGGAATAGAAATGAAAAAACATTTCACTTACAAGAAATAAAAAAAAAAAAATGACGTTTGTTAATTTCATTTTGTTCTCACAGTTATTGAAACATAAACAAATAATAATGTTTAGTAACACATTTGTTTCTCATTTGTTTTTGAATATTTTTTTTATATTTTTATTTTGGCATTTACTTGCGTAGATAAAATAAAATAAATTAAAGAAACTATTAAAGTATTAATGTTACAACTTTTAACGATTAATCTGTTGCCCGATAAATGACTCTAGAGGGGGGGTGAATAGAGTCTTAGCTTAAACAATGGAATTTAATTCGATTTTCTAATTGATAAATTTAATTGCAATGCTAGATGATTTAATATAAAAACACAAAACAATATAAATTAAAATAAAGTAGAGAGAGAATTATAAATACTTGGACAAGCGATTTTAGCGAGGTTCAGAATACCCTTGATTCCTACGTCCTCGGCTCAAGGTTCTTCTTGAGACTTCTCAAATCCACTATGGCTTCTCCTTACGGGTGGAGAGCAAAACCTTCACAAGAAGCACACCACTTCTCCTTGCTAAGAGAACACCCTCTCTTAGCCTAAAATTGGGTCACACCAACCCTTTGAATACAATGATCTTGTACACTAGAATATCTCTCAAAGATTGATTTGTACAATTGTAGCTCTCTTGCTCACAAGACTAGAGTAAGAATTTGAATAAAAAATTGAAGCTCTAGACTTGAAAATATGTGAATGATGATACAAAAGTGTATATGAAAGTGTATGATTGAGTTTGCAAGAGGTTGTTTGTAAAGAGAGTTTTAAGTCCTTTTATAGCAAACATTTTCATCATTTTTGGCATAAAATATGACAAAAAGTCATATAGAGCCGTTTGAAAAGGCAATAGAGCCGTTGAAAAGCAATTCAGGGATTGGGGTGAGCTGAGTTCCTGAATGGGGTGAGCTGAGTTATGCATTTCAAAATTGTGAGAATAGGGTGAGCTGAGTTTGCAAATGGGGTGAGCTGAGTCTCAAAAATGTTTGTATTTAATTTGCAAAACTTTGAATGCTAATTCTCAAACCCAAATTCATTAATTTGGTATTTATTTGTTTTCAAAAAATAGTTTTATGCATAATGATTTTAGATTTCTAGAGCTTCAAAATAATTCAAATAATTACTTTGACAGTTAAAATCTAAACACTCACCAACCTATCTACCCAATCTTCAAGTAGTGGTTGATCCTCTTTGAACTTCAATCTTGTTGCATTTGATATTCTTGTTTGTTCGCTTTAAATGCAACGCCATGATCTTTTTGTCCGCATGATCCATATATGATTTTCCTGTTCTTTCAAGTTTGGACAAATACTCATTGTAGTCATTAGTACAAATACATCATTAATGATTTGTTATCATCAAAATTACGGAATTACCCTTAGATTAAAATCTTAAGGCCAACATAATCAATTATAACATTAATTTTTAAAGTTTACAAAATGAAATAATATCCAAATATATGATAATATAAATCACTCTCTTCGGTAGTTGTTCCACAATGCATTTGAGATTGAATCACGAACTCCATTCATTAATCACATTTGATCTTGAGTCACCCTCACATCTGCTGGTATTTGAGGTGTTGAGGAACTAGTTGACTCTTCATCTTCAAGTCTGATATTCTCATTTTCATACTCATCAAACAAACGATCTAGACGTGCCTCATTCAGAACAAAGTTATGGATTGTGCAACAAGCAACCACGATTTGAGCTTGTACCTCGACATAATAATTGGGCATTAACTTCAGAATGGGAAAACGTTTCTTAAGTACCCCAAAACAACGTTCAATGACATTCCTAAATGAGGAATGCCTATAGTTAAATAACTCTTTAGGACCTCGAAGTTGTCCTCTACGCCCTCTATAATCTTGCAAATGATACGGAATACCACGATAATGTGCTAAAAATGTCGACATATTAGCATATCCAGAATCAACTAAGTAGTATTTACCTATCACATAATATGGTTACAAGTTAGCATATATTCTCAATGTAAAAAAATAATATAATATTATAAGACCATTACCTTCGGGTAGTATTAGAAACTGCATAGTAGGATTAAATATAGTCTCCATTAGAACTCTTGAGTCATTTTCACTTCCTTCCCATCTAGCTAATATATATGTAAAACGCATGTCAAAAGAACAAACTGCCAAAACATTTTGTGTTGTATCAGACTTCCTTCCACGATAAGGAATTTGGTTCGCTGATGCAATATGTGCGTGGACGTGTGTTCCATCAATTGCTCCCACACAATTCTACATTTAAATATATATATATATATATATATATATATGATTTTTAAAAATAAAAAAGAATTAAGCAAAAGAAGGAACACAATGATACTTTAAAAAAACATACCTGGAAAAATGGATTAAACTTCTCATTGTAGCGGATCTCAGGAGGTACAACATTAAAATCTGGTGGTCGAATTATTTCTTGTCCCAATTTACATACATAATAAAGACATCTATGAAAATATTTGGATATTGTACTAGTGGAATGTTGAAATCTCTCTGCCACTACTCGTACTCTCTCATTGTGTGCAAGAGTATATAAGAACATTCCAACTTGTTCTTCAATGGTTAAGTACCTGGAATCAATTAATCCTAACCCTTTCAATCGTTGACATAAATTTTTGAAGACATGCACTTCCACCCTAAACATTTCAAAACATCTAGTATGGTGGCCATTAAGTGGTTTTTTGAATGTACTTATGACCTTGAAGCCCGGAAGTTCTACATGGTCTAGGTTTCAGATGACCTTCCATATACTCACCTAGCAATGAAATGAATAAAAGTAAAATGTGTTCATCCTCAACATCATCGCCATTATCATAATTACGCAAGAATTCAGGTGGATTCATTTCCGTGAACTTGTTAAGTTGAACATTAAGCACAAGAAACAACCAGTGACTTATACCAACATAAACATAAATAAAAAGTCTTCATTATGCTTAACAACAATAAACAAAAGCAACAAACAATATTTTCTTAAACATAAACATAAATAAAAAAAAGTCTTCATTATGCCTAACAACAATAAGCAAAAGCAACTGACAATGACTTAAAACATAAATAAATAAAAGTCTTCATTATGCCTAAAGAACATTAAGCAAAAGCCAACTCCATTTCCATCTCTCAATTAAGCCATCTCCATGATTCTTAACAGCAATGACTTATAATTGCAAAATCCAACTCCATCTCCTCTCTTCATTAAGCCTAAGAAACAATTTTCCCCATCTATTATCCACGTGAAACTTGTATAGGGCCTTGTTGTAATAGTTGTCATCAATACCAGCCATGCTATCCAATGCTGCCAAGAAAGCATCCATGACCTCGCCTTCCTCATCCACTTTCCTATTAGAACTTATACCAACATCATTTTTTCTCTTTATATGATCTGTAACACCCTGTGTTATTTTCCTTTTTCCTGAAATTATATTTAATTTAATTTCGGTAATGACGTCACTTGTTCATGACGTATTATTTATTCTTGGTATTTGATACCTGTAAATTTTTCGCGTTTAGTTTTAAAGTCGACTGGATGACTTTATGTTTTTTCTTTGACGACTACGCGAATTCTTGTTGTCAATTACACGGTCTCGTTTCGACGTTAGTTTATTCAACGTTTAATGATTAGTGTTTCGATTGGATGACGACGCATTTTAATTGGACCGGGCGTTTAGTGTCCCGATATTTGGGTTTCTACCCCGATATATTTTATTGGGCGTCCCGTTATTATTTCGGGCTTACGAGACTATGTTTGGGCGTTCCCGATAATTATTGGGGTTTACTGTATATATATATTTAATTATATATACATATATTTTAGTGGGGGTTATTTTATAATTATGGATAAGTTGAGGGTCACTAGTGCAATTAGGGCATATATGTGTATATATATACGAATGTACACGCTGCTCCTTCTCCTACACGACACACCTCAGCATCTTCTTCCTCTCCATGACGCACGATTGAGCTGCTCCTCTTCTTCACCATGGGTCGTCGGTTAACAGAGGGAGAGAGAGAAAAGTCGTGGAAAGTGAGAGCTGTCGACATAGAGAGAGTCGGCTGAGCTGCGTGACCGGTTGCAGTGCGTAGCAGCGGCGGTTCGCAGTGGCTGTGGTCGACGGCGGCTGGTGGCACAAGGGCAAAGGTCGGCGAGCTGGGTGGTGGTCGCGCAGGTGGTCGCGCCAGGGACGGCCAGTGCTGTTCGCGCGACAGGGGAGTCCGGCCGGAGCTTCGGCCATTTTTTTCGGTCGACTTCCGGTGATCGGTTTGAGCCGATTTTTGGTGAGTAGCCTCGTCTCTACCATGTATTAGTCATATATTAATTTCATGAATTTAGGATGAATGGTTTGTCCGGAAATCGCATTTATAGGTTATAGATATCGTTTGGGTTATTTTAGATTTAACCCAATTAATTGACCTATTGTTAACGGGCTTTGTATATATCGTATAGGTTGTCGAGACAGACGTTTCGATATATGTGAAATATTTTTGGGACGATTTTGGTCGGTGGGCGTGATATTCGGGCGCCGGTACTGTTCACGGTGGGCCCGAAACGGCTGTTCTGTAAGCGTATTTCAGGTGGGAAATTTTATTTCTCAGTCCGCATTATTGAAGTAGTTTAGGGGTGCAAAGCCCTTATTTAATTTAATATAGATATATTAAATCGTTAATTTAAATATCTATAATTCATTTAGAATCGGAATTGGACTTAGGAATTAATTTAAGAAAATTAATTAAATTATTTCCTATGTAATTAAATAATTTCCTATATGAATCGAATAGGAATAGATGGCTTAGAATTTCCCTTGAGAATTAAATGAGTTAGTAGAGATTCGTGGAAACTTAGACGTTGTGCTAGGTTCCTTTGCGATACGTGAATTAATTGCTTTAATTTATTTTAAAGGCATGATAAGGGAATTTGAAATATTTTCTAAAGAATTAAAGAAAATATATATTTTGAAAACATGAATGGTATATGAAATTGTTTTCATATGATTTACTTGCTTTATTGTATTTTAAAGCATGAAAAGAGATTTTGAGATTTATATATTACCCTGTGGGTATTTACATAAATATGATGCATTACATATTTATGATTGATGCATGATTGTCATTTGGACCTGGATGCATATTGAGAATATCATGTAGTGTTAAATCATGGTATTGGTATATGTGGGTTGTGAAATCATGTGGGGTGTCTTTGTGTCGAATCGTCGCAACAACTGGCCAGGGGGTGTTCCCATCCTACAGAATAATGAGCTGTGAATGGGGTATAGGGTGAGTCGTCTTATTCTCGAAGTCGCGGGTCGTCTCGTGCATCCGTTATACGGATCTTTGGTCACGGGTCGTCTTGTGCAACCGTCTTCCTTGTTGAAAGTGTAGTGTCAAAAACACTTAGGAAGAATCGGTGCGGTACATTTTCTCCTTGTAAATGGGTGGAGTGCGTATTCGTTAACCACGTGATATGGGCAAAGGGTGGTGTATGAGTCACATTGTATATGCATGGCATTTATGTGATTTCATTTGACATGTATACGTGATATTATTACATGTGATGTTGGAGCAGGTTTAATATGTGTTATTATTGCCTGTTGGATTTTGGAGCATGTTATGTATGAATATTGTGAAATTAAATTCATATCTTTATAAAATGCTCAGTTGAAAGTGATAAATGCGAAAACATGAATTAAATGAGAAAATAAGTATAAATGAAAAGTGTATCTTTATACTTGTGATTATTTACCTTGTGCCCTTGGGGGAGATTAGGTATATTGGCATAGTGACCTCTGTGGTTAGTTATGTGTTATCTGTAGAGATTTGAGGTTAGGGATTGATTGAGTATCAATTGTGATCTGAGGCCTTAGAGAAGGCGGTGATAGTTTTGTGGTTTCGGTTAGTTGCATATTACTGACCCTGGATGTTTCTTTCCCACTTAGGGGGAGGTATCATTTATCATGCTTTTGAGGTTTTGAGTGCGGTTAGAAGTGGTTGTTATTGAACCTGTCTAGTTAAGTGGAAATGACTTCTTGATTCTGTTAATTATCAATTGTGAAATTAGAGTCATAATGAATTGGAAGAGGTATTGATTGAGACTAGTTATTCCCGTGGTATCGGCCACTAGTTCTCCCTTTTCATGATATTAGGGGGTTTAAGTGATTTTATTAAGTACTCGAGGTACTGTAGCTTGGCAATCTTGTTTCTAGTGCTTAGTTCATTCCTCTAAGCATTTCTTTTATTGTACTCTGTATACTAGTACATGTCTTTGACTTACACGTCATTCCTTGAGTTGTAGGTTACGGCGTGGTGCCGAACCTTTTCCAGGTGTTGTCATTTGATCTCGTGAGGTTGGGAACGGATAGTTGTGTTCCGTCAACCCAATGTAGTACTCTTCCTTCCTTGTCATCTTGGACATTATAGGAATCCGTGGAGTTGTGTTTACCCTTATTTGGCTGTCCTTCGGAAACGGTGTTTTCTAAACTCTTTGTATTTAAAAGGAAAAACCCGTTTTCGCCTACCCCCGTAGCAACTAAAAGTTTTAGTACTTTGTAAAATGATCTTTGGATCTTCTTTAAAAAGATTTTAAATTCTAAAAGCCTGCGATGGCGAACGACGGAGACCGGGGGCAAGACGGTCATTTTTACTGTGTGGTTTCTTAAAAGAAAACTAGTTTATTACTTTCTCGAGATTCCGATACTTCTTTCTCAAGATCTCGACCTGTAGAGTTTTGAAAGGTGTTCCATTGTTTCACCTTTGCTTCCTATCATTTCTAAGTCTCGGGTATGAGGCTTGGTGTTGTTCAGGGTACACATATAGTGTTGCCATTTCCTTTCTTCTTGGTTTTTGATGTCACCACTTAGGTGATTCGAGTTGTTCCACATGTTAGGGGCATGGATACCGAGTGGATTGGGTTCCTTGTCCAGGTGTTTTCACTAAACACTTCTGGTGTTCTTTACCTTGACATTGTTGTCTCGGTTATCTGTTGGTTAAGCATTGGAAAGTCTTTCCCTTCTCTTTGCTTTGGTGACCCTAAGGTGGTCGTTCTTATGAGTTGAGTTCGTGTACTCTTAGTGATTTGATTGGGTGGTTTTCCTCGCCTACAGTGAGAGTGTTAGTGATGTGATTGACCCTATTAATGATAGTATTATGAGGTCGATTTGAATTATGGTATGGTGATATGATTGAGGTGATCTAGCCCTTGAGAGGTAGATTTTCCTTAGGAATGTGATGAGGTTTGTTATATATATATATTGTATATATATATATATATATATATATATATAGATGATGATTGTTTTAGTACGCAAGGACGTGGGTGTTTTCCTTCATGTGTTATCGGGGTGTGGGATTTGAGTATTCCTTGGTACCAGTGGTGGATTTGATCCTTGTGGATATTAGAGGTGAGTGTGCTCCCTCTATTGGGTTTTGTGGTTAGCGTGGTGAGTATTTGATGACTTGTCAGGATTGGGCTTGGGTGTCGTGTACTTAGTGTATGTTGGTGAGAGTAGTGTAGACTACCGGTATGGGTACTTGGAGTATGAGCCTTAGTTGTACCTTGTAGACTCAGGTTGCATACTTATACATGTATACCTGTATATATATATATGTATATATATGTATTCCCGTTATATACTTACGTACGGTAGTATATGAGCGTGCCTTGAGTTTTGCGTGGATGGGATTAGTTGGGCTATATATGTATCTTGCTAGATAGTTAGGCATTACCTAAACTACCAGAGGATGTGGTAGTTAGAGTATCTTTTCCCACTGAGCTTATTTGTTCACAGGGGAATTTCATTTGCCCCCTAGTATTCCACGCCAGGTTGCAGGAAATATACGGCTATAAGCAGGATGCAGTGCAACGACAGCTTTCCCTTGTTTCCTTGTTACAGGTTTGGAGTTGCGTTGGGTGATGCAGTTACGGTTGCAGTACGACTGGTTTGGGGACGATAGGTATCCGCTTTCAGCTTCCTTACCCATTGTTATGGGATTGTTATGTATTCTCTTTTGGGAGCCAGTCTGTTGGCATATGCCTGTTGATGTATCATTTATTTCCTGTATTTATTCTTTCAGGAGGTTATTGTATTTATTTTGCACAGCTAGGTGCATTTCTTGTATTCCTATTCGAGCATTTGTGGCTCTGTTGATTTTAGAGGGTTTGGAGGGGTTTTGGTTTCTTTCCACTACCTCGGCCCTAGTAGGATTGATGAATGTGGGGCTTGGAAGCCATTGTGATTATTGAATTGTTATTGGCAGGTTATTGTGTTGTGGTTGGTTGTCCGGATGTTCCATTTACAAACGGAACTCTGCCGGATTTTCGTTAGATTCCGCTGCTTTGTTTATTATTCATTTGGGTATGAAATATACCGTTCTATCATTATTCCATACGTTTTCATGACCAATGATGTCTTAGTTGGTTGCTCATCATAATGATCACATCCTGGATCCCTTGGATGTCCCAGTTCGGGAGTCTTAGGAATTTAGGGACGTGTCAGCATGGTATTAGAGCATTTTTTTACCCTTTTGTGGGTGTTCGATGACCGAAGGTCATTTGTTCTCATTTCTTTTTACTTCCGCATTCACTCCCTTAGCTCTTAGGCTCGGGTTTCGGAGTCCTAGGAATTCGGGGCGTGACATGATCACTAAGTCCACTCGTGACATTACATATTCTATTTTGAAAGCTATCTCTAGTTGTTTGTTGATAAGGAGAACGACTCCTTTGATGAGGACTAGCCTCCACCTTAACATCTACATGTTGATGTCCAATATCTTCATTGCCTATATCATCATCTTCATCATTATTTAAACAAGTAGGTGGAGGACTCTTTGTTGAAGGATATGCACGAGCTCCACTAGCAGATGTGTCTCCAAATAAGTTACAAAGCAAGTCATAGTGTTTACACACTTTTCGTCAAAATCGCTTAGTCAACTTCATTTACTGCAACCACATATTTGTACTTTATATATTAAAATTTACTTTTTTGTAATTTAATAAAACTAAACAAAATAATAAATTCAATCTAACCTTCTCCATGTCCATCCATTGGGCCTCAGTCAATGTCGCCAGCCCAGAAATATGGTCCCATGATGAACTAGTATTGCTAAGATATTTTTTTAAGCACTTGTGTTTCTCTCTCAATTTATTAAACTAATTAAGTAAGACTGATTTCTTATAAACACAATTTTTCCTTTCCGACCACATTGTCATTATATTAACTAAATTATTCCAACCTTCAGAATTAAATGTGGTAGTTTTTCGATTTCCTTTCTTTCTTTCCTCTTCCATCGCCAATATAAAATATTCTTCAGATTGGTCATCCCATAAAAATCCTTCCGCCACATTATCCATCACCTCATTTACTTCGGTTCCATTCTCAATATTTTCTTCTGTGAAACTATTTTCTTCCATGAAAAAGTATAACAATGAATAAAAAATTAAAGAGTTGAGTTGTTTTATACTCTAGAGAACTGCAAGTCAAATTTCCTATATAATCTACATACTAGATTCTTACAACAAATTATCATCTAAATGCAGTCGTAATTGCAAAATACTACTACAGGTAGGAGTATGGTTATAGATAAAAAATAAAAAATAAAACACTACTACATTGTACAGAAATAATAATTTTCTTATCCAGAAATGAATCACTACTGCAATATCACTAGTGAACTCATTTAAGGTCCCATTTGACAATTTGAAAATAATTAAACTAATGTGATTTACATTCCACCTTTGTGATTGGCCACTTTAAGAAAGATGGATATATCTAAGCTAGTTTAGAGTTTGAAATCAGAAATGGAACAAGAACATATAACTTCAACATTCTTTATTACAAGTACTATATATCTAGAGCTATAGGAACCAGGAGCTTAACAAGCATGCACAAATAAGAAAGAGGGTGTATAGATATGTAGATCCATAGAAAGCCATCTAAAGTTTAACGGATATGCACATATATAGGATGGCCTCATCCGTTATTGCAATTGCTTTATAGCTATCTGTAGATACGTTTCTTGTTCCTTGAAGACGTATGTTCACACACACATATTAGTTTACATTTATACTACTGCAGGTAGGAGTACGGTTATAGAAGACGAATATTTTTTTTTTATAAGTTCCAAAAATCTGCAGTTAAGTATCATGTATATGAACTTCATGACAGATATGGTAACACTTGTTAAGTCATGTACATTTGGGTAGAAGAAAGATATGGTAACAACACAAGAATAAAGAGGAAAGAAGAAAAGAAACGAAAAAATAAAGGGATTTTCATATCCAAACAAAATATTCACAAATTAAACAATCTTAGGGAAAAAATTAACAAGAGAAAGTAAAAACTAACCTGTTGCAGAAATTTTTGATCTCTTCCTCAAAGATTCTCTAAGTTGTAATGGAGAAAGAGATAAACTCAAATGGAAGTGAAATGGACGGATGAGTTATAAATGAGGAAGCAAAAGTGGAGTAAATTGGACGGATGAGTTATAACTGAGGAAGCAAATGAGGAACCAAAATTTGGAGTAAATTGGACAGCAGATGGTTATAAATGAGGAAGCAAATGAGGAAGCAAAATCTGGAGTAAATTGGACAGATGGGTTATAAATGAGGAAGCAAAATCTGGAGTAAATTGGACAAATGGATTATAAATATGGAAGCAAATGAGGAATAATTGCAAATAGTAAAAACATTAAATGCTAATAGTAAAAAAAAACATTTCACTTGGAATAGTTGAGAAACAAGTGGAACAACTTTTTTTTGTTTCTCATTTTCATGTGAAACGTTTGAAACATTTCTCATTATTTTGAAACAAAAGCAGTTTATTAAACATTATTATTGTTTCTGTTTCTGCTTTTTGGTAGGTGGAAACAAAAAAACGAGAAACAGAAACGCTACTAAACGCACCCTTCAAGAACACGCCTCTAGGGTGTAACTTTTTAATTATTTTATTTTATTTAAAATATGTAGAAATTATTTAGAAATAATCTAGGGGTCTCGTACTTTTATAAGTAGTATAGATATAGATATATTGTGTCTTTTTGATATTTTGATAAGTTTTGTGATAGGTTAATCCACATACATATATGAAAACCCTAATTATAGAGGTTGATTGATCGGTTCAAGTCGTGTGAAAATAAAAGTGTTTAAAATGAAGAATTAATACGATCTAGTTTTACCTCTCAGTAGCAAATACATTAATAGTATATAATATAGTTGGGTAGAGAATGTATTGAATCACAGATTTCAAAGTCATATTTCAAATAATCGTAAAGTAGAAAATTGAATTATATTATAAAGCTGTTTTGATTGGTTTGTTTTATAAACTATTAAACATAAAATAAATAAAAGATATAATTTTTGTTTTAGTTTTAAATCAAGATAAACAAGCCTAGGATTTTGATCTAACTACACCACTAGTCTTGTAATATAGTCCTTTAATCTTATTATTCCAAGAGGGAGATACAACTTATATAAATCAGATTAGTAACGGTACAAGCAGTTGTCTAATCCCCAAAGAGATGCAATCGGTCCGATTCGCTATAATTCATCTTCGATTAAAGTATGACTAGTATCTTCTCTTAGTATGGATTGTGTAAACCTAAGACTTTATCATGACAATTAAGAACCATTATGTAAAAACCATTACTAAATCTTCGGAGGTTCTTGCTCCTAATGATAAAACACAATTGTTCAAGATTAATTATTAATTCAATCTCGGTTTAAGAAGAGAATTAACAATAAATGTTATTTAGGTAATTCGTTTGGTCTCTCACTACATAATCATCATATAAGTGTTATTTAGTTTCCTCTCTTTCTAATAAAATAAATTAAAGTTCTACATTACTTGTCACGCCCCAAATTCCTAGGACTCCAAAACCCGAGCCTAAGAGCTAAGGGAGTGATTGCGGAAGTAAAAAGAAATGAGAACCAATGAAATTCAATCATCAAATACCCACGAAAGGGTAAAATGATCTGATACCACGCTGTCACGCCCCTAAGATTCCCGAAACTCAAATCTAGAGAATCAGCGAATCTCCAAGGGATGACGCTAGTCAAGCGACTACTAGAGTCAACAACAACAAAGAGACACATGGAATAACAATAAAAATATACTCCATGTCAAGTAGAATGCTAGAAACTCACTAGCATCCTCCAATACCAACTGACACGCTCCTAAATTCCTAAGACTCCCGAACAGGGACATCCGAGGAATCCAGGATGTGATCCTTAATACAAATGACCAACTAAGACATCATTAACCAAGAAAACATATGGGTTAATGGTAGAAATGGTATATTTAATACCCAAATGGATAATAAACAAAGTAGTGGAATCTAACGAAAATCCGGCAGAGTTCCGTTTGTAAATGGAACATCCGAACAACAACCACAACACAAGAACCTGCCAATAGCAATTCAATAATCACAATGGCTTCCAAGCCCCACATTCATCAATCCTACTAGGGCCGAGATAATGGAAAGAAACCAAAACCCCTCCAAACCCTCTAATAATCAACAGAGCCACAAATGCTCGAATAAGATACAGTAAAGCACCTAGCTGTGCAGAATAGATACAATAACCATCAGAAAGAATAAATACAGGAACTAAAGAATACATCAACAGGGATATGCCAACAGACTGGCTCCCAAAAGAAAATACATAACAATCCCATAACAATTGGTAGAGAAACTGAAAGTGGATACCTATCGTCCCCAAATCCAGTCGTGTTGCAACCGTAACCGCATCACCCAACGCAACTCCAAAACCTGTAACAAGGAAACAAAAGAAAGCTGTCGTTGCACTGCATCCTGCTCATAGCCGTATATTTCCTGCAACCTGGCGTGGAATACCAGGGGGCGAATGAAATTCCCCTGTGAGCAAATAAGCTCAGTGGGAAAGAATACTCTAACTACCACATCCTCTGATAGTTTAGGTAAAGCTAAACCGTCTAATAAGATATAAATAGCCCAACTAATCCCATTCACGCAAACCCAAGTCACACGCTCATATACTATCGTAAACGAGTATACATAAGTATATAGGGAATATGTATATATATATCTACACGTATATATATATAAATACACAACATGAGTCTCTAAAACTCGTATTCCAAGTACCCAACACCAATAGTCTACACTATTCCCACCAACGTACATCAAGTACCCGACACTAAGGTCAAATCTAACCAAGTCACAAAGTGCTCACATCACCAAACAGAAGATCCAACAGAGGAGATCACACTCACCTCTAATATCCACAAGGAAACAAAATCCACCAATAGTACCAAGGAAGGCTCAAATCCTACACCCCGATAACACAGGAAGGAAAACACCCACGCCCTTGCGTACTAACACAACATCATCAATATATATATATATATATATATATATAATATATATATATATAACAAATCTCATCCCTCTCCTAGAGTAAGTCTGTACCTCAAGGATGGGATCACCCCATCATCTCACTATGCGAAAACCTCAATGTTATCTCCAACAAGTCAATAAGTCACCAACAGGATAAATCCATCACTAACACTTGCACTATAAGCTACAAAACCACCCGATCAATTCACTAAGAGTACAAGAACTCAACTCCCAAGAACGACCACTTAAGGGTCACCAAAACGAAGCAAAGGAAAAGAGTTCCCAATGCTAACCAACAGATAACCAAGACAACAACGTCAAGGTTAAGAATACCCAAACAAGGAAAGAACACCACAAGTGAACAAAGAAAGAACACCAAAAGTGAACAAGGAAACCAAAAACGAATGGCCGAGAGTGGAAGTAATAAAAAGATGAATCCCAGAGATTCAATAGTTTTTTAGAAAAATGTTTTCAAAATCGAACCGATCCATTTGGCATCCATGCCCCTAACATAAGAAAAACTCAAATCACCTAGGTGGTGAAACCAATAACCCAGAAAAGAGAAAGGCAACACTATATGTGTGCACTGAACAACGACAAGCCTCAAAACCGAGACTTAAAAAAATGATCGGAAGCAAAGGTGAAACAATGGAACACCTTTCAAAACTCTACAAGTCGAGGTTTTGAGAAAGAAGTCTCGTAACCTCAGAATCCCAAGAAAAGTAATAAATAGTTTTCTTTTAGAAAATCACACAGTAGAAATGACCGTCTTGCCCCCGGTCTCCGTCAGTTGCCATCACCGGCTTTTAAAAGTTGAAATCTTTTCAAAGAAGATCCTAAGATCATTTTATAAGGTATTAAAACTTTTCATTTCTACGGGGGTAGGCGAAAACGGGTTTTTCCCTTTAAATACAAGAGTTTACTTCAAAACTTAGGAAACACTGTTTTCGAAATGACAGCCAATAAGGGAAAACACAACTCTATAGAATCAAATGACAACACCAGGAAAAGGTTCGGCACCACGCCGTAACCGACAACTCAAGGAATAACATACAAGTCAACGACCACATACTAGTGTACAAAACACAGTACAAGAAATGCTTAGGGGAATGAACTAAGCACTATAAACCACGCTATAGTACCCTAAGTACTTAATAGAACTCACCTCAACCATAACCTCTTATCTCCCAATCAAAATCTCAGTTACAATTGATAACATATTCCTCAAAAGTGAAAGGCACCTAAAGGTCCATACTACAACTCACAATCTCATCACCCGCCTTCTCGAAGGCCCCAAATCATAATTGATACTAAAATCAATCTCGGATCTCAAATCTCTAACAAGTTACACAACCAACCAAAATCACCAAACTACTAACCACAATCACAAGACTACTAACCACAGTCACAAGACTGCTAACCACGATCACAAGGCTACTAACCATAATCACAAGGCTACTAACCACAATTACAAAACTATTAACCACATTCTCTAAGGCATTACTCCACATCAACTCAACCTCAATTCTACAATCCATCTATAACTTCAACTAACCACAGAAGTCGTCAGACCAATATACTTAACCTCCCCTACGGGCACAAAAGTATACAACACAAGTATAAGGACATACGCCTCGTTTATACTTTAATAATTACTGCTTTTAATTCCCGTTTTCACATTTATCACTTTCAACTGAGCATTTTATAAAATGAATTCATTTTGCATATTCATAAATAATCATGCTCCAACATATATATATATACATATCAATAAATCACATGATGATATGCAACGCACCGTACTCACAGACCGCCTATGGTACACACACACAAAAACACACCCTTCCCAAGGGTACTGGATCATTCTCTACCATTCCCCTGAGGATACAGCTCACTAAGGAATGTAGACTTATCGTCCCGTTCTTCCCAAGTGCTTTTGACACTTCACACTTTTAACCAAGGAAGACGTCCACCACGGCCCAGCCGTGAACATAGGGCCTTGGACTATGTGTCATCCCCTTATATCGTCTGCGTTCTCAGAAGATTAGTTCCGTGGGTGCAGCACCCCCTGGCCAGTTGTCACGACGATCCAAACACAAACGTCTACCCGTGCCTCACGCACAAAGGAAGTAGACCACACCAAATGAATCTCTCTGCAAATGGTGAAATCATGCAACACATGCACCAACACCCATGTCTCACAATACATGGTGTACGCAACAAAATCATGTCCAACATAAATATGTAATGCACCATATTTATAAAAATACCCACATGGTAATATCAACATAAATCTCAAATCTCTGTACATGCTTTTAAAAATATATTAAAGCATTTAAATCGTGAGAAAATATATTCATGTTCTAAACAATATATTTTCTTTAATTCTTTAGAAAATATTTCAATTTCAATTAACATGTCTTTTTAAATAATTTAAACAATTATTTCACGTATACCAAAAGGATCCTAGCACATCGTCTAAGCTTTTCGAATCTCTAATAACCCATTTAAATTCGTAAGGGTTTCTAAGCCGTCCATTCTTATTTAATTTAAATAAGAATATTATTTAATCACATAGGAATAATTTAATAAATTTTCTTAAATTAATTCCTAAGCCTCATCCTGATCCTAAACAATTTATAGATATTTAAACTAGCAATTTAATATATCTATAATAAATTAAATAAGGGTTTTGCACCCCTAAACTACTTCAATAATGCGGAGTGAGAAATATAATTTCCCACCTAATTATACGTTACCGAACAGCCCGAAACAGCACAGTACCGGCGCCCGAATATGAAGCCCGCCGACCAAAATCGTCCAAAAACCATTTCGAATATATCAAAATGTCCGTCTCGACAACCTATACGATATATATGAAGCCTATTAATAATCGGTTAATTAATTGGGTTAAATCTAAAATAACCCAAACGAAATCTATAACCTATAAATGCGATTTCCGGGCAAATCATTCATCGTAAATTCACGAAATTAATATATGACGAATACTATGTAGGTACGAAACTACTCACCGAATATCGGCTCAAACCGATCACGGAAGGTCGCCGAAAAATTAGCCGAATCTCAGCCGGAGTCGCCACTGCTCGCGCGTAGCCACCTCTGCACTGACTGCCGCCTTGCACCACCACCTGCGCCACCACCTGCTAGCCTTGCCGACGCCACCAGCCACCACCGTCCACAGCCCAGCAGCTCCTGGCCGTCGCCGCTGCTCCTGGTTACGCGCCTCCAGCCGCAACCCGTTCTCCTGCTGCTGCCGACTCTCTCCCTCTCTCGCCATGGCCGGCGACTCTCACTCTCTGTGTGTGGACGTTCGTCCATGAAGATGGAGGAGAAGGATTGTGGCCTGGTCTGTTGAGAGGAGAAGATGAGGAGGTGTCTGCAGCGTGAAGAAGAGAAGGAACAAATACAGTCTGTGTATATATATACATATATATATATGACCTAATTGCAAAACTAACCCTTCATTTCTCCAAAATCACAAAATAACCCCCACTACAATATATATATAATTAAATAAATAAATATATATATATATATATACAGTAAACCCCAATAATTATCGAGAACGCCCAACATAATCTCGCAAGCCCGAATTAATAACGGGAAGCCCAATTAAATACATCGGGGTAGAAACCCAAATGTCGGAACACTTAAACAAGCCCGACCAATTAAAATATGTCGTCATCCAATCGAAACACTAATCATTAAACGTCGAATCGAAACCGCGTAGTCAAGAATAAAAATTCGCGTAATGTCGTCCAGTCGACTTTAAAACTAAACGCGAAAAATTTACAGGTATCAAATACCAAGAAATAAATAATACGTCATGAATAAGTGACGTCATTACTGAAATTAAATTGAATATAATTTCAGGAAAAAGAATAATAACACGGGGTGTTACATTACTCGACTAGTGTTTCGTTGAAAACCCTAGATACTGACTAGCCACTCATGGAAGGGGAAGACTACATCATTGATGTGACAATCATCTTTATGATTGGTTGGTTGGTTCTTGAGTTCTTGAAGAGAGGATTCTCTCTTTCTAAGAGAGACTTTGTATATTCTTCTGTAGGAGAATGGAGGATATCTTTTCTTCATGAAATCTTCACATATTTATAGACAAAGTTGATGTAATCATGGTATGTCTTTGTTTGCATTCCAAGAAGACTTGGTGTGAGGACCAAGTAAAAGTTGTGAATGAACCGATCTGCCCTTCAATATGCTTACACAAGGAGTCAGAATTCTGCAGTATACTTTTTGCACAAATCCCAATGTCGGTTCTACCGATTGATTGGAGAGTCCACCGATCGATCGGTGGTCCTTGAAATTTAATATTTATTTATTATGTGATTTTATGTTTTAGCTGCTTAATTGTACTCTGTTTTGTTGAATTGTACTTTGCTCTGAACTGGGTGCTTTAATCTTCTTAGTGTCATTCCTGATCAGGCATAATTGCTAAAAAGCCGAAATTAATTCAAATTCGCGTTAAGGCCCTAAGCCATGTTTAAACACGCAACTCGGATAAAAATATCTTATTAATAAAATGAAGAGACAAACAAATGGTTAATTAACGCCCAGAATATCGAATATTCTGGTCTCATCAAGCCCCCAAACTTAAGTATTGCTAGTCACTTAGCAATAAAATAAAAAAAATTACCATGAAAAATAAATCTAAATTAATTAAGTAACTGTAAACATAATCCCTTCCTTTCATGAGGGTGAAACGATTAGAGTTAGCATGTGTAATAAGCATTTTAAACCCTTAGAAAAAATCCTAGTTGGCGAGTGAAGTCTTGTGAGGGTTAAATAAACTACTCACAACTTCTTTATAATCTTTAGGAGGTAAAGTGCACAAAATCCCCCTCAACTATTGCCTAGGAGAACCAAACTCCCCTCAACTACAAAAAACCAACCTCAACTATCAATTGGAACCAATGTATCCCCTCAATTCGTAAATGACACATTTACCCCTAAATTAAATTTTGAAAAAGTATATAAAATTCAAAAAACATATTTTAATTCTGAAAATATATATAAAATTAGAAACAAATATATAAAATTTGAAAAAATAATTTTAAATTTTGAAAAATATATAAAATTCGAAAAAAATATAAAATTCAAAAAAAATATATAAATTTTGAAAAACATATATAAAATTCAAAATATATATATAATTCGAAAAAAATATAAACCATTCAAAATATATATATTTCAAAAAATAAAATTTGAAAACAAATATATATTGGTAGAATGTCATATATTTTCTAATTAAATGAATCCAATTACTTACCACCAACATCAATTAGTGGTCTTTTTTTATATATATTTTTCCAAAATATATATATTGGTTTCAAAATATATATATTTGTTTCAACTTTTATATTTTTTGAATTTTATATATTGTTTTTCAGATTTTATATATTGTTTTCTAATTTTATATATTGTTTTCAAAATTTATATATTTTTTTCGAATTTTATATATATTGTTCGAATTTTATATTTTGTTTTGAAATTTAATATATTGTTTTCAAATTTTCTATATTTTCTTCGAATTTTATATATTTGTTTTGAATTTTAATTTTTTTTCGAAATTTAATATATTGTGTAACACCCCGTGTTATTTTCCTTTTTTATGAAATTATTTAAATTTTAATTTCAGTAATGACTTCACTTGTTCATGACGTATTATTTATTCTTGGTATTTGATACCTATAAATTTTTCGCGTTTAGTTTAAACTCGACTGGACGACATTCCGGTTTCTCTTTGACGACTACGCGAACTCTTATTCTCGACTACACGATATCGTTTCGATTATTTCGGTTACGGTATTAGTACTTTTACGGATCCGGTGTGAAGCATACTTATACATACTTATACATGTATACTTGTATATATATATATATATGTATATATACGTATCCCCGTTATATACTTACGTACGGTATATGAGCGTGCCTTGGGTTTTGCGTGGATGGGATTAGTTGGGCTATATATGTATCTTGCTAGATAGTTTGGCATTACCTAAACTACCAGAGGATGTGGTAGTTAGAGTATCTTTTCCCACTGAGCTTATTTGCTCACAGGGGTATTTCATTTGCCCCCTGGTATTCCCACACCAGGTTGCAGGAAATATACGGCTATGGGCAGGATGCGGTGCAACGACAGTTTTCCTTGGTTTTCTTGTTACAGGTTTGGAGTTGCGTTGGGTGATGCGGTTACGGTTGCAGCGCAACAGGTTTGGGACGATAGTTGTCACGCCCCGAATCCGAAAACCCGGATAATGACTTAAATTTAATTAAAATTCATAAAAATATCAAATGGTCAAACTGGCCAACCGACATTGTTTATAATTCACTAGCGCGGAAGCGAAATAGAAATAATAAAATCACACACAAATCCCGAAATCAAATCAAATTACAACACGAACACACTAGTCCAAAGCCAAACAAGTACAAATCATAATAAGCACGCAATCTTTATTATTACATAAAGATGTAATTATTATAAGTTCAAATTCCACAAATTTCCAATAGCTCATGCATCATCCACCAACGGTTCTTTTCCTGAAAAATGTTAATGGGTGAGCACAAACGGCCCAGTAGAGAAAAATCATGAAGCGTAAGATTCCGCAAGTATGTAAATTAATGAATACGTATAGGTTCAAGTTTCTACCCTAGTCCAATGTCGTGATATAAATGCATAAGGAATCACAATATAAACTCATGTAGAACAATTTAAATAATATCATCAAGATAATTTAAAAGTTCTATAATCACGAAATTAAAACCAATACTCTCAATACGAATTCAAATTCAACTATCACAACAGAGATAACATTAAATTCAAAATCATCAAATGGGAAAATTATGTCGTGAAACAAACCCTAGGACATGAACTACCTGTTTATCTGCCTAGCCGTCTTGGGGCTACTAACCCTACGGTGACGTCAACCAATCGCGCGATAATTCGAGGACTTGCACCCCGAGAGCTCCTTCGTCCCCCCATTGCTCACACCACACGACCATTTCCCAAAATCAACAACCAATCCACCATTCACAATTCACAATTCATAAATGTCATTCACATGCGCACATAAGTAATAAATTTATCCACACTCCATGATCCACCTAATAAAAATTCTAGCGTGGCATGAATCAATGCATTTAAACACATTAATGCAATTTCACAACTCATGTCAAAAATAGCACAATATGATGAAGAATCTATATATAAACATTAAAATGCATAAATGAAGATTCTTAAACTCACACGATACCCCAATAAATCCCTACCTCAAACTTGATAAAATATCCAGTAAAATAACTACAATCAAAACAATATGGTTGTGTAGAGAATGAAGAAACGAACAGTTCTCCCTTCACGCCTTCATTTGTACCCTGTTATGGTCGAAACCAATTAACACATATTGAATAATTTTTATATACATAACCCTATTTATTTTTATAATAAGATTTGCCAATAAACATTCTGATATATATAAATATCTACTCAAAAATAATCGGGATTAATAGACAAAATTTAGCTACTTAATTAAGAATCGAAAAGTTCGGTTTCGAATACTACCGTAAAACGGACAGCAGGTAATCTATGATTTTTAGAAACATCTACAGGTTTGATAAAAATATGAAATTTACAAGATACACTCCAAACCTCTACGTAGGTCTACTGTAAAATTTTCATAAGCTTTAATCAAAGGACAGTGGTCCAAAATAATTATAAAAGACAGCTTTCCTAACAATTCCGAAAACTGAACACCCTTTACTCCAAGATTTTTACAAACCTATCCATGAATTACATGACTACCAAAATCTCCATATTTACATCTTATATACTCAAGATCAGGTGATAAAATTATAAGTACAAAATTAGAATTATAGATAGCTCAAATTGCTAATACAAGTTCCGGTTTTAAACTATGATTGAAACTGAACAGTTACTACTCAACAATTTTTATTACCAGTATAAATTAACTTAAAATTCTTTATATTTAATAAATATGTCCTAGACATATACAAAATGTTATAATAAAAGTTTCAAGATTTATAAGAATACGAAACCATATGAAACAATTGCATAAACCGAAACCGAAATCGGATCAGCAAGCAGTAAAATATCACTTGACAACCTACTTCCATGATTTTTAGAAACTTACATATTTAACTAAATGATCTGAAATTTTGAGAGATGATAATAGACATATACAAAAGCATACTGTAAAAGTTTCAAAAATTTATAAATAATTTAACATGGTCTATAAATTGCTCAAACCGAGTAAAAACAAACGGTCTGCAGGAACAACAATATCCGAATAACATGTTATTCCTAGATTTTTAATTAACTCTCTACTTATCTATAAATTCTGAAATTTTCACGAACATATAATCACATACCTATATATGATCTGTAAAATTTTCATAAACTAATTTTGATCCGTACATATATTATAAATTAGAGATCTAAAGCCTTGATTTTCACTAAACATGTAAACTAGCAATCTGGAATTTTTGAAAAATCAAATCAAATTAAATAATATAGATCACATACCGTAATTGGTATTAAACCAAAGATCGGAACACGTAGAACAACTTCCTAGTTGAGCACAAAATTGAATCCCCACTCTAAGATGCCCAAAATGTAGAGAGAAGAAGATAGGAGAAAAATAGAGAATGATGGAAAAAATGGTTTTGCTTGATTGTTGAGAATATGCAAAAGCTAACCTCAACACATTAATATAATGGCTGAAAATTTTCATCAATAATGTCATAAAGTGGTGTCAATATAATAGATGTATGATTGAATCTTTAAATGATGGAGGAATATGCTTTTGGAAAGTTGAAGATAAAAATAAAAATAAACATGTGGAATTCGGTCACACATTTACATATAATGAATATATTGCAAAAGTTACCCTCATATTTATCAAACTCAAAAGTAACCCCCACATTTAATTAAAATATCGAAACTACCCGGTCAACAACAAAAATAAAAATTTTACAAAACATAGGAATGAACCCAAAAACTCAAATCATGAAATCCTTAATGCACGTAAACACATGCAATGCCACGTAATGCACAAGATAAAAATATATATATATTAACCGAAGAAAAATAAATTATTTAAATTAACCCGGTCATTACAATAGTTTTCTGCGGATGGTTTCTTTACCCATGTCTAGTAGGAGTGTCATGTATTTATTTTGGGAGCCAGTCTGTTGGTATATCCCTATTGATGTATTCTTTATTTTCCTGTATTTATTCCTTCAGGATATTGTTGTATCTATTCTGCACAGCTAGGTGCTTTACTGTATTCTTATTCGAGCATTTGTGGCTATGTTGATTTTAGAGGGTTTGGAGGGGTTTTGGTTTCTTTCCACTACCTCGGCCCTAGTAGGATTGATGAATGTGGGGCTTGGAAGCCATTGTGATTATTGAATTGCTTTGGGCAGGTTATTGTGTTGTGGTTGGTTGTCCGAATGTTCCATTTACAAATGGAATTTTGCCGGATTTTCGTTAGATTCCGTTGCTTTGTTTATTATCCATTTGGGTATTAAATATACCATTTCTATCATCAACCAATATGCTTTCATGGTTAATGATGTCTTAGTTGGTCATTCATGTTAGAGATCACATCATGGATTCCTTGCATGTCCCAGTTCGAGAGTCTTAGGGATTTAGGAGCGTGTCTGTTAGTATCTGAGGATACTATTGAGTTCTAATATTCTTTTTGGCATGGAGTATATTTTTCATTGTTACTCCATGTATATTCTTGTTATTGTTGACTCTAGTGGTCGTTTGGCTTGCGTCACCTTTTCTGGGGCGTGACAGCATGGTATCTGAGCATTCATTGTAACCCTTTTGTGGGTGTTGATGACTGAATGTCATTGGTTCTCATTTCTATCACTTTCGTTCACTCCCTTAGTTCTTAGGCTCGGTTTTCTGAGTTCTAGGAATTTGGGGCGTGACATATTGTTTTTGAATTATATATATATATATTTTTCGAATTTTACATCTTTGTTTCAAATTTTAAATTTTTTTGAAATTTAATATATTGTTTTTGAATTTTATATATTTGTTTCGAATTTTAAATTTTTTTCAAAATTTAATATATTGTTTTTTGAATTTTATATATATTAATTATCACTTAAAATAATTTATTTTATTTTTTTAAGGATAAAATTGTAATTTTGCAATAGGGATGGGGTAAATTGCAATAGTTGAGGGGGGGTTTTGCCCATTTTTTAGTTGAGGGGGGTTTTGTGCTCATGGGGCAATAGCTGAGGGAGGTTTTATGCACTTTACCCTAATCTTTATTTGCATATATTCATGACTATTATTATTCATTAATCAGGAGATGATATAATTCATAGAATAAATGCAAGCGAATAAATCATACTTATACAAAACAATAATCAATTCAGATCAGTGTTAAGAGTGGTCTCCACTAGTGGTTAAACTTAGCTAATTTCTACTTCCAGAGCCAACAATCTTCTGTATTTTTTGTGAACTTTCTCTATAACACATTTACTCCCATTTATAATATATCTCATATGTATTTTTTTTCTTTTTGTTGGAGAGGGCTTTCCTCTCTCTTTTTGTTTTTTTCACTCATAATATATATTTATTTAAAGATAATACCTTATATGATCATAAATGAAACTATAAAGATCATGTGCATGTGCTTATAGGTCAAGATTGTCTTTTCTAGTTTCAATTTCACTAGTTCACTCACATATAGAGAACCACATCCTTTCACTTCTCTAACTTAATCATTATTCAGATAAGCAGAAGATATCACATACATCTACTTTACAGACTAGTCTCATTTTCCTAACTAACTCACAAGTTTCATCACAATTATGCTTAAATAAAGATTGATACAAATAATTTATTTTAATAGTATAATATATTTATTTATTTACTCATACATATAAATTATACTATGTATATCAATTTTATGTGAACTATACATAAATATATATTATATTTATTATTATGTATACTATATATATATGATTTTTTTATTTTAAAATTCTGTAGTTTATATATTTTTATTTTTTTAGTCAACCAATCGATCAAGCAATCGTATAATCAATCGGCTATACTGTTGTTTTTAAAAAATAACAGTAGCAAACTATAATTATTATCTTTTAGCATGACCCCAACATTCATACGTCTACCACTATAACCCCCCCCCCCCCAAAAAAAAAACCTTGAATTAAACAATGTCCTCATGTTAATAACAAATATTAAATCATGAGGAAAGAACAATGTTACCACTTTATGGAGCAAGATTTCTGAATGTGATAGAAACCTCCCCTAAACTTGGTATATTATGTAATCTGCAGTTTAACAAAAGACCAAGATTATAGCACAATAATATTGAAAGAAGACAATAAATATTAGTGAATGGAATTTTATTATTGATAAATAAAAGATAACTCGGCCATAGGCCTATAATTTGAAAAAAAATTGAAACAAACTTGCATGAATGAAAATTATCTAATCTTAGGAATTGAAATTGCAAAGACATGATTTAAATAGATAATTAGGATTGAAAATATATTTATAAAAGATAAAATAAAACCTAAAATAATATATATTATTTAAAAATATTTTCTCTCCCCCAAACTTATTTAGAAGAGATTTTTAAAAATAATTTGAATTATAAAAGAAATAGATTTAAAGAATATAATAATATAGTTATATGTAAATAATTACTTTATATACGTAAATACACATAAATATATATATAAATTAAGTTTAATATATATATGATTATATAGAAATTATTAGTATAATATTTTTTTATATGTATATATATATACTTTTATGTAAAATAAACAAAACAAAATTTCAAAAACTCTTTTTTTCATTTTGTGAACAGAATAACACCGGAATGTATATCATTTTCGGTAAATAGAAGAAAATAACAAAAATATAAAAGACACGAGTGAATGTCAAAGATGTCTTGAACTAAGCTCACACACGCAAAGTATTAAAAGTGTAAATTTTCGAACTTAAAAATAAAACATTCATAAAAAAAATCATAAAACATGCCAAAATATCGAAAGCAGAGAGTCTACCTAATATATAAGTCCGGAATCCCGGTGTCAATATTTACTATCTTTGGCAAGACAACTCCACAAAAATGAACTATCCAACTCATTTCCTCTCTACAGCATTTTCCTTGATTGTAGGACAAAGTGTATGAAGTGATTTTTTAAGTACTCTTGTTTATGGATAATTACCAATAAGACTATCATCGAATAACAAATCATTTTTATATAAAGGTGTGCATTTGTCAGGTTCTAACTTTATCCCATATATGGGTAATGTTTCCAACAAATCTGGTTTCAACCCATGAGGTAATAGTCCATTCACCAACTCATTCATCCCTTCTATAACAGAGCATTCATCATTTTCTTGTTTTTCATAATGAGATGGCTCATTGAGATGTTGGAAAAATGGTATTCTAGGTTCATATGTCACTACAAGAAAAATGAGTTTTAACGGGAGGGCAAGCCCATCGTAATAACTTATTCACGGGGTACATCGACCCCTTATAAATGACGGCCTCTTGAATACTTATATGTTTTTACGGGGAACAATTGAGCTCGTTAATAAGTATTTACGACATACATGTCTTCCCGTTAATACATGTAAGTATTTACGAGCTTCTTTGAATCCTGTAAAAAAGTTCTTTTACGAGGCACTTGGTTTCTCGTAAATAAAGTAACATATTTACAACATGCTATTTTGCTCGTGAATGATTTAAAATACCCTTTATTACAAGGTGTCTAGCCCCCCGTAAATAACTTACATATATTATAAAAAAAAAAGTACAGCACCCTCCAGTGCTACCTAATTATTTGCCTGTGAGTCTATGACCTGTATTAGACTCCATTATAATCACAAACTGTACAATCATAAAACAAATCACACTTGATACCAATAACTGAAATAATCCATTACAATACACCAATATATACACCGACAAAAGCTAAATTAAACATTTAATCATTATTCAATGTGCAAAAGTATAAATTTATCGATGTTAATTAAATACAAATTTACCACTCCTATTCCATCCAATACCGCGAACTTCACATTCTTTATAAATCTACCATAAGTTGCCTTTCAAATTTTCACACTTTCTTCACCCCTTATTGTCCTTGTCAATTATACGCAATCCGAACAAGTAGCTGCATCATACAAATATAAAGTTTAACTAATAATGCAAATACTTAACCAAAAGCAAAAAAAAAAAAAATGACATAGAAAGATAATGATATAAAGTGATAACTCAATTTAATTTGTCTTACATGTGGCCTAGCATGGCTACATTAACTACTTCATTCATTATAAGCTAACAAAATGAACTTTTACTGGCATACTGAATGCGTTCAAGGCCAAGCACAACAACAAACAACGATAAAAAGCCACTACAGAAAGGCAACTTATTGGCCAGATTGGAATGAGCTCTCAAATCCAGTTGTATGAATTAGTATATGGATTATTGGCCAGATTAGTAAAGGTAGTATTGAATTCCTCTGATATTACCTCAGTGTTTTGGTACACCATTGGACAATTGTCAGCAAAATGGGAAGAATCGGAATATTCGGGACAAACTTCTTTAGGGAAGAAGTTAGAGAAATTCATGAATTTCTCAGGCCTTTGGCCCAACTCGTCAACTTTTACGTCTACGTACAATTTCTCAGACCTATTCGAGTTATTAAGAGTTATCCTAGGAACTCTAGTCATTGACGCATTTTGATAGGAGTTTTCACTCAAATCTTCAAACAACTTCCAAAGTTCTTCTACCGGTCTAAGAGAAAATGTTTCTCCACATGCCAAATCTACTAATTGTCTACACGAATCATTAAGTCCATCATAAAACCTAAACACCAATTCATGTTTCGGGATATTATGGTGCGGACACTTCCTTATAATTTCATTATATCGTTCCCGCATTGCATGGAATTCCTCTCCCACAATTTATGAAAAAGTGAATATAGTATTCTCCATCTTAATAGTTCTACTTATTGGAAAGAATTGACGCAAGAATTTTCGTTGAAGAGTCTTCCAACTTGTTCTGACATCTGGCTTTAAAGTCTTAAACCACGTCTTTGCTTTATCTTCCAAAGAGAAAGGAAAAAGGCGTAAACACATTCCATCATTCGTTAATCAATCTACTTTGGTGGTCGAATAAATTTCTAGAAACAAATCAATATGTTAATACGGGTTTTCGCTATTGTATCCATAAAATTGTGGTAACAAGTCAATTATGTTCGGGTTAATCTCATATTGATCTTTCGTAACGCCCGATAATTCAATATCAAATGGGGAAGTGTAACTAGAAGGAGTGTAGTAATCTCCTAATGTTATTGGTTGTATTTTATGATTAGTCATATCTTCTATTACTAGGTTCTCTTCTATTAGATTAGTTTTCTCCTTGTTTACGGAGTTAAACACAGTACTTTCAATTTTAGAATCTAAAAAGAGTGTTTCTTTTGATGGTTCATAGCTACTAACGATACAACCAATGAAATCTTCAAAAATAAAATTATAATGCATTTGGCTAAACTACTAATGTAAAGCAAAATAAATAAAAGAGAATTTAAGCAAAAAAAGTAAATGATAACCACATATACAATCAACTGAATATAAAAATAAAAATCAAATTATATTACATGAACAATGTAATGAACATATTTTTTTTTTCACTTACTTATTATATAAATATATTTTATGTTGGATAATATACATAATTATATATATTATTAATAATATTATTATTATATATGTAGATATTATATATATATATTTAGAACATCCAATAGATCGCACCAACACTCGATCGATCGCGAACTCTGGTTTGCGAAATATATATATATATATATATATATATATATATTATACTGTAAATATTATATTGTATGTAAAATAGTATTCAACCATTGGCTACTAGCAGTCACAACGGCTGCATAAGTTCCAAGTTTAAAGGATTGTTTAATGTGGAGATTTCCATCCTAGTTAAGATACAGGGTCGGCGCTGACCATAGGCGACCTAGGCAAGGCCTAGGCCTCCGGTCCAGGGGCTCAAATTTATTTATTTTTAGTATTTTTAATTTAATAAAATTTAATATTTTTATAGTCCTTAAAAAAATTAATTAATTTTTCAGTCCAACTCAAAATAAAGCCTAATATAATTACATAATTTAGAGCCTCAACCTCAAAAAATTTTAAAAATTTATTTAACCCCAATTTGTAATAAATTCAAAACTAATTTCGCAAGGTAGGGACCCAAAATTTTATATTTCACTTACTATTACTATATACTCAAAAACAATTATTCTCTATTTTTTCAAACTAAAGCTAGAAAATCATTATTTTAATTAGAGCTAAAAAATTCTTGTCGCATTCACACAACGTTTAACGACTACACTCGCGACGCTCAACGACAAAAAAATTTCACGCAGTTATAATTGAGCTTTCGCGACTTTTGCACTCACACACATAACAACTTTTCATAACAACAACAAGATGAAAGTTGTTTTCAAAATTTTAAATATTAGTACATTTAATGTATTTTTTAAATATTTTTCTCACAATTATCACTTTTTAAGTTTTTTTTCGGTAAGTTTATTGATACTAAAAAAAGAGCACAAGAGTAACTTTTTAAGTTCGTGAAACCTTATGTATAAGGGGCCTCACATTTGATCTCGCCTAGGAACTCTGCGCATTTTTGAGATTTCAGGGTCGCCCTGTTAAGATAGATCATAATTTATTACATATAGACTAAACAAATACACTAAAATTTTGCTAGTTATATTGTTTAACATGTATGTAATCAATGGTTGAATACTATTTTCTTAAACTATAATTCTGTCACACAAAAATAATCTCAAATATACTTGGCTCCCATTTCTAGATTAAATAATAGCAAACTCCCTTGAGTTTTAAGCAAATCAAACGTAGATGGACGTTTGAACTTTATTATTTGATCTCTTAGGCCCTGTTTTGTTCGCGGTCCGGTCTCATATGGTCTAGTTTTATAATGGTTTTTTTGGGATCGAACACTGTTTGGTAACACGGTTCCAAAAAAACGGTTAAAAAAAAAAAGGATCACTTGGGACCAAAAGGGATAATTTGAGACAACAAAAAATGATGGTCTCAAGTAGTCTCAAGTGGTCTTATATACAATTGTCTTAACACATGAGACCATAAAATTTGAAATATATATATATATTTAAAATATATATATAATTTTAAAAATAATATAAAATTTTGAAATAATGTATAAATTTGAAATATATATAATTCAAAATTAATATATAAAATGCAAAAAATATATTTAAAATATGGGAAAATAAAAATATTCCAAAATAATAGAAAAAATAAAAAATAATGTATAAAATTCGAAAACAATATATAAAAATCAAAATTAATATATAAAATTTTAAATATATATATAATTTCAAAAATAATATATAAGTTTTGAAAAATAATATAAAAAATTTGAAATAATGTATAAAATTTGAAAAAAATATAAAATTCAAAAATAATATACAAAATTAGATATATATATATATTTGAGAAAATATAAAAAAATTGAAAATAATATAAAAAATCAAAAATAATATATAAAATTCAAAAAATAATATAAAAATTCCAAATAATTTATAAAATTTGAAATATATATTATTTTTGAATTTCTTATATTATTTTCAAATTTTTTATATTTTTTCAAATTTTTTATATTTTTCAAACTTAATATATTTTTGGGTTAACTTCATTTACACCCCCTGAGGTTTGCTTTTACTTCAATCGCACCCCCTCAGGTTTGAATATCTTCAATTACACCCCCTGTAAGCTTTTGATGGTGTGAAATGTCTAAACTACCCTTAATCCAAATACTACTTATTCCTGGAATAAGCTAACCCAATATCCACCTAAACCTAACCCTATTCCAAACACTCCTAACCTATGTCCAAACATACCCTATCTGATCTATATACACTTAAGACATATACACTACACATATACACAATCTTATATACACAATACATAAATGCTTCGTTTCTCTCTCAAACCCTAACACTCAGATACGCCGTTTCTCTCTCAAACCCTAGATCTGATCTATGTTTCGTTTCTCTTTCAACCGTTCGTTTCTATCAATTTCAAACCCTAAACTTCACATGCGTCGGTTCTCTCTCAACCCTAACACTCATACACGTTGTTTCTCTCTCAAACCCTAGATCTGATCTATGTTTCGTTTCTTTCTCAACCATATGTTTCTCTTTCAACCATTCGTTTCTCTCAATTTCAAATCCTAAACTTCACATGTGCTGTTTCTCTCTCAACCCTAGATCTGATCTTGTCAAATCTTGAAACCCGTCATCCAAATATATACTCTGCAGACCCCTTTTCTAAGATCATGAACCGTTTATCTCAATCCCTTGAAGGAAATCCTAGATCTGAATTCGTTCAAAGTTTGGGTTCGTTCGCAGTAAAACCCTAGTTCTGAAGCCGTCTCTGTGTGGTTTCGTTCGCAACACCTGGAAAACCCTAGTTCTGAAGCCGTCGCTGTGTGGTTTCGTTCGCAACACCTAGAAAACCCTAAATCTGAATACGTTCACTATTTGGGTTCGTGGAAGAGGGTTCTCACTTCTTGTGGTTTCTTTCGCAAAGAGGTAAGCTTTATCACTGTTTAATTTCTCATTTGAAAAATTGGGGGTTTTGTGATGATTGCTAAATTAGGTCAGAAAAATTGGGGATTTTGTATAAATTACAAACATTTGGGGGTTTCTTGATGAATTCTAAATTAGGTCAGAAAATCTGTGTATATATTTATATATATATTGCTATGTCGGTGTATATAGATCTCTGTGTCTGTTTATATGGGCTTACATATATATATATATATATATATATATATATATAAATTTATGTATGTGTGTGTTGTGTTGTTCAATCCAGTAAAGATGAGTTCAAGTTCACTTTTATTGTGACTTTGATTTTTTTGTTGTGATTATGATTGTTCCGTTCATAATTTCAGATCATGATGCTGCTGCTAGGTTTTTCTTAAGGATTGTTTGTGTTGAATCATGGAACTTGGGTTTAATTGAATTGGTTTTACTGGGCTGTGGTGTGAAGATTCAATTGTTGGTGGAAGTTGTGTTGAGGAATACAGAGTTGGGTTGGGTAAAATTTTGGATAATTTGAAAAAGCAAATTTGATAAGAAATTTCTAGATTTGTGAATTAAAATTTTGAGAAAATATTTGTTTTGTATTGAAAAAAAACTTTGAGAAACCGAAATGAAATTTGGACAACTTGAAAAGAAATGTTGATAAACTAATTTTTACATGTTGAATTATACTTGTTGTTTTACAGTTTATTTATACTTAGTGTTTTAATGTTCAGTTTGTTTACAGTTTATTTGTGCATGTTATACTTTTGATGCATTATTTGATGCATTTTGTATTTTTTTTTTTTTTTTACATTTTACAATGATGGCAGACCCATTTTTTCTCCATAATATTCATGTTTTTTTCGAGTCAAACAGTGTAATTATCAGGAGGGTAGACCCTGATAAGTATTGCATTTTTGACTTTCTGGAAGATATAAGTACTGCATTTCTTACTGATTATCCTGGGGGTTTGGGATTTACTTACACTGTGTATTGTGAGTTACTTGGGTCAAATGGCAATATGTTAATTGAATCTGACAAACAAGTAATGGAGATGTTTAATGAACATGTGGGTGTAAAAGATAGTAAGTGTTTTCTTAAGATAAGTGAAGTTGAACCCTTAGTTGTTGAAGTACCTGTTGAGGGAGATGGGGGAGCTAAGGGAGATGATGGAGTTGATGCTGCTGAGGGAGATGAGGGAGATGAGGGAGTTGATGCTGCTGAGGGAGATGAGGGAGATGATGGAGCTGAGGGAGATGAGGGTGATGTATATGGGCTTAAAGAAGAGGAAGAAGACTGGAGGGCAGAAGGTGACACAGATATTGTTCAGTCTGAGTCTGATGACTCTAACTCAGATGATGAAGAGTGTTGTGAAGGTGATGAAGGATGTATGGATGGTGATCAGCTATCTGATTATGAGTCAGATGATGATCCCCATTCTGACTCAAGTTCTGAGGTGTTTGAGAAGCCTCCAAAGAAGTGTAAGAGTGACCAATGGGAAAAATGGGTTAAGGGAAAACTCTATGAAAGGGTTAAAGGGCAGAAAATTAAATTAGAAGTAAAAATGTTGTTTGAAAATGTTAGGGTATTTAGGCAAGCCTTGTTGGATTACATTGTCCAAGAAGGATTTGAAGTAATTAAGAAAAAAAATGAGTCAACTAGGGTGACATGGGAATGCAAAGCTAATGGGTGTCCATGGAGGGTTCATGCATCTCCATTGCCTGATAAAGTTACCTTCCAGATAAAGTCATATTGTAGTGAGCACACATGTGTAAGGGTAAATAAGAACCCATCAATTAAATCAACATGGATAACCAAGAAATTTTTCAAACATTTTAAGTTGAATCCTCTAATGACAGTTGAGAATCTTCAAGAGTCAGTTGAAGCCAAGTTTGGGATAAAAGTCAGCCTGCAACAATGCTATAGGGCCAGAAGAAAGGCAATGGAAATTATTGATGGGAATCATGAAGACTCATATAAACTGGTGCACCCTTACAAAAATGAACTTAGGAGGTCTAATCCACATTGTATTGTCACTCTTGAACATTATGACCCTAAGGGTAATGATCTGCCCCAGTTTAGTAAGATCTTCATTGCATTTGATGCTATGAAGTATGGATTTATCAAAGGGTGCAGACCATTCATTGGTTTGGATGGGTGTTTTCTAAAAGGACCCCAATGAGGAGTCTTACTTTCTGCAGTTGCATTAGATGGCAACAATGGGTTGTTCCCCCTTGCTTATGCTGTGGTGGAGAGTGAAGGAAGACCTACTTGGTCTTTTTTCCTGAAGAATTTGAGGGACATGCTTGGTATAGATGCTGAAACAAGACCATGGACCTTGATGACTGATATGCAGAAGGTAAAATTGTCTTTATTCTGTTTTATACTATTTAATTCTTTTTGATACTGTTTTATATTGCTAAATTACACTGATTATAAACTGTTTTATACTGAATTATACAACCATGAGATTCTAATTTTATACTGTTTTAAGTTGTTTCTTAGTGCTGAATCCTTGGTGACTGATATGCAAAAGGTAAAACTGTGATTATACACAATTAAACTGTTGTATATTGCTAAACTGTGATTACATTGTGTAAAACTGTGATTATACACAATTAAACTGTTGTATATTGCTAAACTGTGATTACATTGTGTAAAACTGTGATTATACACAATTAAACTGTTGTATATTGCTAAACTGTGATTACATTGTGTAAAACTGTGATTATACACAATTAAACTGTTGTATATTGCTAAACTGTGATTACATTGTGTAAAACTGTGATTATACACAATTAAACTGTTGTAAACTGTTTTATACTGAATTATACAACCATGAGATTCTAATTTTATACTGTTTTAAGTTGTTTCTTAGCGCTGAAAACTTGGTGACTGATATGCAAAAGGTAAAATTGTCTTTATTCAATTTTAAACTGTGATTATAATGCTGAAAACTGTGATTATATTGTGTAAAACTGTGATTATACACAATTAAACTGTTGTATATTGCTAAACTGTGATTATACACAATTAAACTGTTGTAAACTGTTTTATACTGCATTATAGGGCTTAGTGGCTGCAGTTCATGAGTATTTTCCACAAGCAAGTCACAGATTTTGTGCTAGACACATGTATAGTAGTTTTAGGAAAAAATTTCCTGGTGTGTTGTTGAGGAAGTACTTTTGGAGGGCATGTAGAGCATACAACCAGATTGAGTTTGAGAATGCCATGGGAAGTTTGTATGGACTTTGTCCAGCAGCTCATGGTTGGTTAATGGAGAGGCCTTTCAAGATATGGACTAGGTTTGGATATAATGAAAATTCAAAGAGTGACCACATCACAAATAACTTGACAGAATCTTTTAATAATTGGGTAGGGAAGCAAAGGTCAAAGCCACTGTTGGTAATGCTTGAGTGGATTAGGGTTAAATTAATGGTTAGAATCGAAAAGAGATTCAAGAAAGCACAAGCTTGGGGGGGGACTGTGGCACCACAAATTAGGAAAAAATTAAACAAGGCAATAGAAGAATCAAGAGGATGTAGAGTTAACCCAGCTGGTAATGGAGAGTTTGAGGTGCATGAAATGGATGTGGGAGTGAGTGTGGTCAATCTTGGGTACAACATATGCTCGTGTAGAGAGTGGCAATTATCAGGGATACCTTGTAAGCATGCAGTTGGTGCAATTATGTTTAATAGAGATGATGTGGAGAAGTATTGTGATCCTTGTTATAGTAAACATAGTTACATGCTTGCACATGGTGGGATCATACATCCCATTCATGATCAGAAGTTGTGGCCCCAATTTCCTGGTTTTCCATTGGCTCCCCCTCCTAAAAGAAGACTACATGGCAGACCTAAAGTTTATAGGAGGAGGGAAGAAGGTGAAGCAGGCAGGTCTTCTGTTTTGAGGTGCAAATATTGCCTCTTAACAGGGCATAATAGAAGGACTTGCCAAAGAGCTCAAACAGCAAGAGAGAGAGCTGCAAGAGCAAGGCAAACAGTGAGTTCTCAAGTTTTTTACTACTTTTATTTTATCTAAATTGTTATATTTTTGTTTGTTACCTAAATTACTTTATTTTTTTTCAATATAGGAGGTTAATGGGCCTGGAGCTTTTCAAGGAGTTGGACATGGGAATGATGAACCTGGTGGTAGTGGTGGAGTGGGACCTTCTCAAGTTACACAGCAGGTATATGAAACAACATATTAGTTGAACTATTTTTTTGTACTCTTATTTTTGGATAATAATGAAAATTCATGTATATTTTTGGAGGTGTAAATTATATTTTTGTTCACTTTAGGAGGCTAATGTGGCTCAAGCATCTCATGGAGTGGGAAGGACTGAACCTGGTGGTAGTGGTGGAGTGGGACCTTCTCAATCTTCTCAAGTTTCTCAAGTTACACAGCAGGTATATGAAACAACATATTAGTTGAACTATTTTTTTGTACTCTTATTTTTGGATAATAATGAAAATTCATGTATATTTTTGGAGGTGTAAATTATATTTTTGTTCACTTTAGGAGGCTAATGTGGCTCAAGCATCTCATGGAGTGGGAAGGACTGAACATGGTGGAGTGGGACCTTCTCAAGTTACACAATGAATTTAGACATTGTGTATGTTTTTGAACTGTTTTTTTGGTGGTCTAAAGTGGTGAAAATTGTTGCATAATTTGTTCTTTGGTGGGTACATGACACTTTTGATGCACAGTTTGATTTTTTGGACAAATGGTTAGTGACACTTTTGGTACATGACACATAGAAAGTCTTTTGGTACATGACACATAGAAAGTCTTTTGGTACATGACATATAGGAAGTCATAAATGAATTGTTTGGGGTTGCTTTGATGTAACTAGTTACATATTTTGGTACTTTGATCAACTGGTGGAAGTTACATGATGCAAATGTAATTTTTGGTACTTTATTTCATGTAATTGCTTTGACATTTTATTGGATGAAATGGTTATAGTTTGGTACATTAGTTACATATATATTTTTACTTGAAAAAAATAGCATAAATGGATAACAAAATACATAGAAATGTAGTCAGTTTTAATGACACATTAGTACCTTCAAGAGCTTTTAACCTTGCCCATATCACATTGGTTTTTGCTTTCAATTCTGCAACCTCTTCAAAAATTTCAACTTCGGCTTCATGCTCTAATCCATGATCTTCACCAATCATGGGATTACACCATCTCCACAATCCGCATTTTGAAGTTTCACAAGCATAGTACAATCTTCCTTTATTGTGGTTTTTGTCATTCTCTGTAATTCTCACTATAGCGAAAATCCCACACTGACACTTGATATTCTTGTACCTAATATATCCCCTACTACCACCACTTCCATAACTGATTTCAGACATGAGCAAATAAAGGGAAGGAAAATGAGCAGAAAATGGGAAAAAAAAAATTGACTTTGAAAGAGGGCATAATGCAGAAATGAGGCAAGCAGACTTTATAAAGGCAAAAAAATTGACCGTTGCAGAATATGACCGTTGAGGGGGTGTAAGTGAAAAATTATTGTGTCTTGTTTGGGGCTCACAATATGACCGCTGAAGGGGTGTAAATGAAAAAAAAATGGGCTTCATTTTCGCGCCAATGGAAAGTTGGAAAAAAATTTTCAAAGGGTCAAATTGATAATTCAATCAATGGGCATGGATTTGGCGCCAAAATATACTGCATACAGGTCACAAAAAATATAAGTAATAAAATAAAACTTTAAAAATTAAAAAAAGTAATAAAATGATGGGAGGGGGTCTAATTGATAAAAGTGAGGGGGTCAAATTGATAAAAACATTATCCTTGTTTCCAAACAAAACAGGGATAACACATTAAGGGTAGTTTAGGGATTTTAAAAAAAATTCTGGATGATGTCATCGTTCAGGGGGTCTAAGTGATGAGAATCTTGAACAGTAGGGGGTGTAATTGAAGATATTCAAACCTGAGGGGGTGCGATTGAAGTAAAAGCAAACCTCAGGGGGTGTAAATGAAGTTAACCCTATATTTTTTGAATTTTATATATTATTTTTTTATTATTTGTATTATTTTCCAAACATAAGACCAAACAGCTTGAATAAGACCATAAGACCAGACAGCTTTACCAAACAGACTTTCAGAACACCACCCAGATAAAACCAGACCAGATCGGACAAGATATGACCAGACCAAACCAGATAAGACCAGACCGGACCGCCTACCAAACTGGCCCTTAGTGTTTATGTAATATCTTTTTTACCCTTAAGATCTTTCTATTATAATATTCACAAGTTCACAAATGTCAACTGGTATTATCTTTTCTTGTAGGGGTAACTTGGTCCATTTAAAATAAATTGTCAACAAGAAGGGGAGTCATTGAGGGTACTCACCAAACCAAACTTAAAGGGAGGTTAAAATAATGAAAGATCAAATGCTCCATCTATTTTATTATTTTTTAAGCAAATTGGTCCCTCAATTATTAAATTATAGCAATATTCCCCCTTTGAGCATCACCGAAGTCACTTTTTCGATCTCTATTAGATGCAAAATTACTTAAGTATCCTTATTTTTAATTCACTGAAAATCTGAATAAAAGTAAATTAGTTATATTACTATAATATCCTTATCTTTTAATTTAGAGAAAATTATTGTACATATATTTATTGAAAAAAAGATGATTTGGTGTTCAATTTGGGGGATTTGTGGAAATACTCAATGGAAGGTATTATGGTAGTTTAACTAATTATTTTTACATAAATTTTTAATATTTTAAAAAAATGAGGGTACTTAAGTAATTTTGCACCCCCTATAAACCAAAAAAAGTGATTGGGGAGATAGTAGTTGTTGAGGGACTTATTTGCCCAACAAAAAAATATTTCAGGAATTATATTGGAACAATGTAATAGTTCAGGGATTTTTATTTTTTATTTTTTTGGCCAAAAACAAAGAGTAAACTTAGGACTAGTTTAATTATTTCAAAAACATTGATGTTTCTAATATATATACTTTATGAATTTTTCGATGAGTAATTGCTTTATTCTTTAGTACATTTTCATTTAGTTCCCCGATGGTATAATACATCCCTATAATTTTGTGTAGCAATAATAAGAGAATAAAACAAAAATCTTATGGATTTGGTGTTTGGAAATGAAAATGAAGACAATTGTAGCCTTAAACTTCATATTTTATTTATGATCAATCTAATTTCAATACACCAATTCTATGAAACCTAATTTAATCATTTCAATTTCAAAACCCAGGAAAGGAAAGCAATTAAAAAGTCATAGTGGTGTTTCAAGTTCGGCCCTGAACTTTTCAAAATTCAAAGAAGCCCAATGCAAAAAGTTAAATTTGAGGACCCTTATTACATGCTTGAAAAATATAAAAGAGTGAAGAATATTTATTAAAATAACATATAATCTAAAAGTAAAAAAATAAATAAACAAATTAATAAAATTGTATATCATCAGTCATAAATTTTTCTATTATAATTAAAACTACTCAAATTCTACATTTTTTCATCTTTTGAAATCACATTTATTTTACCTAATAATACAAACAAATAAAAAATAAAGTTTCATCTATAAAAAAATTATGATAATCAACTCTGTAAAATTAAAGACAACAAAAAAATTATATTTATGGACATTATTGCATTATATAAATGTATATATATATATATATATATATATATATATATATGAATATACTTGTATCCTTTTTTAATTTTATTTTTTATTTTATATATTTTTTTTTATTTTGATATATATTTGAGGATAAGAACCTGATATGCCTGACTCTCGATCCCGAATTCTAGATCAATTAACTAAACATCAACATGTCGATGCCTTATATTTAAGGACCGTGATAAATTTTATATTTATCTCTAAAAATTTCATACTAACCTATTAATTATTTTCATCCTTATACCAATCAAAAATATCAAAAATATCAAAAAAAGCAAAACACATATTTCTACATAGGTTATGTTTTGCAGAGCTTCTGTTTTTTTATAGAAGAAAAAGAGAAGCAAAAGTTGTTTTGAGAAGTTAGTAAAAGCAAAAACACACATATCTGCATAGGTTATGTTTTGCAGAGCTTCTGCTTTTATATAGAAGAAAAAAAGAAACAAAATCCATTTTGAAAAGTTGCAAAACACCGTTCAAAATAGTTTTTCTCTCTAGAAAGCTAAAAACTAAGTTTGAAAAGTCAATCAAAATAGGGCATATAGACACACATGTATACATATAAAGAGAGAGAAAGAGAGAATAGTCAAACATATATATTGTAGGTTAATTATAACGCTCCGTGTTCTTTTCCTATTTTCTAGAAATTCTTCTCGATCTGTTTTTCGGTTCGTGACATCATCACTTCTTTTCATTCATGATGTATCTTGGGATCTCGTACGTGAAAATTTTTTGCATTTGTGTTTTGGACTAACGATGACATTTCCGCGGTGTTCGTTTCCGGCTTCAACATTTCAGTGGCGGCATTTATCGTTCTAGGATTTCGGAGGGCCTAAGACACACCCAGTGGACCCGATTGTCGGGTTTAGTACCCAAGATGATTTATTTTATTTTTGGATGACCCGGTGTGTCACCGGTTATGTGAATTGTGTGTTGATAGTTATTTTTTAATTGATTGTAGAAAGGGTAAACTAGTATTTATTTTATTTTTGTTGAGAATAGGAAATGTAGAGATTTTTCACTATAATTTTATCCCACTATCTAATGTATTTGGGCTTATATTATACATACCTATATATATTGAAATTGGGTTTTGTGGGCTTAAGGCCCATTTCGTTTTTAATCTCTGTAGGGGTTCGAATGAATTAAATGATGTGAAGATAGTTTTCGCACAAGTTCGTCAGTAAAATAATAATAATAATGTTGATACTTTTATTGCTTTTGATTTGCTTTACAGAGAAATGCAAGAGAAATGGAAGTGAAAACAACCAGTTCCAAGTGATGTGAAATACTTTCTCTCTAGGAATTTCTCTCTTAGTCTCTGGCCCAAAAAGTCCCCTTTAAGTGAGTCATCGCACCTCTATTTAGAGACGTGAGTGTCCAGTAGATCCTCGCGGATTTCTATTGACACATCAGCAATTGTCTCGTGACATGGATCATGTCATACCAATTCGCGCCATAAATACCTTGCACAGTATCATCTCGCGCCCTCGACTGCGCGATGCTAAATTACGTAATCTCTTACACGGATTAATATTGTACCCTGTTCCCTGTGATCCACGTCGTTGCATCGCGAATCTAATTTTTCCTTAGCCAAGGAACCATGCTGTATAGCTTTCCTGGGTCATGACCTTTTGCAAGCATACCTTTTTCATGACCCTGAATACTATCGGCCTCTCTAAGGTACTATTGCTTAGAACGGTGTAAATAGGGTCGCGACCCACTATTTACATATCCCAAGCATTTCCCCTAGATTCCGAATAGTACTCCCTACGCGAGCAGCATATAGGGTTATGAGTTCAGATGTGAGCTATAAACACATCAGTCCATCATACTTCTCTCTATATAATGCAAGCTTTCACGTACAAACCTTATTTGGGCCAATTTCCCAAATAAACCAAACCTTGGTCCAACCTCCCAAATAAATAAATCCTTGGGCCAATCTCTCAAAGTAAGCCAATCCTCGCGGATTACCCTTTTCGCGAGTCACCCCATTTACAATCTCTTAATATATATATATATATATATATATATATTGGTGTGAGTTATGGTTGTGTAGAGATTTTGAGGGTATTTAAGGAAAGTGAAAAGGTGACTAATGTCTTTTATGCCATCTTTCTCTTCTCAAACTAAAATTAAGTGAGGGACAAGATGGACACTTTACGATTTTGGCCATAACTTTTGCTACGCTTGAGTTTTTCAATGTTTTTCAAACCATTGAAAATCTAACAGGATGAAGTTGAGTTTAGGCTTTTGAACCATCTAATTTGGAGTTGTTTAGATTGATATATGATCCTTTGAGTGAGTCGGGTCATTTTGACCTTTCGGAATACTTGACACCTGTCGAAGATTCTTTGGGGTTCTTCCCAGAATGTCTTAGGACCTTTCCTAAGGTGAGATAAGGACTTATATAAGGCTCCATTGAGATTAGTTGGGTCCTTTTACCATTCCTCCCTTCTTCTTATGTTCCTTCTTGGGTTAAATCCCAAGTTTTTGTATTAGTATGGTCATTTATTAACATATTGGACGAGGTGCTTGGAGAATGTGACGATGGGTTAGAATAGCTAACGAGGTGGATATGGTGGTCATATATTGGTTGGTTAGGAAGTGGTAAGATTCCATCTACGGGTTTTTAGATCTGGTTTGAATTCAGAAGCATTGAGGCCAAACAGATTTGGTCGAGTCTTAAAAACCATTGAATCCTTCGGGGTTCAATATTTTTCAACGTTTGTTTTCAACCTCCGTTCTTAGCTTCAATGGTTCTAGTACCTTTCCTTGTGCATCGGTAAGTGGTGTAATTTAAAAATTACCGTATAGGCCAACATTTTTTTCGTGACGCTAGGACCCTTCCTCTTATATTCCCTTTGCTCTTAGAGTATTGTAGAGATGTCGGTGTTGGTGTTTGGACATGATTTTTCTTACTTAGTGTGTTTTAGGCACGAAAGTGAGGCAGTCTTAGAATGTGTTACACGAATGTATGTCAAGGTACACGTGTTTTACTCTATAGGATTAGGGGTCAACCGAATAGCCTTTCTATGTTTTAGATGTTAAGGTGGTCATTCTATCGACCTTGAGAGATTTCGTGTCGGGGATACGGTTGCGTATATATGTGCTCCTATGATTAGTATATAGGAGGTTGGCTTTGTTTGGACCTTCGGTGTGAGTACAATTATATATATATATATATATATATATATATATATACATACCTATATCTTGCTATATATATATGTATATGTATAGTTATGTGCGCGAGTACCCTATTACTATGTGGTAGAGACTTTGCTACGTGAATTTGTTTTTGTATGTGTCCTTGGGGATCCATCTTGAGGTCTCGGATTGGCGTGAGTGTCATATGAGATAACAGACTAACCTAGATTAGATGCATGCACCATGGGGGTGGATAAAATTACTTGGTCGATCAGAGGATACGGAGGTTAGGGTTTCCCTACTAGGCATTCTTGCTCACCCCCCCCCCCCCCCCCCACACACACACTCCATCAGCTATAGATTCCATGCAGATGTAGGACGAAGTGCAGAGCGTCGACAACTCGGGTGGATTTAGGACGTTTTCACTTAGTGATTGTCTTATCTTTTCTTTATATTCCTCCTATTATTATTTTGAGATCCTTGTTATATCATTTGGGAGTCAGTCTGTTGGCATATTCCTTCCTTGTATCTTTATGTCTCTCTATCATTGTACAGTATATTCTTGTATCTTGTTCGGCACCGTTATGTGCCCGATGTATCAGTTTTGTATCGCTCTTATCTATTTATCTATTGGAGCAACGGTTAATACTGTTATTCCATGTTTTTTCGTTATTGTTGTTGTTTTAGTCGGTCGCTTTATCATGATGGTTCACGACCCGTAACTATCGATTCATAACGGTTTTTGGATTGCCGATTATCGTTACACAATGATATATTGGTGTGGGCCGATTCTCACAGTAGAACCGGTTGTTACAAGTCGTTACGGGCCATTACAGCCGTTACGACGACCATAATCCTGATTCTGACCGCTTTTCAAAACACCGTAACGGCTGAAGACACAATTGGAAGCTTTTATAGAGACTTGAGTTAAGAAGATTGGAACATTGAATACATATATATATGTATATTGTATATGGGCAATAAGAGTATGTGAGTTAGTTTTGAAGTTTTTCTTGTCATTTGAGATGAAACTCCACTCTTACTTTAGAAAATAAATAATATACATGTGTATATAGTTGGGAGGACAAGAAGGAATACTCAAAGTTTAGAGAGTTGGGTTAAGAAAAGTCCAAACAAAAAAGTAATTTTTTTTCTTGGTGAACCATGTACCTTTTTAAAATTATTTTGCATTGAGTTGAAAATAAATTATATCTTTTATGATTTGAATTTTTTATTTATTTAAGTTTAAAATTAATTCAATAATATCATAATGAGTATATAAAACATAAGCATTGAAATAATGACGACACCATTAAATTTATTAATAACTCATTTTTTATACTAAATATCTTTAAAAAATTAAATAAAATTCACTAAAATATACCAAAAAATCATCTTTATTCATTTATGTTGTCAAAAGTATCCAATTAGTACATTTTGGGTAACATGTGCAATATTTTAAAAAATTTACGTTGCGATAACCGAGTCTGTTATGTAACCCCAATACTGACTCAAGTTCGTTACATCGATACCGTTACCATTACCACAACTGCGAACCTTGTTTATCATGCATCACACCTCAGGATCCGTGGGTGCTCTTGTTTGGGGATTCTAGGATTTTCGGGGTGTGACATTAATGTTGATAGAAATCTAAAATCGTCACCTTAACACAGACAATATTTAGGTCCCACCCCATGAGAATCAAATTTGTCCTCCCGCTAATGTGGTCCAATATAATTTGGATGCATGGCTAAATATTTTTATAAAAAAAAGATGAAATAACATCCATACAATTTGGTCACGTGTCCAAATTTTATTGAAGCACATCAGCATGGGGAGAAACTTGGTCTTTATAAGGCAGTACCCAAGTATTGTTCATTTGGATAAGCTATCGAATAGTCCTGTCAATGGATTGGATTTTGATCCGAATCTGATCCAAATCTGATCCGATTAGCCGAATATGGATTGAAAATAAAATTCGATAATCCGATTAGGATCTGAATCCGATAATTCAATTTCTTAACAAATTGGATTTGAATTTATGCTAATCCGATCCGATAATAATCCGATCCGATTAATTTTATATATACACATATATATTATGTTATTAATATGTAAATATTAAATAGTATACTTAATTATGTTTCATCTTTTTTTTTTTGCCTTTTCATTTTTATGTTTTTATAGTCATGTATTATAAGCATTGATTGTAAAATACATAATTTAGTGTTTAATATTCTTAAAATTTAACATAAAAATAAAAAATTATTAATAATTTTTTGTAATTTTTTTTACCTAATCGGATCGGATGTCCGAAAATGAAAAAATTTGGATTTGAATCAATTAAGTGAAAATCTATCGAATTATCGAATTGAATCAGATCGGATATGAACTTATCGGATTCGGATCAGGATAGATCCGATCCAAATCCAACTCATTTACAGGTCTACTATCTAACCATAAATTAAGGAATGCCTTAATTTGCAATGTGGGATAGATTGAGCTTATATATTCTGGCCATAAATTAAGGAATGCCTTAATTTCTGGGTTATAATAAAAATTGACTTGATACTAATCTGTTTGGGCTTATATAAGAAATATGTAAACTCTATCTTTTTGGGCCCTGGCCCAGGGTCGGCCCTACTGTGTTTGTTTACGGTTCATTTGATTAATTCTGAAGTAGCTAGAAAAAGAGAGGAAAGATAAGTTTTTTAACCTTTTCTGAGTTTGGTTGGATGAAATATAAAAATTTGGGGGAAGTAATTTTCTTTAGTTCCTAAATTTTTTCCAAAATATTTCAGGTATGAAATAATAATTTTTTTATTTTCTCATGAAAGTTATCAATTTTTTTTTATATATTCTTGGATTCATTAATATATTGCAACCCTAATTTTTTTTTTTTATGTGCAACATCGCAAGATATGTCACTAATATTTCATGACATGACATTATATCGATGGATTGAAACAATTGTTTACATTCTGTACCTATATAAAAATATATCACTAATATCTTAGTACATAATATAGATGGATTGAAATAATTGTTTACTTCTTATAAAAAAATACCATTTTATTATATATTTTTTCTTTCATAATTTATGTAATCTTTATATATATAGACACACAAATTGGATATTCACAACTATGAGTATTAATTTATGAATATGTATTTCCTTGATTTCTTCTTACAAGTTTTGAATTTATTAATTTAATTATTATACACCTATTTTTATACCTAAACTTCTATTAATTTTAGGATTATATACAACTTAGTAATGTAATCTTATTCTAGGTATTTTAATTCCTTAAGACTCTTATATATTAATATTAAAAGATATACATTGAGTTAAAAGATATACATAATGTAATATTACTTCTAGGTATTTTAATTCATTAAGACTCTTATATATTAATGATTAAAAGATATACATTGAGTTATATGCTCGAATCTTTTAGTAACTTTTTATTGTAATTTTAACAATTATACGCTACATCGCATTTACGCAACTATGAATATCTTGGATTAGAGAACAATTGTCCTGTTAACTCAGTTCTTAGAAAACTGTTTCTCAAAACAATTTGCAATATAATTAAGGTGTTTTCTAATTTTTGCAACTCAAAAAAATAGAAAACTATTTTTAAAGTTCTATACCCTAGATTTGTTAAACAAATTCAGCATTTTTATTTGTTTTTTGGAACTACTGGAGAGCTAGATAGATCAAGAGAGACTTCATGAGTATTAATAAATATTTGAAGCATCCATTAAAGTTTTTATTGCAATATAATTCCTAGAGAAATCACTGTCCAAAAGATTATCAGATCTTGAGGATTAAATGTTAGGATGATGATTCCGAATTTAATTTCAACACCACTATTGATGGCACTTTATTATTTGTTTTAGATGCTTCAAAATATGTACATAGAATAAAAAATTATTGGTCACATTGGATCAAATGAGTAATGCTTAAATTATAAAGATAAAATACAAACAATGCATAGAAATCTACGAAATAGAGAAATATGTATCCACTAAAGAATATTAATTCTATGAATATATCATTTTCTGATTGTATTCCTAACTTCTAGTAAGCATAAATTTAATTCTTTGTTTCTATTAAAAAAAAAATCTTTTTAAATTTTACTAATTCTGTTGCTTTAGATGGCAAGGTTATTAGAGGATTAAGTATATCCTTTTATGGTGGAATTTATTTACATCTTTATCAATTAAGTTGAGTTGAGTTGGAAATTAAACATAAAGAACATGTTTTAGATAGAATACAATTGTAAAGAATATTGAAGTATAGTCCATATAGGTTTTTTAAAAGATAAGTTTAATAATATATAATTAATATTTGAATTTTTATTATTATTTAAAATTAAAAAATATGGGCTGAAACTCTTTACAGTTTTAATATTAGTATAGGTATATATTTATTTTATGTACCACTTTATGTATTCTTTTATTTCTTTTCTCTACACATTTATACTAAGTATTTATCTCCTCTTGTTTTTTCCAACAAATTTTTTTACACTTTCACGATCACATATATTTGATTACTAAAAATATTTACGAAAAAAGAATATCTGAATTCCTTATTCCTTATTCCTTATTCCATCACTGAACTAAAAATTTAAACTTTTCTAAAAGTTTAGAAAAAGGGATAGTTTTCAAAAGTATTATTTGAAAGGTATTTTTGATAAGTATAATCCCTTTCTTTTCAATTTTACGATATTAAAAAATCTAACAAAATTATACTTTTCTACTAATTTATTGAAAAAATTTCAACTAAAATATACGGTGGAAAGTTAATTAAGCTAGCCTATTCGTTATCAAGGTTTGCCATAACGATATCGATTGCTGTAACGGTAACGATATCGGTGTAATGGACTCGGGTCAGTATCGAGGTTACGTAACGGGACTCGGTTATCGCAATCGTGAATTTTTTAAAATCTTGCACATCTTACGATTCTTACCCAAAATGTTCTAATTGGATATTTTTGGCAACTTGAATGAATAAAGATGATTTTTTGGTAGATTTAAGTAAATTTTATTTAATTTTTAAAGAAATTTAATAGAAAAAATGAGTTATTAATAAATCTTAGGGTTAATTTCAGAAAACCCCCCTGTGATTTTAAAAAAGATCACTTTGCCCCCCTCCTATACAGAAAACCCATCTGTACTTATCAAATTGTATCAGCTTGCCCCCTTCCTATAATTTTTGACCAAAATACGCCTAAGATTTAATGAAAAATAATTTAAAATTCAAAAAAACATATAAAATTCAATATATATATATAATTCAAAATATATATATATAATTTATAAATATATATATAATTCGTAAAAATAAATATATAAATTCATAAAACAATATATAAAATTCGAATAAACATATAAAATTTGAAAAAACAAGTAAGAAGATGTAAAAACAAGAGAGTATATTAAGGTTACAAGAAAATTCAAGTAAGAATATATATATTTCAAATTATATATATTTGTTTCGAATTTAATATATTTTTTACGAATTTATATATATTTTTATGAATTATACATATTTTTATTATTTTATATATTTTTTTCGAATTTTATATGTTTTTTTCCAAATTTTATATATTTTATTCAAATTTTATATGTTTTTTTCGAATTTTATATATGTTTTTACGAATTTTATATATTTGTTACGAACTTTATATATTTTTTTGAATTTTAAATCATTTTTCATTAAACCCTAGGGGTATTTTAAATCATTTTTACAAATTTTATATATATTGTTTCGAATTTTATATGTTTTGTTTTTTACTTTTATATGTTTGTTTCGAATTTTATATTATTTGTTAGAATTTATATATATATTTCAAATTTTATATATTTTTTTATGAATTTTATATATATATTTCGTATTTTATATATATTTTTAATTTTAAATCATTTTTCATTAAATCTCAGGGGTATTTTGGTCCAAAATTATTGGGAAGGGGAAGTTGATACAATTTTATAAGTGGAGGGGGGATTTTCTGTATAGGAAGGGAGCAAAGTGATCTTGTTTAAAATCACAGGAGGGTTTACTGAAATTAACCCTAAATCTAATGGTGCCGTTATTATTTCAATGTTTATGATATACTTATTATGATATTATTAAATTAATTTTAAATTTAAATAATTAAAAAATTAAAAAATTGAAATCACAAAATATATAATTTATTTCTAATAATGCAAAATAATTTTAAAAAAGATACATGCAAAGATTATTTCACCAGTTTAATTTTTTTTATTTTTCTATGCAAAGATTACTTTTCAATAATGGAGTAGTGTAAATGCCAAAAAAATGCACAATATAACAATGATCCTTTTATTAACTTTTGACTTTCCTTATATACATTTTCTTTTTGGGCTTGAGGCCCATTAGGGCAATACTACATCGATTACATCACCATGACATAATTACTTCTATTTCCCAAAGAAATACAAAAAGGAGATGGGCCTAGTTATCGGACTTATAAAAATCTTATTGGGCCAACAGCTTGATGGGTCCGGTGCTTGATGGACTTAAGTGGGCTTGGACATTTCCACTATTACATAGGCCCGTTTCTTTATAATGGGTCGTCGGGCGGTCAGGCCCATTAGAGAGAAGATAGAGTGGAAAACAAGGTACATTACCCCTGTCAGGGTGACATGGCAGATCTAATTAATGCGACGGTTGTACCATCATTCGAATACTTGAAACTTACAGTCCGGGTGGCCTCGATTAGCGAGAAGGGGGCTGAGGAGGCGCACGTGAAACGATGTGACAATTCGTTTCCCGAGTGCACGACTTTTCAGGCATTTCAGAGACTTCTATAAATACCCACTGTATATGTTGAATGTTCATTCCATTTCCAAACCTACAGCTTTCAGAAAACTCTCTGCACTTGAGATCTTTGTTTATCATTGCCAGAGTCTATTCTCTTTTCCAGGAAAGCGTCCGAAACCTCTTCAGGATTCATCCTAGAATAGGTTCTCTCCTTTCAGCTTTCGTGTCTTTCTTTTCAATATGTCCGATAGTGACGATACCCGGTCGGGTAGCGACCGCCTCCCCTCTTCCGTGGACCCAGATGATTCTCTTAGTTCACCCTCAATAGAGGTGGTTAGGACAGTCGGGTCTAGTCCACCAGAGGTCAATCAAAACGTTGCAGCAGTTGGGGATCCGGCTGCAGGGAGTTCGGGAGACCAATTTTTTGCCGATCCCCTCCCTCCTACACATAGGGTAGAAACAGTACTGAAAAGATTAAGGGTCAAATGTGGGATACCCGATGGGGTTATCATTAAGAATTACCCCAAAAAATGCGACTTTAGGAAGGGTGAAGGGGTCATGGACCATTCGATTTTATTGTCAGCCTTCCATCTTCAAGTTATCAAATTCCCGATCCACCCTTTCTTCCTTTACACCTTAGCTACTTTGGGTCTGGCCCCGCTTCAAGTGGGGCCTATCTTCTTCAGGATCGTGACTATGCTCCTGATAATTAATCGGGAGTTGGGTCTTGACCTAGGTTTAGCTGAGCTTTTGTTCTGTTACAAGATACAGGACCAAAAGGATTGTACGGGTCGGTACAATCTTTTTCGCTTAAGTGGGAGAAATATTTGTGACGGCACCGAGAAGTTCAATAAGGGGTGGAAGGATATAATGATCTTAGTGAACGGGAATTGGAGTCTTCCTGGCTCAGTCGGATTCAAAGTCCCTAGTGAGTTTGACAGATCCTTGTTCCCTTCTTTCAAACCTTACCATAAAGGGTCCTGCTACTGTGAACAGTGCGATGATAAGTTAGGCCATCATGTGCTGGAGTTTTTGGGAGTTCCCGACCAGTTTAAGACTCTAAGATACATAAAGTCCCGATTTGATATTCTTAAATAAAAAATTTGGGGGCAACCCCTGAGGATGTGTAGTGTTTTCCTGACGGGTTCTAATTTGCAGGCACTCACATCAGAAATGTTGAGAATCCTTCAAGCCGTGCTCAAGAAGAAGAACAAACAAGCACCTAGCCCTTAAGCGATCCCTTTAGCACCGAGCGAGGTTCAAAACGGTCAAGGGTTGCAAAGTGATCCAACTCCTCCGTCCGGGATTGCTCCTCCACCATCGGTGGAAAACATTCCAGTGACTCCACCGCCCCCGATGGGAAACGTTCAGGTCACTCCGCCCCCTGCTTCAGGAGCTGGTACTATCGTAGTGCCCTTTGCTCAGGAGACATTCCCGTTCCTGAATCCCGACTAATTGAGGGAGAAGCTAGTTTGTCGGGGACACGACATCCCCGATCAAAGGAGGTGGTACCCGACCGATCGCTCAGGCCTCGTCTGACCACATCGTCGTCTCCAATCGTTGTAGAGGACACTGGGGTTGCAACTGAAGATGAGCGACCCGTCCCATGGGCGCCAAAGATAACACTTCCTGGTGGTGGCTTTTTGGTCAGGGGGAGCGAAACCGTCGACAATGACGAAGCCCTTCGGGCAATGGGTGCCCAGATTTAGACTCCTGCTGACAGGAAGAAACTGAGACAGATCAACCGGGCAGAATTGACCTTAACCGGTCCTGAGATTGCCATGAAGGTACTTTTTCAATATATTATCTTATCAGTCATACTTGGTATTTTTCTCTTTTGTTCTTTGATCAAGCTAACACTTATTCTTTTGGTAGATGTTTTATCTCACCCAAGCCTATAATACGAAGATGGAGGAGGACGTTAGGTTGTTTTGCAAATCTAACGAGCTTATGAAGGTGAAGGAAGATGTCAGGCAAAAGGTTGCCTCCTTATTGTTAATATCCAATGAAAAATTGGAGGTTCAGACAAGGAGGGCAATCACTGCAGAGCAACAGCTTCAGGCTGCCCGTGATTAGATCCAGGAGATGGAGGCGGTACGGCGGGCCCTATTTTCGGAAACGGAGGCCCTGAAAGCTGAGAATGCAAGCCTGAAGACTGAGAGTGAGGGTCTGAGGGGTTCCAAGGCGAAACTTCTGGAGGAGAAGGCTGAGAACGAGAACCTCCTTGCAATGGAGAGGTCGATGGTGGAGATGTGCCACCGGGGTGGCAATGAGATGTACAAATGCTTTTGTGACACCTCCCAGTACCGAATCGGGTTCGGATGGAGGTCATGCTTCAATGACATGCAGAAACCCGTTGAGGAGAGGGGCTTCACTTCAGTGGAAGAGTTGGATGAGAACTTGGGCATCGCCCCACCTTACGATGATCCGGTTGGAGGTCCAGATGATGTTCGTTTTTGTGAGTTCCTGACCAAGCCTCTCCCGGGGATGAGTATCACGCCTTACCCTGATCCTCCAGCTCTTGATGGGGCCATCGTTCCAGTGAACTCTAATGAGGCGGGCACCGGTGCTGGCCCTTAGGATTTTTCGTTTGTAAAACATATTGTAAGCCTTGGCCACTGGGGCCCATTTTTTAATGAAGGATCATGGTTTTTGTCCAGTTGATTTTTTCAATGTTTATAATATTTTGATATGCAATATTATGATCTCTTCAGGATCTGTGTTGTGTGTTTCGGGCACTTCAGGCCATGCAATAGACAAAGCCGCACTTTGTTTATTTTTTGCAAAATTTTGTGATCTCTTCAGGATCAATATTGTGTCTTTCGGGCACTTCAGGCCATGCGATACACAAAGCAACACTTGGTTTATTTTTTGTAAAATTTTGTGATGTCTTTAGGATCAGTGTTGTGTCTTCGGGCACTTCAGGCCATGCGATAGACAAAGCAACATTTGGTTTTATTTTTTGCAAAATTTTGTGATCTCTTCAGGATCAGTGCCGTGTCTTTCGGGCACTTCAGGCCATGCGATAGACAAAGCAACATTTGGTTTATTTTTTGTAAATTTTTGTGATCTCTTCAGGATCAGTGTCGTGTCTTTGGGCACTTCAGGCCATGCGATAGACAAAGCCACACTTGCATTATTTTTTGCAAAATTTTGTGATCTCTTCAGGATTAGTGTCGTGTCTTTCGGGCACTTCAGGCCATGCGATAGACAAAGCAACACTTGGTTTATTTTTTTGTAAAATTTTGTGATCTCTTCAGGATCAATGTCGTGTCTTTCGGGCACTTTAGGCCATGAGATAGACAAAGCAACACTTGATTTATTTTCTGCAAATTTTGTGATCTCTTCAGGATCTGTGTCGTATCTTTCGGGCACTTCAGGCCATGCGATAGACAAAGCAACACTTGGTTTATTTTTTTGTTTTAGTAGATATTTACATGTTATTTTGCCATAAAAATGATTTTCTACTGATCAGGTGTTATAGCCTTTTTACAAAAAGATCAAAGTAAAAGCAAAATTTGGCCCTTTAAGGGTAATACCTCTTCAGGCGAGAGGCGTTCTGGGAGTTTGGTTCCATTCCGCCATCAATATTTCTTCAAACACGGTATGCCCCGCGACTAATGACTTCGAGCCTGATTTTTCGCCTAAGGACCATGTCTTCGACCTGGAACTCTCTTCTTTTGACTTTTTGATTAAAGTAATTTCGGACGCGCTGTTGGTAGGCAGCCAGCCTAATCCTGACGGCTTTCCTTCTTTCATCTAGTAGATCAAGATTTTGAGCCAAATGCTGGTTATTTGGTCCTTCAACCTAGGCCTGGTTCCGGAGGGTTGGAACCCTGACCTCCGTTGGGATCACAGCCTCAGCGCCGTACGCCATGGCAAAGGGGGTCTCCCCAATGGGTTGTCTGGGAGTCGTTCTGTATGACCAGAGAACTTCAGGTAGTTTCTCTAGCCAGGCCCCTTTGGCTTCTTCAAGTGTTTTGGCCGGGGTGTTGAATATGGTTCGATTTGTCCTTTTCGCCTGCCCATTCCCTTGCGGGTACCCGACGGAAGACGTATTCTGGTTGATACCATGCTCGATAAAGAACGCTCTAACCTCTTTGTTGTCCAGATTTGTCCCATTACCATCATAATTGTCTTTGGTAGCCCGAATCTGCATATTATGTGGGTCCATATGAATTTGATGACGTGGCTACTCTTGATGGTGGGATAGGCTTCAGCCTCCACCCATTTGGTGAAGTAATCAGTGGCCAAAAGGACATAGGCATTGGATCGGATCGCCTTCGGGAGAGGTCCCACTATATCCATTCCCCATCGGGCGAATGGGTGTGGTACTATGGTGGGATGTAAGAACTCAGGTGACCAATAGATAGCGTCTCCATGCATCTGGCATGGCTTGCACCTTCGCACGTATTCTTCGGCATCCCATGACAGATAGGGCCAGAAGTATCCTTGGGAGAGTATCTTATGGGCAAGGGATCTACCCCCGGAGTGGTTCCCGCAAGCTCCACTGTGAATCTCCTGCATCACTGCTCTTGATTCTGATGGCGTAATACATTTCAAGTAAGGACCTGAAAAGGATTTTCGATAGAGTTGCCCATTTATAACTGAGTATTGGGCTGAATTCTTCCTGATCCTATGAGTTTCAGCTTTATTCTCTGGGAATGCTCCACTTCGTAGGTAATCCATCAGGGGATCCATCCATCTGGGCTCCCATGGGATAAGCATCACTTGTTCGGGCTCCTGAATACTTGGCCCGATTATAAAATCCACCAGTGCAACCCGGGTTAGGTCCTCTCCGGCTGAGGATGCCTGACCTGTTAGGTGGTCAACTACAGAGTTTTCATTCCTCGGGATTTGTGTGAAGGTTACTTTTTGGAAGCTTTCTATTTCTCTTAACACGAGTGCCCGATAAGACTCCATTTTTGGATCCTTTGCTTCGTACATGCCTTTGATTTGCCGAATGATCAGTTGAGAGTCGTTATGGACGGCTAGGGACTGAATCTGGAGGCTTCGGGCTAACCTCAAGCTAGATACGACAACCTCATATTCAGCCTCGTTGTTCGTGGCTGGGAACTATAGTTTCACTGACATGTGAAGGCGTGTCCCATCGGGTGTCAAGATTTCCAGACCGATTCCTGATCTGGCACAGCTGGTCGATCCGTCCACAAAAATCTTCCAGGTGTCAGGTTTAATTTTCTGGTCTGGCTCTTCGGTTTCACTTTCAAGTAAAAAGTCAGCCACTGCTTGTCCTTTGATGGAAACCCGGGGTATGTACTTCAAGTCGTATATGCCCAATTCGATGGCCCATTTAGAGATTCTGCCTGAGAGGTCAGGCTTTGACATAATAACCCGTAGGGGCATGGTTGTAGGGACAATGATCGGGTGAGCTTCAAAGTAATGCCTTAGTCGTCTCTTGGCATTCACCAGTGACAGAACCAATTTTTCTTGCCTGCTGTATCTGGTCTCTGCCTCAGCCAAGGATTTGCTAGTGTAGAAGACTGGCATATGAAGGTTTCCATCCTCTCTGATGAGGGTTGCGCTGGTCGACACAAAGGATACTGCTAAGTATAGATGCAAGACTTCATCGGGAGTCGGTGTGGATAGGATCAGGGGCATGGTCATGTACTCTTTTAACCTTGCCAGTGCTTCAGACTGTTCAGGACCCCAGATTTCTCCCTTCTTTGCCTTGATTGCCTGAAAGAATGGTCTGCACCGATCAGTGAGTCATGAAATGAATCTGCTAAGTGCAACCACTCTTCCCGTTAAGACTCAAACGTCTTTATGTGTCTGGGGCTCCTTCATTTCCATCAGGGCCTGGACTTGTAACGGGCTGGCCTGGATCCCGGTTCGGTCCACGATGTGCCCCAAGAACTACCCGGATGATACACCAAAAGAGCATTTCTCAGGATTAAGCTTCATGCCATGTGACCTGAGGGTGTCAAACACTTGGCACAGGTGGGTAAGATGGTCTCCCTTCTTCCTGCTCTTGACCACAGTGTCATCGATATAGGCCTCAATTACTGTACTCATCATCCCCTTAAAGATTCTGTTGACCAACCTCTGGAAAGTGGCACCTGCATTTTTCAGTCCGAAGGGCATAACTTTAAAGCAATAAGTACCTACCTCAGTAATGAAGAATATCTTTTTTTCGTCCATCGGGTTCATTTTTATCTGGTTGTAACCTGAATAAGCATCCAGAAAAGTTAGACGATCGTAGCCAGCGGTAGCATCAACCATCTGGTCGATCTTTGGTAGTGGAAAGTTGTCTTTCGGGCATGCCTTGTTCAGGTTAGTAAAATCAACACAAACCCTCCATTTGCCATTCTTCTTCTGCATGACCACTACGTTGGCAAGCCATTCGGGATACCTGACCTCCCTGATAAAACCAACTTGGAGCAACCTGGATACCTCATCTACTATAATTTGGTTCCGATGTGCCCCCATGCGCCTTTGCTTTTGCCTGATGGGTCTGACATTCGAGTCAACATGCAATGAGTGCTGGGCAATATCAGGATCGATCCCCGGCATGTCTGTATGCTCCCATTCGAAGATATCGAAGTTGTCCTGCAGCAATTGTGTTAGTTCCTTAAATTCAGGGTTGGTTAGGTTTGTACCTGCAAAAGTAACTTTTTCCGGGTTGTCGGGTACAACATAGACTGGTTGTAACAGTTCGACCACAATTGGGGTACCCGGATCCCCCTCCTTTAATTACTATTTGGAGCCTGGGCTCTGTTCCTTGGAGTGGGGCGTCATTGGGACTTTCCCCTTCCGGATCTCCTTCAGGGTGACCGCGTAACACTTCTTGGCGGCCACCTAGTCACATTTGATGTCAACGGTACCTAGACCATCGGGGCTGATGCATCTCATGACCTGGTGAAGAGTTGAGGGCACACCTTGCATTCGGTGAAATCACCCCCTTCCCATGAGCAGATTGTACGAAGGTTTGACATCCACCATAATGAATGTCTTAGTCAGGGTCCTTTGAGCAGCGAATACCGGTAGTTGGACATCCCCGATCGGCTCGATTTGCCTTCCATCAAAACCTGCAATGGGACATCAGGATGCCACAATCTCGGTTGGGTTGATCTCGAGCTTTCCAAAATCCCATTTGGTGATGATGTTGGCGCTGCTCCCAGGATCTATCATGACTCTCCTCACAAGGTAGTTGGCTATCATTAGGGTCATAACCAGAGGGTCATCATGTGGGGTCTGAACACCCCGAAAGTCCGACGTCAAGAAAATGATTTGCGTTTCTCCTGCCCTGTGGTGGATCTCATTGATTTCATTGATTCTTCTCATCTTGTGGGCTCTCCGCGTGTGACTCCGGCGTGATCCTTCCGTCTCCTTGGAGGAGGGGCCACCATGAATCATGTTAATGATCCTGAGCGGTTGTGCGTCTGAGGGGTTCCGAGGGGCGCTAGGGGCACGTTGATCGGTCCTCGATCTGTCCAGTTGGATGTAATCCCAAAGTTCTCCGCGAAGCAATAATGCCTCCACCTGTTGCCTGAGATAACGGCACTCATTTGTGATGTGGCCGAAATCACCGTGGAAAGCACAGTGCTTTGACTTATCCCTTTGGTCAAGTGGTTGTCTGATGGTTGGGGGTTGTTGGAAAATTCCTTTAGTTTTGTTCTCCTGATAGAGCTTTGCAAGACTGACCTTCAGGGGCGTCATCCTCTCTTTTAATTTGGAGCGCTTGAAGGGTTTCGGGGCTAATGATCCCGGTGGAATTGACGATCCTGCGGTCGCTCGATCCCTTGATTGGGTTTCAACGATGACCAAGGTCGCCCTCTTCTATTTGACGGTCTCCTCTTCTTCAATCCTTAAGTACCCCTGAGCTCTGGAGTTTAACTCCTCAATGCCCGATGAAGGGCGTTTTACCAGAGATTGGTGGAACTTAGTCCCTGGAATGAGGGCCATCCGGAAGGCCTCAACAACAGAGTGCTGGTCACAGTTATCAATAGAAGAAGATTCGATGTTGAATCGGGATAGAAAGCTTTTCAGTGACTCTCCTTTCTCCTGGATCATGGTGAAGAGGCATGATATTGTCTTTTTCTGTCTCTTGTTCCCATAATACTGGGCAATGAAGAGCCTGGTCAACTGTTGCCAGCTGGCGATGGATCGGGATGGCTGCTTCCTGAACCATAATAGAGCAGTGTTGACAAGACTAGTGGAAAACACCTTGCAGAGCAAGGACTCGTTTTCGGCGTTCATGGTCATCTTCTGGTGAATTTGATAAATGTGCTCTTCGGGGTCCTTAGTGCCATCGTATGGGGTGAACTGAGGCATGACAAATTTTTTTGGGAAAGGCTCTCGGGTTATTTCGGGGATGAAAGGTGACTGTATCAGCTCGGTCGACGCTTGGATGGCCATTTCATCGGTAGATCGGGCCCTTAAGTCCCCGAGGACTTTCCTTTGGAATTTACTCATCATTGCCTAAAGTTTTTGGGGTGTCATGGACTCGTCAGCTGCGGGAGCCTTTCCTGAGTGCTGAGAAGACTCGACGTGCTCTTCTGGTCTATCATTATCTTGTTGGTTCAGAGAATGGTTGAGCGCCGCTATCGGAGGGTCGGGTGCAGCTACCATAGGGGCAGCTGCTGGTGGAGCCAACCTCGCCATGAGCTCCACATTCTGTTTTTCCAGGGCCAGGCTGCGTTCCTCAGCAGCTACCAAGCGTTGAAGGATTTGCTCCATGGACTGGGGACCTCCCGCACGACTATCTACAGTGGTTGGAACGTCTGCTTGCGAACGAGTGACTGACATATTTGTCCGGGAAATAGTGAGTGAAGGTTTTAGAATGTGGTGAAAGATCTTTAAGTTCTACAAACGAACTCAGCTTAATGAGATGGGAAGAAGATGGTGATTTTACAGATCCCGAAGGGTAGATTTGGAAAATCGGGAACTCCTTGAACAAACTTCCCACAGACGGCGCCAAAGTGTAAATGCCAAAAAAATGCACAACAAAACAATGATTCTTGTATTGACTTTTGACTTTCTTTATATACATTTTTTTTGGGCTTGAGGCCCATTAGGGCAATATTACATCGATTACATCACCATGACATCACTACCTCTATTTCCCAAAGAAATACAAAAAGGAGATGAGCCTAGTTATCGGACTTATAAAAATCTTATTGGGCCAACAGCCTGATGGGTCTGGTGCTTGATGGACTTAAGTGGACTTGGACGTTTCCACTCTTACAAGTAACATTTATCATATCATATACATAACAAAAAGCTTTTTAACCCAAATTTTTGAAAAAAATTGTGTTAACCGTTACGGTATTTTCAGAACTGGTGGAAATCGGGGTTACGGTCACCGTAACGATCTGTAACGACTATTATGAGTGTGAAAATCAGTCCACTATGATATAACAGCCGTAACAATATCCGCGATTCAAAAATCCATTCCGTAACTGCCATTATGGTGAATCATGTTTGTTATGGCAAATCAATGCTCCGGGCGAATAGGGGTTACCTATGACATATATTAACTTAGTTGCGCTTAACATGCCAGTTTGACTTCCACATGCCCATTTTCCTTTTTATATTCTTTTATTTTCACCTTCAATTACTTTCACTTCCTATTCTATTTGTATCTAACCAAACGGTCTCCTAGCATAAAAGATGTACTACATGTCAATCCACATAGACACTTCAAAAAGAAAAAATATATAATAGAGTATATCAAAGTATCAAAAGTGCTTGCTTTGTTCCAAACTAAATAAATAACAACAAAAATTCAAAGCACAAAATATTCTAAATGGCAATTTTCACAAAACCCCTCTTATACTCTTAATTTTGATCAAATAATCCCAACAGTTAGGAAAAAAAAAAACTTATACTATCCAAAATTTTATCAATTATCCCATATATGTCAATTTCATGTTAACTCTATTAAGGTGGTGTCACGTGAGTGGCACACACATGATTGAAGCTTATTTGAAGGAATAGGAACAACAAAAGCAAGTCTTCCCGTTCCTTACCCCTATTTTTTTATTCCCAAAAAATCCATCTTTGTTATATTATAAAGTTCCGCAAAACCCCTTATACTTTTAATTTTGATCAAACAACCTCCTGCAGTTTTTTTTAAAAAAACTCTATAATGTCCAATTTTATCAATTACTCCCCATGTTCGTCAATTTCACGATAATCTCATTAGGTTGGTCTCACATGAGTGACACACGCATGATATAAATTTTATTTTATTCCCAAAATGCCCCTTTTATGTTATATTCTAATATATTAATGTAATATAGGACTGAATTCCTTTAGATATGTTTATATCCCCTCCCACCATTTTCCCCAAATTTATAATCATACATAGAAAAGACTCATCCCCAAATTGACGTATGAGCTTAAGAAAATTATGACATATGTCTTGGTTTGAGATTAAACCTCACAAATTAGTAGTTAAGCTAAAATTATGTATATGAAGTTGTGTTTGGTGGTGTTGCTCGTTGCGGCAGTGATCGTGGTCGGTGGAGGTGTTGCGCGTGATGGCGGTTCTTAGTAAAAGATGTCATTTTACTGTTTAGGTTTTTACTGGAATTTTTTTTACTAAGGTAAGGACTATGAAGTACTGACACGGATACGACACAACATGAACACGGCGACACGATAAATTCCAAAAACATAGGACACGACACTCCTCCGACACGTTTATGAAAAAACAAAATTTCTTTTTATATATATACATATTATATTGCACAAATGTTTCGTTTATCAATTAAAAATGAGAACCAATAAACTTATAAACAAAAATAAACAAATAGGTTAAATGAAATGTCTGATATGTTCAAAATTCTTTATTCCACTATCATCTTAGGAATAAAATGAATCTCCCCCAATATCTGACATCTTAGTCTCTCCCTCGTTATGTTGTAATAAATTTCTTGAGATTGGAATATACAAATACCAAATCTTCAGCTATTTATGACAATATCTTGTTCATCTCTATATAGTGGATAAATGAATATGTGATCCAATTCCTCTCACAAGATGAGGAGGAACAAAGATGTTCAAGTATCTTCAAAACTAAAGATTGGATTATGAGTGTTCAAGTTTTATAAGTGATCCACCAAATTAGCGGCTCCATAAGTTCTTTATCTTTCATGGAATAAACTGACTCACTGAGTGCTCGACATGTGGACATGTGCGTATTCTCCGTGCGTCCAATGCATGTCTAATTTTAAAAAAATTAGGACACGCCATTTGACGTATCGAACACGTATTTTTGGTGTGTCCGCGTGTCCGACACGGGTACGGTAACCCTAGACGAAGTGTCTGTGCTTCATAGGGTAAGGATAATATTGAAATTATTTATATAACATTAAAAAAAATTCAATCAACATTGTTTTATTAAAAGTATTTTAGTAATTTTCTAGTTCCATTAACTAAGTTAGCCTCAAATTGATGAATATGGTGTAATTGATAAAATTAGATAGTATAGGGGATATTTTGAAACTAGAGGGATTATTTTATCACAACTTAAGGTCAAAGAGGATTTTGTGAAAATTGCCCTATTCTAAATAATCTTTACAAATTAATTGAAGTTTGAAGAAGATTCTGTTCCAAATATTAAATTAAATTTTGAAAAATTGATTACTGCACATTTTAAAAGAAAATACTTGCATCCGATAATCATACTTGACTTTTAGAAAATAATGATCATATGCTACACGAGTATGAGATCTAAATATATTTATCTAACACTTGTTAAATTTTCACTAATGAAGTAAATATATATATATATAAAACCTTCACAATAAACTTCATAATAATTCAAGAAAAAAAGAAGAAGACACACACACCCATATCTAATTTATTTTTGAAAAAACCTTCATAATAATTCAAGAAAAAAAGAAGAAGATACACACACCAATATCTAATCTCTATCCTCCAGATCCACTAGCACAATCGAAAACCGAAAATGACTAATTGTAGTCTACACGTAACAAACCTTTACTCGGATCTATCGTCATTATTTTAATGGTGATCCATATCACTCTGTCTCGCTCTATCGTAATCCAAGTCCTCTCTTCTTCTTATTATCCCCTCATTCGCGCCAAAAATTTTCCCAAGTCCCTCCCTTGTCCCCTCCGGTCCTCCTCTTTCTCACTCTGCCTCAAAACCCTAAATTGCCGCAACCCCACCACCACCGGCCGATCATTCTCCTCCGCCGCATCAACGCTCCACAATCCCAAGACCATGTCGACGGCCGATGATAATCCTCTCCTGAAGGACTTCCATTTCCCGCCATTTGATGCCGTCGAAGCCAAGCACGTCGTCCCTGGATTCCGTGCTCTGCTGAAGCAACTCGTACGATTTGAAATTAGAATCCTTATATATGTGTGTATTGTGGTGTTTGACTTTGTGTGTTTTTGCAGGAGAGTGATTTGGAGGAACTGGAGAGAACAGTTGAGCCCTCGTGGCCGAAGCTGGTTGAGCCGTTGGAGAAGATTGTAGACCGGCTCTGGGTCCTTTGGGGCATCGTTAGCCATCTCAAGTCCGTCAAAGACACTCCTGAACTCCGTTCCGCCATTGAAGAAGTGCAGGTATGTATATATATATATATGTGTGTGTGTGTATATGCTATATATATTTATGTATATGTATGTATACAGAAATGATCTTTTGCACACCCTGAACAAAGAATTTTTTTTCTTCTTTAAGCATAGTAACCTTTCAACATTTTTTTTGAATGCCCACGCGAGGATATATATACTCCTCCCAAATTAGTGGTAACAGTTTGACTTTTCAACATTTTTTTAGTTTTTTTGTCTTTCCCGTGTTGCCCTTTGATAATATAGTGTAATTGTAATTTTTAGTGGGCCATTACTTTTTGAAGTTAATGAAGAGAGATAATTTGAGTAATTATATGATTATATTGTATAGAGATTCGAAACGGACAATTATTTTGTGACAAGTAAAGTTGAGAAAATGGATGAGACATGTGGAGTTTATAATATGGGATAATTACAACAATCCCCTTTTCCCCTGAACTATGATATAGTTACAAGCGGTTCCCTTAACGTTTCAATAATATCACAAACCCCCCTAATATCATCGGGATATTGATTCGGTAATAAATAATAATGAAATGACGTCTTCTTATATTTTGAGATATTTAGAGAATCTTCTAGAGGATGGTGAATGTATTTCCTTGTCCTCAAATTGAAGTTTTTTGCCTTGAATCACCAAATAATGCTTCCATAGATGATAGAGAGAGAATGAGTTTTTTTAGAGAGAGAAAGTACCTATTCACAACCTTCTCAAGTGGGTTTATATAGAATAACAATGAGGGCAAAACAGTCAACTAAATTTAAGGTATTCAAAGCAAATGTAAGCGTAATAATGTAATTGCACGAATAATAAGGGTAAAACAGGAAGTTTGATCAAAAAATAATTTTTTTGACCAATAAAGCAACTTCCCTGCGATGACTTTGGACAAAGGGGGCTAAATGAGACACCGAAGTTAAAATTAAGGGGGATTTGTGATATTATTGAAACTTTAGGGGAACTGCTTGCAATTATGCCATAGTCCAGGGGAGGTTTGTGTAATTATCCCTATATAATAATATTAGGGGTGTCAATTGGGCGGGTTAGGGCGAGTTTGGGTCAGGTTGTAAGTGGGCGGGTCATAAGCAGGTCAGTGACCCATCTTCAACCCGCTATACCGGGTCATATACATGTCACTCGTTAATGGGTTGGGTTGACCCACCAAAATTTCCCCAAAAAATACATTTAATTATATTAAAAAATGTCAAATGCATTAAAAAAATGAGATGTAATGTTCCTTTTTTACTTTGAAACTTAATTTGATAGTAATTATAGTAAAATATATATATACACACATTCACATATATATATATACATAGATGTGAACATTAAAAACCAAACTTACCTCTTTACTCTCTTCATCACCTATCTAGTACCTAAAATTCATGAAATATACATTTAAAGATTCTACACACACACATATATATATATATTAAGGAATTATCCTCTCCTCCATGATTGACTCACCAAGTATGACAATGAATTATTCTCTCCAAGATTGGTTCACCAAGTTTGGCAAGGACATATTTTCTCCACTAATGTTGGTCATCAAATCATCAGTCTAAGATTTGGATTCGAACTTTGAATTTGATTTTCAAATTAGTTCTAGAATACTTTTTTGTAAAGATTGTCTATTCACTGTATTCTCTATATGTATCAGTAATACAAAACATAACAGAATTCCATCATTTGTATATTTTCTATATAGTATCAGAGCTAGCCTAAATACTCTTGCAAGTTATTTTTAATCCTATTACTCACCATGGCTTCTCAATCCGAGAACTTTGCTATTAACTCTTATATTATTACTCCACCTTCTTCTTCATCTTCAATACAAGTGTGTTGCCCAAATGTCTCTCTGCAATTACCTTTAAAATTAAACCAATCCAACTATATGTTATGGAGAGCTCAATTTCTTCCACTCCTTTGTGGTTATAATTTGTTGGGTTATGTTGATGGCTCTCATTAAGCTCCATCTCGATTTCTCACAGAAGGTTCCACTTCGGTACCTAACCCGACATTTGATCTCTGGGTTCGCCAAGACCAACTAGTTCTTAGTTGGATTATTTCCTCTCTTACAGAAGGTGTTATCTCGCACATAACCAGTGTCTTTACTTCTTGTGAAGCATGGCTTACTTTGGCCTGGACCTTTGCTCCGTCTTTACGTACATGTGTTATGCAACTTAAGGATACTTTTTCTCAAGTCAAGAAAGAAACCTCGAGTATTGCGGAATATATACAATTAATCCGCTCAATTGCCGACTCGTTGGCTGCTATTGATCGTCCAGTGAGTGATGAAGATCTTGTTCTCATTGCTCTTTGAGGTCCTGGTTCTGATTACCGTGATTTTGCTACTTCTGTTCGAACCCGTGTTGAACCTGTATCCTTTGAAAATTTATGTGGAATGCTACTAAGTCATGAGGCATATTTAGCTAGTTCATCTGAACAAGCTACTCTCCAAATTCAGACAGCCAATGCTACCACTAATTACTCTCCAAATGGAACTCGCTCCCATAGTTCCACAAGTTGTGGCAATCAGTCTTATAACAATTTTCGTGGCAATCAGTCTTATAATAATTTTCATGGCAACCAGTCTTCTAACAATTCTCGTGGTTATCGTTGTGAAAATTATTGAGGGCCTTGCCAACACTCAAATACTAATGTGCAGTCTGATTCCTTGCCTTCCTTCACAAATCAACCCTGTCCCAAATGCCAAATATGTTCTCAAGATGGCCACAGTGCTCTCCGTTGTCCACAACGTTACAATCATGCCTTTCTAGGTGTCTTTTGTTCAATTTCTAATGCTTCTAATTCTTGGTTTCTTGATTCTGGATCTAATAATCATTTGACTGCAGATGTGTCCAACTTAGCCATTCAATCTGATTACAATGGTCATGATCTAATTATTGTTGGTGATGGTTAAGGTTTGCCAATCTCCCATATTGGATCATCTGAATTTGTCTCTAAAAATCATAAATTTCATTTAAAAAATATTCTGCATGTTCCTCAAGTCCATTATAATTTATTGTCTGTCAATAAATTTGCCCGTGATAATAATGTCATATTTGAGTTTCATCCTTCTTATTTTGTTGTTAAGGATCAGTGCACGAGGACACCTCTCCTACGCAGCCCGAGTGAAAATGGCTTGTACCATCTGTTATTTGATCATTTCCTTGACAAAAAATGCTTTTCTCCATATGCTTTAGTTAGCACTTGATTTTCAATCGTCATCGGCATCTTGGTCATCCATCTCTGCGGACTGTTCATCAAATTATCTATACATTTTTTTTACCTTATTTCAATAAAGCAAGCCTCACATGTGATGCTTGTTGCAGCTCTAAAAGTCACCGTCTTCCTATTCCTTTGTCAGAGTCTATCAGTCATGGTCCTCTCGACATGATCCATACCGATGTATGGGGTGCTGCCCCAATTGACTCACTTGATGGATTTAAATATTATGTCTCCTTTATTGATGATTATAGTCGCTACTGTTGGGTGTATCCCATTATTCGTAAATCTGATGTCATGTCCGTGTTTATTCGCTTCAAATCTTACGTTGAAAAATATTTTAATCAGAGTATTAAAATTCTCCAATCTGATGGTGGTCGTGAGTTCAATAAATTAGAGTTTTTTTTGGCTACTCATGGCATTTCTCGCCGCATTTCTTGTCCTCGCACTCAACAACAAAATGGGCGTGCAGAACGCAAACATAGGCATGCGGTAGAGGTTGGCCTTACACTTCTCCACCATGCTGGTCTTCCTTTAATATTTTGGTCATTCACATTTCAAACAGCTGCATATTTGATTAATCGTCTTCCTAGTCCAGTTATTGGTAACATATCTCCTCTCAATAAATTGTTTGGCATTGACCCTGACTATCTGTCCCTCCGAACCTTTGGTTGTCTGTGTTATCCATGGCTTCGTCCATATGCAAAAAATAAATTGGAGCCTCGCTCCAAACCATGCATCTTTCTTGGGTACTCTCTTGTTCACAAAGGGTTTAAGTGTTTTGATCCAACTTTACAGATGGTGTATATTTCTCGTCATGTTCATTTTGAAGAATCTATATTTCCATACAAAAGTATTTCATGTCCCACCAGTTCATCATTTGTTAATACTCATGCATCTTGGCAACTACAATCCCCCCAAGTTCTGTACCCATGCAACCCTACCACCACTAATTCCAATTCCATGTCATCATGTCCTCCATTAGCCATAAATCATTCAATGAATCCACCAGTAATTATACGAACAACTTCTCAACATCAATCACCTCAACTATCTGATAGTCCATTAACCGATGCCCCTTCTTCTTGCCCGAACACTCAACCCATCAGTTCCTTGGATTCTACTTTAAAACCTGAACCCTCACCACCTACCCAACCTCATCACATGATGATTAGATAAAAAACCGCCACTCTATAACCAGTTGAGCGTCTCAATTTAACCGCCACAAAACATCCTCTTCCGGATTTCATAGAACCCACTTGTTTCTCCCAAGCTGAATGGCAGAATGCTATGCAAGAGGAATTCGCTCTTGTCCGTAATGGCACATGGGTTCTAGTTCCATCTTCTCCCAATCAAAATGTTGTTGGATCAAAATGGGTTTTAAAAATTAAAAGAAAACCCGATAGTTCCATTGATCGATACAAAGCTCGTTTAGTTGCCAAGGGGTTTCATTAAAGAATGGGCATTGATTATAAAGAAACATTTAGTCCTGTAGTTAAACCCACAACCATTCGGATTGTTCTTTCTCTTGCCATTGCCAATGGATGGCCGATCAGATAACTTGATGTTCAAAATGCATTCCTCATGGAGAACTTGAAGAATCTGTTTTTATGTCTCAGCCTCCTGGATTTGTGGACTCCTCCAAGCCACAACATGTTTATCTCTTAAAGAAATCTCTCTATGGACTCAAACAAGCTCCACGTGCATGGTATCATCGGCTCAGTTGCTTTCTCCTTGGACAAAACTTTGTGGCTTCCAAAACTGACACCTCTCTTTTTATTTATCGGGTTAATGGCATTGTTCTCTATTTTCTTATATATGTGGATGATATTCTTATTACTGGAAATAACTTTGCTGCAATTTCTTCTCTAATCAGATCCATTTCCAACACTTTTGCTCTTAAGGATCTTGGCGACCTCCATTACTTTCTTGGACTTGAAGCCTTTCGAGACTCTTCAAGCCTATTTCTTTGTCAAAGAAAGTACATTATCGAACTTCTCCATCGTTGTGACATGTCTGGTGCAAAGCTGGTTATGACGCCAATGGCTACCTCTAGTGTGCTTTCTCTTCACTCCGGTGACCCACTTTCCGATGGATCAGAATATCGTAGTGTTGTTGGCGCGCTACAATATCTTACCTTAACCAGACCTGATATTGCCTTTGCTGTCAATAAGGTTTCACAATTCATGCATGCTCCAACAACGGATCATTGGGTTGTTGTTAAACGCATTTTGCATTATTTAAAGCATACCCTCCATTTCGGAATTTCTTTTCATGCATCATCTACTCTTCAGTTGGCTGCATACTCTGATGCAGATTGGGCTGGTTGTCCAGATGATCGTAAATCTACAAGTGGGTATACTATTTTTCTTGGTCCTAATATTATATCTTGGAGCTCTCGTAAGCAAAAAACTGTTGCTCATTCGTCGACTGAGGCTGAATATCGAGCCGTTGCTTATGCAGCTGCTGAGCTTTCTTGGATTCAGTCTCTTCTTCAAGAACTTGGTGTATTTCTCTCTCAGCCTCCATTTATTTGGTGTGACAATATTGGTGCCACCTACATGACAGCAAATCCAATTTTTCACTCTCGCACCAAGCATATTGAAATAGACTTTCATTTTGTACGTGATAAGGTTGCCTCCAAAAACCTTGTTGTCCGCTACATCTCTACCACTGATCAACTAGCAGACTTACTTACCAAGAGTTTATCGCGACAAAAGTATGAATTTTTTCGATCCAAGATCAATGTTCATGATGGAACATATCTTTTGCGGAGAGGATATTAAGGAATTATCCTCTCCTCCATGATTTACTCACCAAGTATGGCAATGAATTATTCTCTCCAAGATTGGTTCACCAAGTTTGGCAAGGACATATTTTCTCCACTAATGTTGGTCATCAAATTATCAGTCTAAGATTTGGATTCGAACTTTGAATTTGATTTTCGAATTAGTTCTAGAATACTCTTTTGTAAAGATTGTATATTCAGTGTATTCTCTATATATATCCTATGTATCAGTAATACAAAACATAACAAAATTCCACCATTTGTATATTTTCTATAATATATACATACTCTCTTGAGCATCTATCTAATAGTGTAATACATAAACAGACTTCTATATATATATATGCTGATACACATACTTGAATACACATAAATATTTATTAAGCCTATTCTCTCTTAACTTTTTTATGCATAACTGAACCCTCACATATATATACACACACGAATGTGCATATATATATATATATGAGACCCTCTTATATATCTTTCCAGTTTTTGATACAGATACTTGTTGCCCATTTCTTTTAATTTGAATTTTCAATTGATTGAGTAAAAAAGTAAATAAATAAAAAATTAGAGATCCTGATAGAGATATATATACACATATATGTATATATTTTAAGAGGAAGAGGGTATTTTTGACCTTTTATTGCTTTCCTATCAATTATATTTGATAAAATTTTGTAATCATGCATATGCATACTTTTGGGTCAGTAAAAATTTTCCCAAAGCTTACGGATATAGATAGGAGCTATATACATGTGTGTATTTATATATATATATATATATATGTATATTGAGATAGAGAGAGAAAGTGAGGTGAAAGATGGGGAAGAAAGGAGCCGGTCCAACCTCCAAGGAAGAAGGCTGAGCGGGTTTACACGGGTACCCACACCCAACCAGTTATCAACCCGCATTTTTAACTCTTCCACTTAAGCCAACCCATTATCGACCCGTAATTGAAATCACTCACCCAAATTTAGCAAGCGGGTTGGTGGGTTTGGGTAAATATTGTCAGCTCTAATATATATATATATATATATACTATTTTCTTCATGTTCAAATTGTGCATCATATTATTCTTAAATGTTAATTATCATCATCAAGGCGAAGTTGATCTGAATTTGAATTTCGATTACAAAGTTGATTTATTGTGTATTGATATTATAGAGGATATATATGTATATGGTTCATGCCTCCTATTGGTATAGTTTTTTTTTGTTATTTTGATGTAGGGAGGGGTTTGCATATGTTTGTGTTTTGATGCTTGTGGTGCTTATATTGTAAACTTTTCGGTCTGCAGCCAGAGAGAGTAGCGTTTGAGCTTAAGTTCGGTCAAAGTAAACCAATTTTTAATGCGGTTAAGGCTATCAGAGAATCTTCAGAGTTTGAGGCATTGAGTGATGCTCGTAAACGAATAGTAGAATGTAAGTACTTAAAACTCATTCTGAAGTGGTGCACAATTCATTGGAGATTTGTTGTTGTCGTATTTCTTTTTATTTTTTATTTTTTTTATCCTTGTTATTAAATATTTTTCTTATCATTATAATAAAATCATTATCACTTTTTTATTAATTCTTAAATGTTCAACATTCTAATGGTACCATTTTGAGCATTAAGCCAGGGCCGACCCTGACCATAAGCGACCTACGCAGTTGCCTAGGGCCTCTGGTCCGGGGGGCGCCCAATTTTATTTATTATTCTTTTTTTCAAAAAAGACATATACGATACGATACGGATATGGGGATACGTTAAATTTCAAAAAAACAGGATACGAGAAATAATAAAATAGTAAATTTATCAAAAAAGTAATATAATTTTATCAATTTCCTACAATATGAGAAAGTCAATTCACTAGACTAAAGCTTGCAAAGTTGGTGTATGAGCAAAGCGGAAACAGACATTTTAATACTAAAATAATTTGTTGGGAAAGGGGTAAATTATAATTAATTGGTTTTGCGCACGCCAAGGGATGGGAGATTTATTTATAGATTCGAAGTAATATACATGTAGTGGATGAGAATTAATTTACTGTACTTTCAAAGGATTGTGGATTATGTTCCCTTATAGGTTATGCAAGTTGGATCATATTATTTTTTCTAGAAGAGGCAGGATAATTTTTCCCTGAAAATGGCTTGCAGGTCTCACCTGTGTTTTCCTATGATTGTAGCGTGTCGTTGAAAATATGGGATTGTTATTGCTGCTTCTATCATTTGGCAATTGAGAACAGCTATTTAATATATATATTGATTGATATTAACCGACAAGGAATTTGAATGTGACAAAAGGGAGGGAGGGATACATTATTTAACATGTACATTACTTGTAAACTCGGAGGCAGTATTTTCATCAAAAACAGTCTTCATATTTGTGGAGGGAGCTTCTCCTATATTTCTTGTATGGTAGTTGGCTAGCATTAAATTTAATGCTCGAAGAACCTTTTCAGCGGTAATTCATGCATGAAATTCCCGAAACTAACGGGCAACCATCTAGCTATCAAAAGAGAAAGTACATCCGCTTTCACTTTCCATCTTCTCCTAGCTTCCATCCCTTTTCCTTGCTTATCTATCTCTCTAATACGCTCTTCGTAGTCGAGTTTGTTGATTCTCGGATACGCAGTTGGTAAGCAATAATACTGACCTTGTAATCTTATTTTCAAAGTGGAAGCTTTTCAAATGGAAGCTGCAATTTAAACTACAGGGGATTGACTTCTTATTGGAACAAATTATTTTCCTGAAGTATATCCTATTTCGTGATGTTGCACCGTATTCCGTAAATTGTCTTTGTTTCATCATACAGAGTGTCATTTGAGTGTAATGGTCTGGAAACTTGTGTACCTGTGCAGCACAAATAAAGGAGGCTATCTTAAATGGCGTGTCTCTTGAAGATGATAAAAGAGATCAATTTAACAAAATTCAGCAGGTATGCTTTTACATCCCTGATGAAATCAGTTAGCAGATATTGCTGGTCTGAGTTCGGCATGCTCTTTGCCCATTATACTTTTTTTTAATAACGATGCCTATGCCTCTGTTCATAAAATGCGTCGGCAAGTATACGTCCAGTAGATTACAGATGGATAAAGAACAAAGGGCCAAGATCAGGGAAATCCTGATCATTTTGCTTTGTCGGTTATCATATCACAAACCAATAATATATGCACACTATTGTAATATATGTGATAGAGATATGAAGTTCAATGCCTTGTGGACTTTGTAATGCTCCAAGTAATTTTTTGGACACCTCGGTTATAGGATGGATCATGGAGTGTTTATATATCTATAATGTGAACTTGAAAATAACATTGACAAGGGACTGATAGCTACAAATAATTTATTAGTTTATGGTTCTCGTTCATGTCTAAATTGTTTTTGCAGTCTGTAGAGGTCTGCCACTGATGAATAATTAGTTTAATTTTTTACCTAATTTGGTTAAAGAACTAAACAATTTGGATTTTGAAAGTTAATTCATTAAAAAGAATGAATACATTTTACTTCATCTGTTAATTCGGTACTTGGCAGAAAAATATTTTTTGATAAACATCACCAAATGTTGGTAAGCTGCTGTTTGCTTTCTTAGACTGTGTAGGCTATTGCTTGCCTTTCACCATATGTTGATTTGCAGGAGTTGGAAAGACTATCACAAAAATTTGGGGAGAATGTTTTGGATTCCACAAAGAAGTTTGAAAAATTGGTAACAGATAAGAAAGAAATTGAAGGATTACCAGCTACGGCTCTTGGATTGGCTGCACAAACTGCAGTGTCTAAGGTATTATATTCTGAAGTCCAAAAGTTTTTATCATATTATTTTTCCACTGCTGTTTTACTAGTTTTAGTGCATTTGCCTTTTCTTGTCTATACCCTCCTGATGCATCTTGATACACCAGGGCCATGAAAAAGCTACTGCTGAAAATGGGCCATGGGTGATTACGTTGGACTTACCAAGTTATAGTTCTGTTATGAAACATGCTCAAAACCGGGCTTTACGAGAGGAAGTTTACCGGGCATATTCAACGCGTGCTTCTAGTGGAGATCTGGATAATACACCAATTATTGACCAAATTCTAAAGCTTAGGTTGGAAAAAGCTAAGCTTCTTGGTTACAAAAATTATGCTGAGGTATGACTCATTGTTTTGGAAACACTCCTTAATAGATTTGTTATACCCCCTCCCTTTACTAAGGTATACTTTATCAGGTAAGCATGGCAACCAAAATGGCTACTGTTGATAAAGTAGAGGAACTCCAAGAAAAGCTTCGCAGTGCTTCTTGGGATGCTGCAGTACAAGGTAATTTGATAACTTTGCAGGTTATAATTTCATGGTGAATGCTTTTTATGGTACTGAATAGTTGCATATCATGGCCTAAACGCGTAACGAGAATTAAGGTGAAAGTTAACTGCTGCTCTATTGGTTATTTGAAGTTTTATAGCATTTGTAGGAAATTTTAATAACTCAATCTATTTCAGTATCGGAGAATATTTTAATTATTTCCCATTTATAAATCAAAAAGAAAATTTTCACTTTGGAATGACAATTAATGTGCTGACACAACATTATCTAAGTTCACTGATCTTTGTTTTGTGTTACCTCTGTTTTATTGTTATGACAACTCTCTTTCTCTCTCTCTCTCTCTTTTTTTTTTTTTTTTTTTTTTTTAAGTTTCATATATGCAATCACACCAGTTACTATATTCTTGAAAATTGAAATCTTTATCTTACGTTAGTACTTTTGAGACTATTATTTCTCTCTCCGTCCCAAATTATAAGTCCATTTTTAGGATTCTAAATTTAAAAGATTTGGATAGTCCAGGTTTATTTTAGCTGAAGATTTAGTATGTTCCAGAATTACCCTCACAATGTACATATTTGATCTGATCAGTGTTGTTAAAGGCGCTTAGGCATTTTGGCTCCAGGCTCCTTGAGGCGCAAGTAAGTGTGGGCAAGAGCGTCTTTGACAACTTTTGCGCCTTAAATTATGGAGTATGAATGCTTTAATAATAATTTTATTTTTTCATTATGTTTTCCATGGTGTGCCATAATTCACTCGGGAACGCACCTCGCGCCTAGGCTCCGGAGGATCTCTATCACCTTAGTGCACCTTGAGCCTCTAATAACTATGGATCTGATACACAATTCTGAAAGGACACTAAAACCCTTTTTGAACTTTGTAGTGTCACTCTTTTTTTTTTGTATTATTATAGTAGTTAAAGTAAGATGTTTGGTTGTAAACTCTGCTTTGTTAATGTGTTTCCCAACTTCAATGCCAAGTGCAACTCCGAGAAGTTAGTATATATGTTATACATTCAGATGTTCAAGTGGACTCACTATTTTGGGATATCTCAAAAAGGAAACGTGGTTAATACTTGGGATGAAGGGAGTATTATTTTGGATTTGAAAGCGCACAAGGACACCTCTGAGTCTAATCTTTGTTTCAATCTTTGTAGATATGGAAGACCTCAAACATTTTGCAAAAAGTCGAGGGGCTTCAGAAGCTAACGATTTAATCCACTGGGACATTAGCTTCTGGAGTGAGAGGCTTAGAGAATCGAAGTACGAAATAAATGAGGTAATAACAACCATACAAACTGAAGTTGTCCAAAAGTTGAAACTTGAAACATGATCTCTGTATAGTGTCATTTGTGGTTATAGCTCCCATTTATGAGTTCTTCTTTCAGAAATAGCACAGTTCATATGTTGAGGAGAATACACAGCCATTGCTTTACTAGTATTTGCTACGAATGTCGTCGTCATTGCATTTGTTCCATGGACTGTTTGCAATTAACAGAAGTTGTTTGTGAATAAATTGGACTTGTTTTCAGGGCTATTGATGTAAACTTTTATATGCTTTGTTTTTTTGACCAAGAGTGTGTTTAAGCGATCGGTAGGCCCTAAATAAGGGGCTAAATCTCCTGAACTTGATTATTGATATATATATATATTTATGTATGTATTGTGGTATGGTTTTACTTGTTAGCAATATGGCTTCTATTCCCTCTAAAATTATACTATTTTTAAGTAAAAAATATATAAAAAGCGCTCGAAAGGAGAACACATCCTAATACAGGGAAAGCCAAAGCCTAAGGGCCCAAGAGAGGCCAAGAAAACTATTTTTTCATCTATAGATTTAGAATATCTACCCTCCACCCATCAAAAAAGTGAGGAAATAAAATTATCTTTGATGACACTAACTGGACACTCAATCCCATCAAAGTAACGCTTACTACGTTCCTTCCAAATACACCATCAAAGGCAAAGAGGCGCCGCTCTTGAAAAATCACGGGCAAAACATCCATCCACGCATGAAGCATATCACAAATTGAGGACGACACGACCCATTAAACACCAAAAAGACCAAGGAGCATGCGCCAACAATCAAAAGAAACCGAACAATGAAGGAGATGATTAACCGACCATTCTTCTGCACAAAAGGCTCCTATTAACTACGATTATTTTATGACCCCTGAGGTTATCGAAAGTGAGAATAACACCCCAATCTGTAGTCCAACCGAAAAAAGCCACCTTGGGTTGCCAAAAGCTTTCCAAGGGAACACCTATTTCAAACAAAGAAACATAAAAGAGACCTCGAACACTCACTATGAGGAAGGCCGCCATATGCATCTATCCATCTAATGAATCTCATTGCGCTGCCACCACCACTGGAATCCAAAAAAGAGAAAGAAGATAGGTTGGAAGTCTTTTACCAAGATGAGTTCTCCCCCCGGAAAGGTACGATCTCTGAATCCTTGAAGCCACCGCCACTGGAATCCAAAAAAGAGAAAGAAGATAGGTCGGAAGTCTTTTACCAAGATAACTCCCCCCCCCCCCCCCCCCCCCGGGAAAGGTTCGGTCTCTTCTAACTAGTCAACCTCTTCTCCACCCGCTTAAGAACAAAGTCCCAAGAACTCTTTCTTTAAGAAGAAACACCCGGGAAGAAAACAAACAACACGACAAAGGACAGCCGCAAGGGTGGAGGGCTTCTCCACCTCCTCCACCGGAATCAACGAGCTCTTATCAATGTTCACTTTCAGACTAGAGACTGCCTCAAAGCAAACCAACACAGAGCAAAAATCTCAACTGAGCCTCATCCGCATGGCAATAAACTAACTTATCATCAACAAATAACAAATGAGAAACCTCCACAAACCTGAGACGCCTCACTCTCCACCATGAAGCCTTTGATCAGACCCATGTCCGCAGCTCCCCCATCAATCTACTGAGGGCCTCCATCACCACAAGAAACAGGAGCGGAGAAAGGGGGTCACCCTGTAGGAGACCGCATGAACTCCTAAAAAGCATGTTGGCGCACTATTCACCAAAACCAAGAATCTAGCAGAAGATATACAAAACCTGATCCACTTTCTCCATCTTAACCCGAAGCCCGATCTCTCTAACATATACAACAAATAATTTCATTTCACGTGGGTATAGGTTCTCTCCATGTCAAGCTTAACCAAGACCCCTGGAATGCCACTAAGAAGTCTGGCATTGATACTCTCATTTGCAATGATGTAACAATCGAGAATCTGTCGACCCCTAACAAAAGCATTCTGAGCCTTAGAGACTAGCTCAACCAGCACCCCTCGAAGCCTTAAAGCAAGAACTTTGGCAATCAACTTATAACGTCTAATGTCCATGGTTGAGGTTGGCCTGACATTCCTGTCCATCCTTTACACTCACCTTACCTTTCCAAACATAGAGGATAGGTTAGTACTATCGTCTTCGTTCTTTTCATTCACAAGTAATGCTATCCCTCTTTTATTTTTTATCGTAGTTTTCCAAACAGAATTCAAAAATTTCCTTAGAAATCCATGCTTGAGGATTGATTGATAGTATTCTTTATTGGATATTGCAAGTGGACTGCTGTCTTACTCCATTTGTCAGTACTTCATACCTTCTTACCTATTCACTGTCCTCGCTTCTTCATGGCACTTTCAGTGTTCTATTGTTTTTTATATTTCATGTTGCTTTTATTATTAGGTATCTTTATTCGTCTCTCTCTCGGAACCTTGCATGATGATGTTGATACTCTCTTTGGTGGGATAATTATTAGTAGTTTTGATTAAAGGCTCAGGTGAGAAAGTGAGGAGTTTGTTTGGCAATCATGAGTTATGTCATTGGCCTTTTTCTTTTTCTTTTTCTTTTTTTTTTTTAATTTATTTGGTTTCAAAATATTTTTGTTCCTTCTTTCGAATAGACATTAAATTCAGCACCATGTATGTTTGAGGCCGCAGAGGCATTTTTGTGAATTGTATTGCGTATTGTAATGTGGTCATGAATCTCCTGATTCTTTCAGAAATAATTTTGTATCATAAGATACAGGTATTGGATAGGACGGTGTCCGTATTCTTTACATTTAAATACAGATAGTTGTATGAAAAATTTTATTGGTCTGGCAACTCCTGGATTTTAAGGATATGGCTACTATAGTTATACTAGTGGTATATAATCTTTGGCATGTTTGCTTGCACCGAGTATAGTTGTTGATGATATTTGTTGTGGCTACATTGGTCAAACATATGTCTCTAACGTCAGTCTAATGTTGTATATATATTACTGTTGCTTTTGAACCCGGGTATCTCTTTGGACCAACCTTGCTAGCACTTCTCACTTTGTATCTCAACTATATTGGGCACATAAGGCACCTGGTTTACAGGTTGTTTCTTATAATTCTTCACTTCTTTTGAGTCTTCTATATCATATGTGGCAACTGTTTGATGGTCTTGGCTGTAAGGTGTCATGTCCAAACTTTATTTTGCTCTCTTTATGTTGTGGTAGCTTTACTTTAGCAATAAGCTCTTAAATTTGCTGGGAAAAAATATAACTTCCTGCTTTGAACTATGTAGGAAGAATTGCGTCCATATTTCTCATTGCCTAATGTTATGGATGGACTTTTCAACCTTGCAAAGATGCTTTTCGGGATTGTTATTGAGCCAGCTGACGGTTTAGCTCCGGTAATAATTCCATTACTGCTTTTTTTTTTTTTGTTTTTGCTAGTTGTTTAGAGGACCGTTTGAAATTCTCATTCTTAGAGTTTCTTTGTCTCTGGTAGGTTTGGGACAATGATGTTAGATTCTACTGTGTCAAAGATTCCTCAGGGAGTCCAATCGCTTACTTCTACTTTGATCCATATTCTCGTCCATCTGAAAAAAATGGAGGTGCTTGGATGAATGAGGTCCTTTCTCGAAGTCGTGTATTATCATGTGATGGTGCCTCTATTAGATTGCCTGTTGCCTACATGGTGTGCAATCAAATGCCACCAGTAGGGGACAAGCCTAGTCTCATGACCTTCCGTGAGGTAAGCATGTTAGCTTCTTGAGTGGCTAGAAATTTTATTGCTTAAAATGATTAAATTGCTTGAATAAATCTTGGAGTCTGGGGATGCAATCTTCAGCGTAGCCCACTAAATGATATGGTCCTCAGTTGAGTTTTGTTTTGAATGGATTTGTTGTGGCTTAGACTAAAAGAAAAATTGGTCTAGTGACAAATTATTATCATTTGATAAGAAAAAGTTTTGACTTCAAAATTTTAAGGGCTTTTTATATGTTTTTTTCTCCCCATTATGTATATGTTTTAGCTACAGTTTTAATAGTGTTCATTGTCAATTGCTAACACTATTTGCAAGTTGAGACTGTGTTCCATGAATTTGGACATTGTCTTCAGCATATGCTAACCAGGCAAGATGAGAGTCTGGTTTCTGGCACTCGTGGCGTTGAGTGGGATGCAGTTGAATTGCCCTCTCAATTCATGGAAAATTGGTGTTATCATAAGTAATGTTGCTTCACTGTAATTTCACTTTTTTTTTTTTAAATGGTTGTCTTTAACTTCTTAGATCATTACTATTTTTTCTTTTTGATGAATAAGATTTGAGTAAACAACCCTCAAAGGGGAGCTCGCAATAAAACAATTGCACAAAAGCCACTATAAACCACAACAATTCAATTGTCAACTTCCCCTGTCGTAAATATGATTGACTTTGGATTCGAGCCATAGCAGATGATTTCACAAAACCACAAGATTTTTACGATCTAAATAAAGTAGATTTTACATGGAGAAGCTTTGGCTCAGCATGTCCTATTCGATAGGGGTAGGCAAACCCGACTCAGTATTCTAAAAAATAGAGGAAGTAGAACCAAGTCAAGATGATAGGGATTAACTTCTCCTTCTTGGCCAAAAGATTTTTCTTCTCAAATCTACAGAGCCCTCAAAACAGGTTTCCAGTCCCACACCTCATAAAAAGAAATAGAGAACTAAAGATGGAGTGCTTTAGGATCCAAGCAAGAAAGAGTTTCCTCTCCCTCAAAGGATCTCCTATTTCTATCACGCCACAAACCCCACCACAAGCAGAGGGGAGTTGTCGTTCAAGCAGCTTGGCCTTAATTACATACATTACATACCCTCCAAGTATCTATCATCGCCATTGTGGAATTCAACGGAATCCAATTAACACCAAAAATTAGCAAATAGCATGGGCCAGTCACAAGGAAAAAATAGCATCATCTATTAAACAAGTTACCCCTGCTTTGCCGCCTGTCTGGAATCAACCAATCCTCATCTCGGCGAGCATTGGTTTCCATTGTCAGAACAATCTCCAACAACTTTTCCTCCACCAGTGCCATTCAATAGCATAGACCCTAAATTTGGCCTTCATCCTTTACAGTAAGTACAATATCCGTTCTCCTTAACGCCACACACATACACAAAAGAAGGAAAAAAAATAAAAAAACCAATTGCCTAGTGATCCCTCAAATGGTGGCAGCGGCAGCCTATGCAACAAAATCTTCTGCTCTTTCTCTTCCGCAAATTGCCAGAGTACCCCAGTCGGAATGATAGAACATCTGGCCTATGTCTTCTTCCCTAACTCTTCTCCCCTCCATCACAATCCTAATCACCTCCTCATATGATGGTATTTGGAGCAGCAGCAAGCTCTCCGGCAGAGCTGAAACTCCAAGAGCTAATGCAAGCTTCTGCACCCTCACCGCCCATGTTCTGATAATTTCAAGGATTCACCTCTGTCAAACTTTCCCAGAAGACATGATTGATGCATCTCCTATCTCTTCCATATACTCCTACCACCATCACCCGCTCAGTAGAATTATTATTCTCTTTAAAGCTTTTCTGTACCACTTATTATTTTAATGTTATTTTCATTAATTGATGCATGATTATCGACAAGTAACTCATGGCCTCATTCCAAAATAATTTGTCAGTTTAACATAATTAGAGGGCATATGTAGAAGTTTAATGTTGGTAAATGGTATATAAACTAACAGAAAAAGTGTGAACCTTCACCAGTGGATTATCTATGATTTTATTAGGGAGATGGATGTAACCAAAGGTAAGAGCATGCAAAATGTCTAACAATGCTTCAGTTTCAAGTTTGCTGGTTACTCCTATATGATTTATGAAGAACTACTCTTCTTGTTAAGGATTTTTAATGGTGGTGAAAGTCATCCGCTATATTTTTATTCAATTCCTTTTTCCCAATTCTTCACCTGTGGTTTATAGACTTAAATGAAAAATTGAGTATATAAGTTTTTTTACACCTGAAGCTGTAGTAATTTCTGTTTAGTTTCTTTAGTATTATGAAAATAGTATGTAATCTATGATATCTTATTTGTTGTGCAACATTATTACTCTTTTAAGTTTTGTTTTTCTTCCTGATTGCTGCAGGAATACTTTGATGGGCATTGCAAAGCACTATGAAACTGGTGAAACTCTCCCTGAAGATACATATCTGAAACTCCGTGCAGCTCGTACCTACCGTGCGGGCACCGATACTCTTCGTCAGGTCAGTGCATGGTGCTACTTTTGATTTCCTGATTTCTTTTGCATATTAATTTTAGTATAGCATTTCTGGATCACTTCGGTTTTTTTATCGAGTTTCTGCATGTGCTCATTCCTTTTTCAAGGAAAGGATCTAGCGAACTTATGTCTGAAACAAGATTCCATCCAAAAGGTTTTGTGATATCAACTGAAGTAAATAACATCACTATATCTATTTGGATTGCCAAATTTGAAAAGGGACTTATCTAGAATAGCAGTTACTAACATCTCAATTCTATAGTCAAAAGAAAAGGATATTATATAAACAAGAAAAGCTGACTTGTAGCATTTTATAGTCAACTGGAAAAAGAAAAAAAATATAAAAAAGCGTGTTGCTCGTGGTTAAAGTTTTAGGTTGAATGAATAAGTATAAAAATAACAAATTTATTTGAACTTCATGTAAGTCGCATTGACTTTAGACTCATTTTTTTCCATAAAAACTGAAATAAATTTGAGGAAGATTTTTAATAGAAGAAGCAAGTAATGAAACAAACCAAGTCAAATATATATATATATATATATATATAACCAACACATGTATTGGTATCCAATAATATGCTTAAAAGAGTTGTAAAGGTTAAATAGATAAAAATAAATGTAAATGTTGCATGAATAAAATAATTTTAGTTGACTAAAAAAATAAATAAATATGTAAATAAATATAGAAAAAAAAAACTTACTCGTAGTTTGATCTCCTGCATATACTTATATTAGCAATAACTGACACATTTAGTTGATTTTAGTAATTGTCACTATTTTTTATGGAGGAGTCAAAAGAATTTTACAATTGCCAAATATATAAAAACAGGTGTAATTGAATTACAATTGTAAATAGAAAAGTAAAAACAAGTATAAATGATTGAAATTGCCTTATTAGGTTATGCATAAACTTGTATTGACAATAATTTACTCATTTAGTGATATTTAATAATCAATATCTTTAGTGAGTAACTCAAAATAGTTTTGTATCCATAAAAATATGTGCAAGTGCTAAATGAAAAAATTATAAAACTGAATAGAGAGTAGAAAGAATAAAAAACTCTAGGCTTAGCTTATGCATAGGCCTACATTAAACATATTTAGTGTTAGTTAGCAATAATTATTATGTTTAGTGGGCAACCAAAAAGGTTCTTGTAGATTTAACTGTGCAAAAAAGAGGTATAAATGTTTAATGAAAATGTATTGATCACATTAATTACTTAACTTAATTACAGGAATTAAAAAAACAGAAAAAGTATAGAAATAATAAAAATTAATTAGACTTTTATAAGTATAGATTTGGGATCCATTAGAGTTTCCATTGGCAGCGTCTTCAAAGTACAGTTCAGCATGGAATCTAGTTATTGAGTGGTTTGAGAGGAGGCTTGCGGGGGGGGGGGGGGGGGGGGGGGGAAGAAAGACCTTCTGAGGGGAAGTTGCTTAACCTTGATGAAGAGTAAGTTATTGAGCATTGCTAGGTTTTTTTTTTTCCTTGTTTAAGATTCCAGATTTGGTGAGACAGGAGATTGACAAACTCCAACAGAATTTTCTGTGGGGATGAATGGCAGAGGAGTCGAGTACCATCTTGGGAGTTGGGATCAGGTGTGTATGTTGAAAGTTAGGTTTTGAAAGTTAGGTAAATTGGTCAAATAAAACCCAAGCAACCCATGTGTTATTCATGTGGTTGTTATAGATGCTTCTTTCTAGTCAAATAAGGTTTGGCAAGTTTTAGTAGGTGAGTTGCCATTTTTGACAAAAATGAAACTCATGTAATGTGTGTGTATTAGTTTATTGTGTGTTTAGGATTTGTAAGCCTATAAAAGACATATGTAACCATTAATTTCATATCAAACAATCTTACAAGGAATTCTTTCCTTAGTTCTCTCTTTCCCTCATTTATATTTTGTTCTTCATAAATTCTAGTGTATCTTTGTGTTCCAACAAGTGGTATCAGAGCCAACGATCCCGAAGTTTTAAATTGAATCATGTCTGCAAACAATTCGATTCATTTACAACTTCCAAAGCTCACCGGAAAAAATTACAACAGTTGGTCCGTCCAATTGAAATTATTTTTTCGGTCCCAAGATTTATGGAATTTGGTGGAGACTGGCTACATCGAAGTAGCGGACTCAAAAGTATTTGAGGCATTGAAGAAAGAGGAGAAAGATGCATTGATCGAGATCCAGAAAAAGGATCAAAAGGCATTATATGCCATTTTTCAAGCCGTAGACGAGTTGGTATTTGAAAAAATAGCGGCGGCAGAAACGGCACACACGGCGTGGGATATTTTGCAAAAAATCCTACAGAGGCGATGATCGGGTCAGACGAGTGCGACTACAAACGTTGAGAGGTGATTTCGAATCTCTAACCATGGGTGATTCGGAATCAACCTCGGCGTACATCGATCGGGTGCAATCCATCGTTAATCAATTGAAGGTTAATGGAGAAATGATTGATGATCAAAAGATCATGGAAAATGTTTTAAGATCTTTGACCACAAAATTTGATTATGTAGTGGTGGCGATCGAAGAAGGGCAAGACATATCAACCATGTCCATCGAACGGTTGATGGGTTCATTAGGCTCCCACGAGCAAAGGATGAACCAGAAGGCCAACAACTTTAGCATGGAGCAGGCGTTGCAGAGCAGATTTGTTTCGATAAATCGAGGGGGCAGTCAAGGACGACGAGGTCGAGGTCGCGGACGTAGTTATGGCAGAGGAATAAATGACTTTGGAGGTCGCAGTGGTAATACCGAAACACGTGACAAAACCAACGTCAAATGCCATCGATGTCAACGGTTCGGACATTACAAAAATGAATGTCGAACCCATATGCCGGACGAAAAGAGTGAGTATGCAAATCTTGCCGACACGGAAGAAAACATAGCTCTAGCATGCAACGATGTTGGGCTAGATGGCGCATGCACAAATATATGGTATTTGGATACCGGATGTAGCAACCACATGTGTGGGAAGAAGGAGTTATTCTCACACTTGGACGAATCGTTTCGCGGTGAAGTGAATTTTGGAAATCGATCCAAAGTTTCTGTAATGGGCAAATGTGACGTAAAAATTATATCGAAAGATGACACTGATGTCACTATTGCTGATTTTTTTTTGTGCCGAAAATGTTCTGGAATTTGTTGAGTATGTGACAACTTTCAGAAAAAGGGCATGACATTCATATTTTTGATGGTGTGTGTACCGTTCATAGCAAAAGCGGGAAACAAGTGGCAAATGTGCAGATGACAAAGAATAGAATGTTCCCATTGGATCTTTATACAAAAACCGAGGTAAATTTGATGGCGAGGTCAAAAGATATCAATTGGCTATGGCACATTCGGTTCGGTCATCTAAACTTTCGAGGCTTGAGACTCCTGGTGCAGAAAAACATGGTAACGGGGTTACCACTAATCGATGCTCCTGATCACCTGTGCGAAGGATGCCTTTTCGGAAAACACCACCGAGAATCTTTTCCAGTTAGAAAAACACGGAGAACCAAACAATCGTTGGAGTTGGTTCATACTGACATATGTGGACCAGTTGAGGTAGAATCTCTCGGGCACAAGAGGTATGTTCTACTTTTTGTAGATGATTTTTCTAGAAAAAGTTGGGTGTATTTTCTAGAACAAAAATCAGAGGCGTTTGGAAAATTTAAAGAGTTTAAAGCTTTTGTTGAAAAACAAAGTGGCTTTAATCTCAAGTCATTGAGATCGGACAGAGGAGGAGAATTCACCTCTAACGAATTTAACAATTATTGCAAATCTCAAGGGATAAAACGCCAATTAACCGCCAGTTATACACCTCAGCAGAACGGTATAGCTGAAAGAAAAAACAGAACCATTTTTGAAATGGTTAGAAGCATGTTGAAAGCCAAAAGTTTGCCAAAGTCTTTTTAGGCAGAAGCTGTTTCATGTGCTATATATCTATTGAACAGGTGTCCAACGAAGAGTGTTTTGGGGAAAACTCCACATGAAGCATGGAGCGGTAGCAAACCGGATGTTTCACTCCTACGAGTATTTGGGTGCGTCGCATACACTCATATACCAGAACAACAGAGAAAGAAACTTGATGACAAAAGCCAAAAGTGTATCTTCATCGGCTACAGTGAGGTAACTAAAGATTATAAGCCTTATAATCCTCTCACAAAAGATGTTATTGTAAGCCGAGATGTCCAATTCATCGAGGATGATACTTGGGCATGTAATCAAACACCACATACGGAGCAACGTGTCATCATTGAAAATGAAACAGAAGAAACAAGTGATTTCTCTTCACCGGATAGTTCATCACCTTCACCGGCACTTGCAAGTCGTCCAAAGCGAACGCATGTGATGCCTGCACGTCTCCGGGATTATGTGGTCACAAATGATAATGATGATGATTTTACTGATGAAACTCTAGTAAATTTTTGCTTATTTGCAGATTGTGATCCAATTTCATATAAGGAAGCAGAGAATGATGAGCGGTGGATCCATGCAATGAACGAGGAGATTCATGCAATTGAGAAAAATGATACTTGGGAGCTAACTTCTTTACCTATTGGAAAGAAGTCAATTGGTGTCAAGTGGGTGTACAAGACAAAATATAAACCAAATGGTCAGGTGGACCGATTAAATGCGAGATTGGTAGTCAAAGGCTATAAGCAGAAGCCATGAATTGATTACTACGAAGTATTTGCACCAGTGGCAAAGATGGATACGATCCGAATGACTATAGCACTTGCTGCTCAAAACAGGTGGAAGATTCATCAAATGGATGTCAAGTCCGCCTTTCTCAATGGCATTCTTGAGGAGGAGGTATATGTTGACCAACCACCTGGTTTTCTTAAAAGAGGTCATGAAAAATTAGTGTACAAGTTGAAGAAGGCGTTGTACGGACTGAAGCAGGCACCACGTGCCTGGTACACACAGATCGACACATACATGCTGGAAGATGGATTCCAAAAATGTCCTCATGAGCACACCTTTTATATCAAATCAAAGACTAATGGTGATATAATGATTGTATGCCTTTATGTTGATGATTTGATATTTACAGGAAATTGCGAGACGATGTATACTGAATTCAGGGAGGCGATGACTCGCCAGTTCGAAATGACGGATATGGGATTGATGTCATATTTCTTAGGCATCGAAGTGCATCAAACTGAAGATGACATATTTATTTCACAAAATAAATATGCAAATGATATTCTCAAGAAGTTTCATATGGATTCAGGGATGCCAATTCGGACTCCAGTGGCAGAACGTCTGGAGATAAGGAAGGAAGGAAATGGTGAACTGGTAAACCCAACATATTTCAAAAGTATAGTCGGTAGTTTACGTTATTTGACTTCCACTAGACCAGATATTGTTTATGGTGTGGGGTTTATCAGTCGGTTCATGGAAACACCTCGACAATCACATCTACAAGCAGCAAAACGGATCTTACGGTACGTGAGGGGTACTCGGGATCATGGAATTTTTTATACCTATTCTGACGATTTCAGTCTAGTAGGCTATACAGACAGTGATTGGGCAGGTGATGTGGAGACTCGGAAAAGCACTTCCGGGTATGTTTTCTATCTGGGAGAATGAGTGTTCTCTTGGTCCTCGAAGAAGCAACAAGTTGTTGCATTGTCAACAGCGGAAGCGGAATACATAGCAGCTACATCGGCAGCATGTCAAGCTGTATGGTTACGCCGCATGCTGGATGAGTTACACTACGAACATGGAGGTCCAACCAAAATCATGTGCGATAATAAGTCAGCAATCGCACTTGCTAAAAATCCAGTGTTTCATGGTCGAAACAAGCATATTGGGATCAAATATCATTACATTCAAGATTTGGTTAAAGATGGAGAAATCGAACTAGATTTTTGCAGGTCAGAAGATCAAGCGGCAGATATTTTGACTAAACCGTTAAAATCTGAAGTGTTTGAAAAATTGAAGAATATGTTGGGGGTTATTAAAGACCAATTTAAGAGAGGCTGTTGAAAGTTAGGTTTTGAAAGTTAAGTAAATTGGTCAAATAAAACCCAAGCAGCCCATGTGTTATTCATGTGGTTGCCATGGATGCTTCTTTCTAATCAAATAAGGTTTGGCAAGTTTTAGTAGGTGAGTTACCATTTTTGACAAAAATGAAACTCATGTAATGTGTGTGTATTAGTTTATTGTGTGTTTAGGATTTGTAAGCCTATAAAAAGCATATGTAACCATTAGTTTCATATCAAACAATCTTACAAGGAATTCTTTCCTTAGTTCTCTCTTTCCTTCATTTATATTTTGTTCTTCATAAATTCTAGTGTATCTTTGTGTTCCAACAGTGTAGGCCGAGTAAGAGATGGGCTTGGGGGTTAGGAGGCTTACTCCTTTCAATAAAGGCTCGTTGGGCAAGTGGTTGTGGAAATTTGAAATGAAGAGGAGCAGGCTTATGACAGAGGTGGCTGGTGGTTTTTAAAGATGGGGGTCAAGCAGGAGTTGGAGTTCGGAAATTCATCTGGAAGAGTCTGGATGAGTTTTCAAACACATCCGATTCAGGTTAAAAATTCGTAGACAATTGGGAGAAACATTGGTGTGGGGATTGTTGTCTAGGTTGAATGTATCTAATGCTTCGTAGCCATTCCTCAAAAGAACCCCGTCAGTCCTCTTGAACGTTGAATATGGAAATGTCCATTTTTACAAACTCATATACTTCCTTGTATGAAAGGAAATTTATCATTCTTCAATCTTCCTTAAAAAAGGGGCATGGCTGCAAGGAAAAAGTTCCCTTTTATCGCCCTTTCTTACATTACAATAGGGCCAACTTTTTTTGGTACAAAATCATGGAACTACACAGTAATATATATATGTATATATACATATTGATAAGTTAGAGAGTATATTAATGAGCACTCAAGAGGGGAGTGTATCCCAAACAAGAATACAAAGAAATCCTATTAAGGCCGAAAAGAACCTAAAAATTCAATTTCCTATTCTATAGACCTACAATTTCTGCCCATGACCCAACAAAATAGATAAGAGATAAACAAATTCTTAACATCCCCCATATAATATTCAACCCCATCGAAATATCTTCGATTGCACTCCTTCCTTGGGCACCACCACAGAAAAAGAGGTGTCGCCCTCCAAAAATTAGGAACATGAGTACCCACAAAACATCATCTCCAAGCCTCCGTCCCACCTCTAGTAGAAGAAGGCATGACCCACTAAGCCTTAAATGACTAAGAAACATACCCCAACATTTGCAATTGAAAGAACAATGCAGGGGGATATGATCCACTGACTAACTATTCCCCTTGCAAAAATACACATGTTGACCAAAACCAAATTTCTTCTTCCTAAATTATCCAAGGTGAGGATCTTTGCCCCAAACCGTTCTCCAAACAAAAAATGTCACCTTCATAGGAGCCTTGGAATTGTTGAAGTATTTTAATTCTTAAATTACATCATTTATAAGAACTTAAGTTTTTAGAGCAGTTGGGTAATTAACATGGTATTAGAGGAGGAAGTCTTGTGTTCAGATCTTACCATCACCCTGTCACCCAACTAGAAAAAGTTGTTTCACGTGTTGGACCAAATAGAAGGTTACACATGAGGGGCCTGTTGAAGGATTTAAGTATTAAAGTTACACCCTATCTCAAAATTTAAGCTAAACTTTGATACCTTATTAACTACCCAATTGCTCTAAAAGGTTAAGTTATTAGAGATGGTGTAACTTAAGTATTTAAATATTTTAACATGCCCCCTCACAAGTGGCCTTCTTTTTGGTCCAATTCGTGTAATAATTTTTAATATTGGTGACGGTGAAATTTGAACACATGACTTCCTACTCTGATAATATGTTGATAGAAACACCGTACTGCCTTCCAAGGAAAAGATTGCCTACTAGGTTAAAGACATCTTCTAGCTCCTAATCAAGAAACCGTATAACAAACCGATCATCCTATTCAACCATACAACAATGCCAAAAGGCTAAAGACATCATCTAGCTCCTAATCATGAAACCGTATAACAAACCGAACATCCTATACGAACCTACCAGTATCAAGATGATAACATATGGCAACCAAGGCATGACGGTCACGAGCAATGTTGTATAACCTCGGAAAAGAGACAACTTAAGGACGCCCTCAACACCAAGAGTCCTCCCAAAAACGAACAGACCTCCCACTCACTCTGAATCTGGAAAAGGAATCCCAACCTTTCCTTACATCCAGAAGGTATGTTGGATGGTTCGAGGACGTAATCTTCACCAAGGTAAGCCTCCCCCCTGGAAAGATATTTTCCATCCGGCCAACCTTCTTCTCTACTCGCTCAACCACTAAGTCCCAACATCTCCGTTTTTGGGAACATATGCCCAAAGGCATCCTCAAGTAAGTAACAAGAAGATCACATATTCTACATCCCGAAATCGAAGCCAACCCAGACATATCCTCTATATCCCCCATCGGAATCATCGAACTCTTCCCAATATTCACTTTCAGCCCCAACACTGCCTGAAAATAAATCAATGCACAATTAAGATAGTGTATCTGAGACACATCGGACTTGCAAAAGATCAAAGTGTCATCAATAAAGAGATAATGAGATTTCTACTAACTTAAAGGAATCACTTCCCACTTTGAACCCCTTGATGAACCCCAAATCAAATCCACTGCATTTCTAATCAATGTGCTGAAAGCCTCCATCACAATAAAAAAAGAAATAGAGATAGGGGGTCCCCCTGCTGCAAACCACGAGAATTGCTGAAAAAAACTCGAAGGAGACCTATTCACCATCACAGAGAAGCTCGCTGATGAAATACAGTACTAGATCCATCTCCTCCACATAATCCCAAACCCCATCCTCCCCATCACAAAAAGAAGGAAATTCCAATTCACATAAGCATAAGCTTTTTCCACATCAAGCTTCACCGTCACCCCCAGAGTACCACTGGCAAAACTTTCGAAATCAACTTGTAGATGCACCCTACCAAGCTAATAGGACGGTAATCCTTAATGTTCGTTGCTTTGCTTTTTTGGGGAACAAAGCAATGAATGTAGCATTAAGGGATTTCACAAATCTACCATGTATATGAAAATCCAACATTGTGCCCATTACATCATACCGAATAACCTCCCAAATTTCAAACAAAATAAGTGCATAGTAAAACCATACAGACTGGTCGTTTTATCCCCATTACAACATTTTAAAGCCCGAAGCACCTCTTCCTCGGAGAAAGTTATCTCTCATTCAACTTGGTCCTCCTTAGAAATAGAATCAAAGAAAAGCCCATCAAGGCTAGGCCTGCAACTGCACGGCTTCTCAAAAATAGTCTTGTAATAGTCAGCAATACTTGCGTGAACCTCCTCCTCACTCCTCAACAACGACTTATCCACCACAGTACTCCTGATATGATTAGCCCTCCCATGAGCTTTGGCAAGGCGGTGAAAGAATCTTGTATTGCGATCCCCCTCCTTGAGTCTAAGGCTCTAGATTTCTACCTCCATGAAATCTTTTCCATACATGTAATCTCCGGCAAACACTCCTCCCTTCTACTCCTCAACCTCTCATTAAGACCCCCCTCCCCATCCTGCTTATCAAGAGCTTTAATCTCCGACACAATGTTGTACTAAAAAAACAAAGCTAGGCTTCCCCCACAATCATGAGATTACCACCACTCCTTAACCCATGCCTGAAAGTCTTCCACTCTCAACCATATATTCTCATAAACGGATACATGCCAGTAAATAAACCCCCACAATCCAACACAATAGGAAAATGGTTAGAGGTAACTCTAGCTGAATCACATCCAGAAACATTTCCTCCCAACCCCCGAAACCAAAAATTGATCCAAACTTGAAAAAGTTGGCTAAGACTTTTACTCGACCAAGTGAAATATGCACCAACTAATGGAAGATCATGCAATATATGGCAAAAAATGAACTTCGGAAACAACTACATAGTTTGAATGGGTCCCCTACCGGATGATCTCTCTGTCAAAAACCGAACCACATTAAAATCACCTCCCACACACCACGTCACCCTCCAGCACTCTAAGATCTCCCCAAGCTCCTCCCATAAAATCGGTCTCTCCCCATCCTCTATCAGCCCATAAGCACCAGAAAAAGTCTATTAATAGCCATCCTTAACCATCACAAACACAACATAGAGAAATTACCACTCTTAACATCCAATAAAGATAACAATCTTTTATCCCACATCATCAAAATAACACCCGAAGCGCCATTGGAACACAACGCCTTCCACTCTACAAACCGATTACCCCAAAGGCTCCTCACCACCCTATCCGACACCGCATCCTATTTTTTTTGTTTCTTGCAAACAAATAAAATAAGCACCCTATTTGCCCACCCTTACACTTGTTCGGGAGATTAAGGCCCCGAAAATTCCAAGATAATATACGTAGCTTCATAAGGAAACAACAGAATTCCCCTCACCCCTCTCCCCTTGATCCCACTCCGTCCTTTAGAACCCCCATTCCTGCCCTCATAGTTCACATAAGAGATAAGGTTCCTCACCTCCCGTTCCCCCTTCCAAGGTGTAAGTGTCTTGACACCCTTTCTCCCCAACTCCTCCCGTACCCAAGAATCCTACACATCCTTCCCCTCCGCTAAAGAATGAAGAAGAAAACCCCAGCCTCAAAACAATCATCAAAAGAAACCCGAAGCGCTGAACTCTTACCCACTAATTTTGCCGCCACCCATTCCGTGGTTGGATCCTTAAACACCGGATGAATATATGTCTAATCACCCACGGCCAAGGACAAGGCATTCTCCACAACTAGTAAAACCCCCACGCGCTCCTCTTGTGGAACACTCTCTGAATTGCTACTTTCCAAAACACCCTTCCCTCATCAAACAACAACCTTAAAACAGGCTCCTTTTTCTCAGAACTATCCACCTCTTCCGCACCCAAACAGGGATAGATCCAGAAAAGTATCTAAAAGGGGGTGACCTTTAATATGCAGGGGCAATATAAACAAGTTTCGATAATTTTATGGGGGGCAATTCTGTATATTTCTGAAATATTCTCACTTTTTTAAAAAAAAAAAACAAAAGTATTAGAATTTTATATAAATGAAATCCTATAGGGGGTGAATTCCCCCCATATCCATAGGGTGGCTCCATGAGTGCACCCAAGACACCAACAAAACCATTACCAATCATAGCCAAAGGAGTCCCACCATTATCACAAAAAACATATTCTTCAACTGACTTGAGTCTCTGAATAGAGCACAATGGCTGAACAACATCAAAACCCCATTCCTCCACCTTTTCGGGAATAGTAGCAAGTCTTCCTTCCACACACACCCTTCCAGAATAATATTTTCTAGACATGCAGTACCCCACACCATTTGTGATGCAGAACACGGTAATAGAAAGCTCTGATACCAATTGATGCAGGATGCAATAGAAGAAAAAGAGAGAGAGAGTTTCGGGTGAGAAAGCAATAACAAGAAGAGAAAGAACAAGAAGGAGAGAAAGAAACACTATAATTAATATTCTTCAAAAACCTAAAGACGTCCATTACATCAAAGCCTTTTTATAGGCAACTAAAACCCTAAATAAAAATAATAACTCGTATAATTAAAATGACAACTAAATAATAATAAAAGTACTAAAATACCCTAAAGTAATAAAACATTACTAAAGTTTAAAATATTCATAATAATATATCTCTACGCCTACGTCTAACATAAGTGCGAAACACATCACGATCTCCATTAATTCTCCCCGACTGAAAAGAACTATCCTCTAGAGAGGAATGGTGAAGATATTGCACAAGAAGATCTGAGTAAAGACGATGCAAATCATCCTTTGAAATCCATGCAGAATCTGAAGTTGGACGATCCCGCCATCAAACAAGGAAGCGACGCAAATCACCATGTGGCAAAGAAGTGATCTGAGAATCAAGGATCTCGGCAATCCGATCAGTAGACTGTGGTCGACCTGTGGGAAGAGAATGCACCGGTGTTGAAGATGAAAAAAATCCACATGTAGGCAAAGTACCAGAATAAAAGGGCTCAAAGGTGCCTCGGTAAGGTGACAAATCCTCCACATTAAAGATTGGACTAATATGCATATCTGGTGGTAAGTCAAGTAAATAAGCATTAAGCCCCATATTACGAATAATACGATAAGGTCCCGAAGCTCGGGCATGTAATTTCTTGAAAGAGTTCTTTGGATAACGCTTAGGGCATACACGAGCGAGCACATAATCTTCTTCATTGAACTCCTGATTCCTACGATGACTATTTGCAGCAAGTCTATAATTTTCATTACTCATAGCAATTTTTTCGTCTAATATCGGCATGCAAATCACGAATATGCTGGGCAAAGGAATCAGCAGAAGGAGAGGAGCGAAAATCTTGAGGCAATGGGAGAAGGTTAATGGGTTGGCGAGGGGAAAAACCAGTGACAATCTCAAAAGGGCTCTTACCAGTAGACCGATTAACCGAATTATTATAAGCAAATTCCGCAGTTGGCAACAACAAATCCCATGTACCCGGACGCTCTCCCACTAAACACCTAAGCAAGTCTAACATAAGTGCGAAACACATCACGTTCTAGTTTATGCTCCGATACCAATTGATGCAAAATGCAATAGAAGAAAAAAATAAACAAAATAGAGATAGAAAATAGAAGAGAGAGATAGAAGAAATATAATGAGAAGATAGAGAAGAGATGGAGTTTGGGTCAGCTAGGGTTAGGATAGTTTGTGACAAAAAAAAAAATCTACGAACCTGGCTTTGATACCAATTGATGCAGAACACGGTAACGGAAAGCTCTGATACCAATTGATGTAGGATGCAATAGAAGAAAAAGAGAGATATAGAAGAAAGAGAGATCGAGAAGAGAGATAGAGTTTAGGGTGAAAAAGCAAGAAGAAGAAGAGAGAGAACAAGAAGGAGATAAAGAAACAATATAATCAATATTCTTCAAAAACCTAAAGACGTCCATTACATCATAGTCTTTTTATAGGCAACTAAAACCCTAAATAAAAATAATAACTCATATAATTAAAATGACAACTAAATAATAATAAAAGTACTAAAATACCCTAAAGTAATAAAACATTACTAAAGTCTAAAATATTCCTAATAATATATCTCTACGCCTACGTCTAACATAAGTGCGAAACATATCACGATCTCCATTAATTTGAAGAGGATGAAACCCCACCAACAGAAGAAAGGTTGGAGAGACGATAGTTTGATTAGCAAACATGAGCTGCGACATTCTCCCCACACCGTCAATCTGCATCAACGACATCTCGGCAACCCATATTTGGTTATCGGTCCGAGATCGCCTAAGCCAGGGATGTCGTTCAGGTCCCTTCCTCGCCATCGCCATCACTGGCTTGGATGTATCGCGTGTAGCGGCAGTCCTTAATAGTCGGTTAATATGTATACCCTACCCTGAACCGAATTCACAAATAGCCGTTAACGAACCTGGAAGATTTGGATCCCCAGTTCTGCCATAAGAAATTTGTGAGCATAACCCCGGGTCGCCAAATATAGGAATTAGATCTAGTGCGAACCAGAAACATGAACCTTGGGCTTAGAGGCCCCAGCACCCTGGCCCACTGGAAAAGACACGTTAGAATACCCAACAGAACAGGCCCCTGAACTTAAATCATAAGGCCCAACCCAACGAAGCCTCCTTTTGAAACGCAAACTCCCCGTTCTTCTAGAAGCATTAATACTAGACACCTTCCTCTGGACCCCAACGATATTCTGCCCTAAAGATGAATTTATATTAAAAACCCCTTCGCGTGTTGTTAGCTGCGATGAAGTGCGTGATTTTAGCTGCAATGAAGATACGTTGCCTGCATGCCAACCACGTGGCAAGGGTTCTCTGTTGCCCATCTGACGCGCCATAGGTGCATGCAACCCCATCATTCTTCTTTGTACAATATTCACCAGAAATCTCTAAACCTCACCATCAGCATAGCAGGCCCGGTAGGCTTCCAACCTTTGACACAGCTCCTCCTCCCCACTTTTCCCTTGTGAACAAAGCGTCCAATAATCCTCCTCTTTCAAGAGAAGAGCACCAAAACCCCCTTCTAGACTTTCCGTCGTCGGTATAAGCTCAGTGGACGTTCCTCCATACCGCTACCTTAAAACACAAAGACTCATCATGAATATACACCTCATAGGGACAGTGCCCTCTAGTAGCTACTGCAATCCGCACGAACTCAGCGTTACACTTCTCATCAGTATTAACCCATATAAAGCCTCCTCATGCATCACTAATCTTAACAAAAAAATCCTGGCACCACAGATACACCAACACCCTATTCAAATTCATGCCATTACAACTTATCTCTTTATTGCATGCGTAGTACCTATCAATTGAAAACTTCTCAGGTGGACTCTATAGCAGTATTTTGATTTGCACATCATTACCAACTTTCAGTTGTAATGGTATTCTTGAGAGTTCAAGACATTATTGGAAATTCAAGAATTTGTGTTTAGTTTCTGATCAACATCAATGATTGTAGTTTTGTTAGAAGTACCTTTTCACTCTAAAATTTGAAAATGAGAACCCCTTAATTCCTGTCGCATTATACTTCGATCTGAATGATGCGCTACTTTTTTGAATGGGGTAGATAATAAGTTGCCCACCGTCCATATTTTTCCATAATTCAGTCAATAAAGATTGGCTTCCAGGTTGGAATGAATTGAATTATTCAACTGTCTTTGAGTACATGGCAGGGATTCTATTATATTGCCATCTGAATGTTTTGTAGATACAATTATCAAGTGTTGATCTGGAGTTGCACACCAAGTATGTTCCTGGTGGATCGGAGTCAATACATGATGTTGATCAGAGGCCAAGTAAAAGAACACAAGTGCTTCCCCCGCTGCCAGATAACAGATTTCTTTGCAGTTTCAGACATATATTTGCAGGTTTGTTCTCCTTATACTTTTCAACACTGTCTTTATTGGTAGTTTGTGTGATTCTTTAGGTGCAAGCCTTGTATATAGTCTCTTCCCCTTTTTCCCTTTTTCTCCCCCTATTTACTGTCTTAATTGTTTGTGTGGATGGGGGGTGATTATCAGGTGGATATGCAGCTGGATACTACAGTTATAAGGTAGCTATTTGTTCCTCATTCATTTTTCCTTTTTGTTAACTACCCAACTACTCTAAAAACTTAAGCTATTAGAGAGGTTGTAACTTAAATACTGTATCCTTCAACACGCCCCCTCACTTGTGGCCTTTTTTGGGTCCAACATGTGAAACAACAATTTTTTAATGCGAGTGACGGTGAGGTTTTGAACATGAGACCTTTGGCTCTGATACGATGTTAACTACCCAACGACTCTAAAATCTTAAGCTATTAGAGAGGGTTTTACTTAAATACTGTATCCTTTAACACTTTTAGTTTATTGGAATATTATTTGGTGTATTTTTGTTAGTGCTTTCAATTATATTATGGTATTGTTTATTATTGTTATTTATATTTTTTTTGTTACTTTTTATTATGATTCTACTATTTTTTAAAGCATTCTCCTCTTTCTTTTACCATTACTACTTTTACCTCTTCAGCTAGCTCTTTCTCATAGCTGTTGTTGATTTTGTAGTCTTTGTGGTGTTTTGTAGTTATAGTTTGCTTACTAAAGTAGAAGCCTAATACATTGTGACATTTTGGTTACTACGGAATGGATCTAGCTGTTCTTTTTTTTTTTATTTATGGTTCTCAAAAGTATGTATTCAAATTTTGCAGTGGGCAGAGGTGTTGTCTGCAGATGCTTTCTCAGCATTTGAGGATGCCAGATTAGATGACGAGAAGGTAAGAGGGAAAAGGCTGTTCAAAAGGATTTCTTTTATGTATAGTCTGGCTTTTCAACATTCCTTTCTCTTCATATTTATTTTATAGTTCTCCAACATGTTGTGACTTCACACATCTTTCCCTCCCACCTACTCTTTTCTCCAATTTAGATTTGTTATTTATGATAGTAAAAGGTGAACTTTCGAACAAGAGATTTTGGATCTAAAGCATTCTATAGCATATATTTAGAAAAAGGCACTCAAAAGGGAGTACTTAAGGGCCGAGAGAACCCAAAAAAACAAACTTTTTCCCCTATAGATATACAATTTCTACCCTCCACCCAATAAGGGAAAATAAATAAATTTTATTGAAATTGATGGGGATTTAGGTACCTCTTGAAGAATTTTCAACAATGAGTTGTTGGATTTGACCACATTAATCGGCTCTGTAATGGGTTTGTAGTTGTTCAGTGGATATAAATTTTCATTGCCCTTAATTGGTTTAGGTTTTTGTTGTTCAGTGCACATAGATCGCTAAATGGTCTTTAATCGTTGTTGTTGCCCCTTGGCCTGGGAGAGCCCTCTGGGTTCATTAGATCAGCCAACAGTGCACTAGAGGTTTGATTCATGTGTAGAGAGGACATACAGTGGGCTCTCAAGCCCGTGAGTTTTAGACGGTGGCACTGTTATGTGTTTGGTGATGTTTATGGAGGAAATGGAAATTAGATCATCTGATGGAGAGGAATCTTCTATTGGGGTTCTTAAATTGTCTTTTTTGAGTTTTGGGGAAAAATGTAGATCAATGGTGCAGATAGTTGATTCTTGGGTTCTTAGGGCCCCATTTGGCTTTTTTGTAGCTTCCTTTTGGGACTGAGCGCTCTATATTGCAATCTTTCTTGTAAATTTTAAAATAAATAAATAAAGAGAAAATATCTAAAGTCCTTTAAATTCTTGTGATTAGTTGTTCTATATAATTGTTTTTAAAGGTCCTCGTAGTTGACTGACTCAATTTTACTTCAGTGATTACAGTGCATATCTATGTCGTACCTAGACGTACATCAAGCTTTGTTTGTAGGAAATACTCATTAGAACGTTGTTACGAAGGAAAATTGAAGAATTTAATTAGCTAATGTAGACATATTGAACACATGTCAATTTGCATCCGCGTTGTAGTTTCATGCTCCCGTATACTCCATAAGTCATAAAATTTTGATTGATCATCGTGTTCTTGTTCTTAAACACCAACTAAAGATTTTATTATTGGAAGTGTTCTATTGCTTTAGGAAGAAAGGACAACTTTAACCATGTCATTAAAAGTAAACAATCATTTACGCCGGTTTGTCACAGTGGCACTTATATGCTAACATAAACTACTTCCTCTAAATTTTCATTTAATTAGAGGGGTTCAGTTAACCATACGATTGTGCTTTTGTGGGCGGTAGATATTTGTGAGTGTTCTGTTTTAGTAGATAATTAAAATTCAGCTGTAAACCTCAGCAGACAAGGAGTGTTTTCAACTAAGTTGTGGGGCCAGTTTTCATGTTTAGGTGGGCTGCAGTTATTTGTGTATAGTATTCTAGTGAATGTTTAAATTCAATTGTTGGACTGAACACGCGAGGAGTGTTTTTATATCCCATTGATACGAATATTGCAAATTTAAGTTTGTCTAACTTACTCATGTGATGATTTGTTATCAATCATGCTAGTATAGGATTTTAGTGAGCTTAATTTATATGCATGCACAATTGCAGTTCAGTGTTAGAATAAAACTCAGGCATCAGCCTTGCCCAAAATTTGCTAATATAATCACTCATCATCTTCGTCATCCTTACCATGTCTCCTCTAATATTTGAGTTTTTTAAATTATTTTAATTACTTCAATTCATGTTAGTTCTGGTCACCCCTTATTAGATCCCTTCCTCTTCTAATGGGTGCATCTTTAAATCCATTTTGTATTATAGTTATACCACCTAAGGCTAGTCTCCATTATTAACCGTCCATCTCCGTATCTTCCTTGCAAGTTGCAACGTAACCATCCATCTGCATATCTTCTCTTGGTGGTGAAAGTAAAGAATTATCTGTCTCCCACATCTTTTTTGCCATACTAACCCTAAATAAAGATAATATTGTTTTGACTAACTCTTTGACCTTGATTTGTAGTTTTGTTATTTCTTCTTTCATTACTATCAATAAAGTACTTACCCATGCTTCTAACTTGGTCACGAAGGCCCCATTTGGTATGCGTTTTGTTTTTGGTGTTTCTGTTTTCGGTCGGAAACCAATGTGCATTTTGGGTTGAAGCATGTTTGGTGCGGCCTACGTGAATATTTAAAACGTTTCAGGAAAAAATGAAAACACCAATTTGGTGTTTTTGCATTCTTTGCTTCAACTCTGTAGCTAAAATATATTTATGCCAAACTTAAAACATATTCAAATTTAAATTACCCAATATGATTCCGATTATGGGATCATGTTTCGGCTAAAAACAAAACCTCAAAAGCAAAACACATCCTGTACGGTCCTTAAGACTTTCTTAGAAGTACCCAATAGGACTAAGAATTAACAACATACACCATCGTATGTGTTTCTTTGATGTCTCCGTAACAGTCTTTATGTGAAGATGAACTGAATACTGCTTTGGTGTAATTCTAGGTTTATAGAGTAGTCACTAACAATTGTCCTGCATGTGAGAATCTTTAACTGTTGCCAACATTTATAGGAGGGGAACACTCATGCGGAGAACTCATATTCATATTTTCGCAAATTAGTGGTTTTTTGTACTTCAATCCATTAAGGCTATGTTTGGCTAAGGAGTGGAGCCATGGTTTTGGGTTTGGTTTCAAAAAATTGGCACCAAACCCATGTTTGGCAAATGGAGTCAAAATTTGGAGCCGACACTGTAGCTGAACCATGGTGCAACTTTTGTGAAGGAATGAGCCAAAATTTGGAACCAAATTTTTGAAGGTTCATGGTTTTGGTACCAACACTGTAGCAAATTTATTTTTGATATTAATAAATTTCGAAAAATTAAATATTCTGAAAAATTAAATATTTATGAAAAATAAATATTTCGAAAAATTAAATATATTAATATATTATAATATTAATATATTAAAAAATATTAATATTAATATATTTTAATATTATAATATTAATATATTTTAATATATTAATATTAATATTTATGAAAAATTAAATATTTCGAAAAATTAAATATATTAATATATTAAAAAATATTAATATTAATATTAATATATTTTAATATTATAATATTAATATTTTTTAATATATTAATATATTTAATTTTTTGAAATATTTAATTTTTCATAAATATTAATGTTAATATATTATAATATATTTTAATATATTAACATTAATATTTATGAAAAAATAAATATTTTAAAAAATTAAATATTTTAATATATTAATATATTATAATATTAATATATTAAAAAATATTAATATTAATATATTTTAATATTTTAATATTAATATATTAATATATTTTAATATATTAATATTAATATTTATGAAAAAATAAATATATTAATATTAATATTTATTAATAAATAAAATGTGAAACCCATATATTAATATATATTAATATTTATTTAATAAATATTAATATTTATTAATATTTATTAATAAATAAAATGTGAAACTCATATATTAATATATTTTAATATATTAATATTAATATTTATTAATATATTAATATTCAGAATTTCAACCCATACCAACTCTACCAAACATGGTTTGGTTTTTCAGCATCACTTTTTCTCACACCAAAACCATATGCACCAAACATGGTTTGGAACTAAAATAAAACCACACCAACTCCAACCACTCCAACTCCAACCCAACTCCAACCAAACCAAAACCAAAAACCAACTCCACACCCTCTACCAAACATGCACTAAGATCAAATAAGGTAGATCCCTTCTGTTTCATTGGGAGTGTGCACACTGTATGATTTCTATTTTGTTTGCTTCTAACAGTACGGAATACTTCAAAGCTAGATCATGAGTCAATCTGTTAAGCAATGAACAATCCAACTCTCACATCATAAGTTGCACCTTGTCTTGGCGATGAAATCTACAGACTAGGTTGAACTATAGAAGGAAGGGAACTGCAATTGCAGCGGCAGATATGGTGACTTTAACATAGAAGCTTTGATACTTTGTTAGATTATCAGTAACCTTGGAAGCATAAACCTGTAAAAGAATAAGCCTAGAAATGCATATCAAGCTTCCATGAACATCATCGAAATTTTTTAGTATGCTGTAGTGAATAGCTTTAGAACAAGATGTGCATTTTTCCAGTATTAATCACCACTGGCATCTAACATCTTTGTCCTACAACAGGCCGTTAAAGAAATAGGACACAAGTTCCGAGAAACGATACATGCGCTTGGAGGCGGAAAACCACCCCTCGAGGTTAGACGAGAAAAACTTGCATATACTTTATAAATTTCTATTATAAGCTTCGAATGTTACTAATTTTTCGCAGGTGTGGTGTTGCCACATTAGTTCTCTCTCCAACATATCCTCGCTGATTCATTTATAATATTTTCCATCTAAAACTTCATTGACCTATTGTTCTGAACATGGTGAAATGGTTGATTCAGGTTTTTGTGGAATTCCGAGGGCGTGAACCTTCTCCAGAGGCACTGCTCAGACACAATGGACTACTAGCAGTCACAACCACTGCATAAGTTCTGGTTTTACAGGATTTTTAGGGACGTGGGAGGTTTCCATCCTGGTTAAGATAGTTCATAGTTTACTACATATAGACAAACAAATACACTAAAATTTTGAAAGATATTTTTTTATATGTATGTAAACTATAATTGAATGCTATTATCTTAGATTAAAATTTTGTTACACCAAAAAATTCTCAATGTTCAATCTTTGCTCACGGAATTTGTTCAATTGCTTCTCACGGAATTTATTCATATAGCTCGCCCTTATAGCTTATACTTGGCTCTCATTTCTAGGGTAATTTACTGTGACCTACCTTGAGTTTTAAGCAAATCAAACACGATGGAACATTTGAACTTTATTATGTTGACCTGCACTTTTATGATCTTTCGAAAGTTAAGAAATGGCGACTTTAACTAGTATCCTTTCATGTTAGGTAAGGGTAATTTGGTCCATTTAAAATTAATTGTCAACAAGGAAGGGAAGTCGTCTTGTTTTTTCGTGGATACTCAGGTTCAAATACCCATGGATTCGCCATTTTATTACTGGCTTTCAGATAATGCACGAAATGTATTTGCACCATCACCATCTTCAAATAAATATCACCACAACTTAAATGGAGGTTAAAGTAATAAAAATCATAAATATCACCAAAACTTAAATGAAGGTTAAAGTAATAAAAATCATAGGTTTCATCTACTTATAATTTGCTTAAATCAAATCATCAAATTTTCATGATATAAAGTAATATGAATGATAAATACACTTATACCATGTGAAGTGTGAAGTGTCGAGGGGGGGGGGGGGGGGGGGGGGGATGTGGAGGGCGAAAAATTTACTATGTTGTTGCAATATACATCTTAAATTCGTTTTTTAAAACAAATCAATCACTCAACTATCAAATTGTTGCAACAAGTCATTTTGTCTTTCTATATGGGGTGCAAAATTACTCAAGTACCTTCATTTTTTTAATTCGTTGAAGAAAGTGATTTGGTGTTGAATTTGGGAGATTTGTGGATGTAGTCAATGGAAGGTATGATGGTAGTTTAACTAATTATATCAAAAAATGAGGATATTAAAGGCTTGTTTGAAAAGCGGTTTGGTTTGGTCTGTCTGGTCTGGTCGTTGATTTGAAATTCTGTTTGGTAAGCGGTTTGGTCTGGTTCCAAATTTTATTGAATATTTATATATATGTCTCTGTGTGTGTGTAGAGAGGTGGCGCTGGTTCTGGTGGTGGTGGTGGTGGAAGTGAAACCAAACCAACAAAAATCAACTTTTTGTTGATTTAAAAAATCTGATTTTTGGGAGGTTTTGGTATTGGTGGTTTGGTTTCATTTTTTAGAGAGCAACCTTCCTAAACATGGTCTGGTCTCAAAAATATGAAACCAGACCAGAAAAACTGAGACCAAACCGTGAACCAAACAGGTCCTAAGTAATTTTACACTCACTAAAAACCAAAAAAAAGTGACCGGGGTGGGGGGTGTTGGCGGGAAGGTTCGTGTTCACACCTAAATTTTTCATACCATGTGGTGTCCCATTATTCGGCCACATGGCACTTAGATGGTGAGTTAGCAAAATAGAAGTCAGCCATGCGGAAGAACGTAGCGTCAGTCGGATATGTGCTGGCCTAGACAGAATATATCAAGCCATAATTAGTCTATCTATTTATGACATACTTCTTGTATTATAGTTGTAGATATTTTGTAATTAATAGTATGGTATAGTTTCCTTATTTAGCTAGACCTAATTGATATAATTGTTGTAATTCAGCCTTGTAATTAGTCCTACAGTTTCTATATAATCAGAGGAACTCTCACAATGAGGTATTCAATCCAATTGACATGGTATTAGAGCCATAATTATGAATTTTATGATATTTTCTTCTGGGCCTGGGTCTTGTTGTTTGGGTTTCTTGTTGGCTTGGTTAGGTGATTTTTCTGGGCTGGAGTCTAGGTGTTTTTGGAGGTCGATAGTTTCGGTGGAGATTTTGTGGTGTTGTCGGCATCTTCTGGGTTCCTTCTAGTGGTTGTGTGGCGGTCGGCATCTTCTATGTGTTTCTGGTGGCTGGGTTGCCGAGAGGTGGATTTAGTATATTATCCGATTTGTTTTTTTGTTGTTGTGTTACGGGCATCATGTTAACTAGCAACTCAGATTCTTTTGGTGTGCGCTTCACGGGTAAAAATTATTCTGTCTGGGAATTTCAATTTTGATTATTTGTCATGGGGAAAGAATTATGGGGTCATATCGATGGAAGTGATCCAGCTCCTACTAAGCTTTTTATATTGGCTCAGTGGCAGGTCAAAGATGTTAGAGTAATGACATGGATTTTAGGATCTCTTAATCCTCTGATTGTTCTCAATCTAAGGCCATATAAGACTGCTAAAAGTATGTGGGAGTATTTAAAGAAGGTTTATAATCAAGACAACACAGCCAGATTTCAGTTAGAGTATGAGATCGCTGGTTACACTCAGGGCGATCTTTCCATTCAATATTATTTCTCTGGATTTCAGAACTTATAGGCCGAATTTACTAATATAATTTATGCAAAGGTACCGGCTGAATCTCTCTCGTTGTTCAAGTGGTTCATGAACAGAGCAAAAGATATCAGTTTTTGATGAGATTATGGCCTCAATTTGAGGTAACTTGCTCCAAGTTAATGAATCGTGATCCTTCTCCTTATTTGGATTAGTGTTTTGGGGAGTTACTTCGTGAAGAGCAGCGTCTTGCAACACATGCCACTTTCCAGCAAGACAGAATGCTTGTTACTGCAGTTGTTTATGCAGCTTATGGGAGAGGTAAGGGCAGAGATATGCGAAAGGTTCAATGCTTCAATTGCAAGGAATACGGGTATATTGCTGCAAAATGTGCAAAGAAATATTGCAATTACTACAAGAAGTTGGGGCTCATTATCAAAGAATGCCCTATTCGTCCCCTGAATTATCAAGCTCATGCCTATCATGTTGCAGTTTATTCTTCTTCTCCCATTAGTTCCTCCACAACTATTAACCAATAAGTCCTTACTCCTAAAATGGTTCAACATATGATTATTTCAGCCTTCTCAGCCTTAGGGCTTCAAGGTAATGGTTCTCTACCATCTTTATATTGGCTTGTTGATTCTGGTGCGTCGAATCATATGACTAGTTCCTCCGATACTCTTAGCAATGTTCGGACATATCATGGTTCATCCTCCATTCAGATTGCTAATGGTAGTCAGTTACCTATTCATGTTGTTGGAGATATTAATTCTTCAGTTAAAAATGTCTTTATAATTTCTAAGCTTTTTACTAATCTCATTTCAGTAGGACAATTGGTTGATAACAACTATAATGTTTGGTTTTCTCATGATGGTTGTCTTGTGCAGGATCAGGTGTCGAGGAAGATACTCATGAAGGGGCCTAAAGTTGGACGATTGTTTCCTCTGCATTTTTCCATTCCTAAGTTCATTTATTTGGCTTGTACTACTGTAAACAATAAGAATGAAGTATGGCATAAACGTTTGAGTCATCCTAACTCTGTTGTTTTATCTCATTTAGTAAAATCTGGTTTGTTGAGCAATAAAGATCAATTTTCTTTTGATTGCTCAACATGTAAATTAGGTAAGAGTAAGTCTCTTTCATTTTCTTATCATGGTAGTCATGCTAAAAGATGTTTTGATTGGATTCACAGTGATGTGTGTATGTCATAAATAGATAGACTAATTATGTTTTCACAAAAATGTCTTTATATTACTCATGTTATATCTCATGCTAAGTATAAATACTTTGTGACGTTCATTGATGATTACAGTAAGTATTTATGGATTTATTTTCTTCGTTCTAAATCTGAGATATTTTGTCTTTCAAAAATTTGTAGCCTATGTTGAGACTCAATTTTCTGTAGGCATTAAAGTGTTAAGGTCTGATTCTGGTGGCGAATATATGTCTCATGAATTTCATGATTTTCTCCAGCAAAAAGGAATTGTTTCCCAGCTCTCTTATCCTTCTACACCTCGGTAAAATGGTGTTGTTAAACGTAAGAATCACCACCTGTTAGATGTTGCTCGAACTTTATTGCTTGAATTTTTTGTTCCATCTAAATTTTGGGTTGAAGCCTTGTCTATTGTAGTTTATTTAATTAATCGATTGTCCTTACGTGCCTTGAACTTTGAATCTCCCTATTATCATCTTTATCATCAGCATCCCAGCTATGTTGATATACATACCTTTGGTTGTGTTTGTTTTGTTTATTTGCCACTCCATGAATGCCACAAACTTTTTGCTTATTCTGTTAAATGTGCTTTTATGGGTTATAGCATTTCGCACAAAGGTTTTGTTTGTTACGATCCATGCTCTAATAGATTTTGTATTTCTCGTCATGTTGTTTTCTTTGAAAATTAGTCTTTCTTTTCTACTCATGTTGAGTCTTTGCCTGAGATACCCATTCTTCCTAAATCTTCTTGGAAGATTAAGAAGCAAGCTCAAGTTTCTAAATCTTCTACTGAATTTGAATACCGTGCAATGTCTACTGCTTCTTCTGAGATTGTATGGCTTCAAGGGCTTCTAGCTGAGCTTGGTTTCTCTCGATCTGATCCCAGTCCTCTCCATGCGGATAACATTAGTGCAATTCAGATTGCTGATAATCTCGTTTACCATGAGTACACAAAGCATATTGAGGTGGATTGTCATTCTATTCGGGAAACCTTGGACACTTGTATTACTATTTTCCTAATATTTCCACTGACCTCCAGATAGCTGACGTGTTTACAAAGGCCATGACAAGACAACGCCATCAGTTCCTTGTGGGCAAATTGATGTTTCTTGATCGACCAACATCAATTTAAGGGGGGATGTCAGTTGGATATGTGTTGGCCTAGACAAAATATATCAATCCATAATTAGTCTATCTATTTATGGCATGCTTATTGTATTATAGCTGTAGATATTTTGTAATTAACAGTATAATATAGCTTTTTTATTTAGCTAGACCTAATTTATATAATTGTTATAATTTAGTCTTGTAATTAATACTACAATTTTTATATAATCATAGGAACTCTCACAATGAGAAGTATTCAATCCAATTGACACGTGGGAGTGGCAATTACTGAAGAAATGGAAAAAGACGATTGCGGAAGCCATGTGGAAGATGTTCATGGATTGAGGACACGTGTCAGCATCTTAGGAACGAAGTTAAGATTTAGTTTTCAAGAATGAACTAATGATGATGTAAATAGAACACTTAGGGTAATTTTGAAACTCTCTCCAGCAGCACACAAAACAACTATCACAATGCAATTTCTACAATTGTAATCCAATTTATCATCACTTTGGTATATCATTTCCAGTAATGTTAGTTCAAGTTTCTTACTTTTGTGCCATTTGGATTTCATTATATAATGCTCCAAGTTCAAGTAGAGTATTCCATTTCCTTTACTATCATGCCATTTGAATTCATGCAATTTCAATTCTAGTTCTTTATATTTTTCTTCACTTTAGCATCATTGCTTTCTTTTTCATCTTTGACATTCAAATCATTTTGACTAAGGCAAAAAGAACCCTAGAAATAAAAATTCACAATTTCTTTTATTTAACAATCACTTAATCCATCTCATTTAAAAGATTAGTTGTCATTCTTTTGAAAGTTTTCGACTCTTCCAGAGTCTGGCACGCCCACGTTTTTACCAAATTTTAAAGAGACAAAAAAATAAAGTAAACACAAGTTTAGTTTAATATTACAAACACATTGATGTCTATAATATATAAACTCTTTGAATTTCTTGATGAGTAATTGCTTTATTTTCTCTAGTACATTTTCATTTAGTTTTCGATGGTATAATACATACATAGCTATGATTTTGTGTAGCAAGAATAAGAAAATAAAACGAACATTTTATGGAATTGGTGTTTGGTGGAGTCAATTTAAGCCTTAAACTTCATATTTTTTTATGTTCAATCTATTTTCAATACTCCAAACTTATGAAGCCTAACATAATCATTTTAATTTCAAAACCAGAAAAGCATGAAAACACTCATGTTGGTGTATGTTTAGAAGAAAAGAAAGAAAATGATTTTTTCTAGAAAAAAATCAAAGTTTGGTTAGATGAAAACTAAAATTTTTTGGAAAAATGATTTTCCTTATCTCCTAAGTTTTTTCTAAAATATTTAATGTATAAAATACTAAAAATTTATTCTCTCACGAAAACTATCGATCTTTTAAGTAAAGTTACTATTCCTACCCTAGTTAATTATTTATATATTTTTAGATTCATTAAATTGTGCAACATAGCTTGATAAGTCACTAATATCTCATTGCATAATATAGGTGGATTTTGTTGTCGCTGAAAAATTCACGGTGGAATGAAATACGCGGGCGTGCCAGATTCCCAGAGGAATCAAAGACGGTAAAAGGACAACGATTATCCTTTTGGAATGTGGTTAGAAAATTGTGTAGGAGAAGGAATATGAAACTCCTAGCTGGGTTCTTTTTATGCCTTAATGAAAAGGACTTAAAGTGTCAAGGTTGCAAAAAAGGGAAATGAATTGAAAATGTAGGTTGACAAAAAGTAAAGTGCATGAATTAAAGTGCTGGAAAATAAATGAATTGAAATGACATGACTTGTATTAAAATTGCTGGAATTGAAATTACAGAAAGATAAGTTTGTGTTTGTGCTGCTGGAGGAGGATTAAAGTTATGTCAAGTGTCTTATTTATAGACTACATGTGCATGTATGTGGTCTTTAACTTTGCTCTAGAGAGTGTCATGTGTCATTGCAACCACCCACTTTATTGTCAAATAGTTTCAGATTATGCCACATGTCTGGCGGTTATAACTATCATGTCTGCCATGTAACTACAACAGTTATAACTACCATGTCTGCCAACTGCTTCTCCCTTAGACCGCCACATGTCCTAAAAGTTACAACCACCAGAAACCACTTTCTTTGTAACCTTTCTTCGTTGTTCAGACGTGTTTGGTGGTTTGACACTAACTTCCCATTTCCTCCTTAATTATAGCAACTGTCATGTATTGGCAATTCCTTCTGCTAGTTGATTTCTTCCACCATGTAACCTGGCAGAAAACATAAACGTGTTTTCTTCCAGATATCGCCAATGAGTAGCAGATGCGTTTCTTCCAGTTCTTCCACATGCCGCCCAATGATAGGATGCCACGTGGCTAGGTTTTTTAGGGTGTTAATATTTCCCCCCAAAATTTGGAGGCTTTGTAGGTTGATAGACAAAAAACCTCTAAAACTTTAAATAGAAAAATAGTAATATGGCCAAACAGGAAGGTGATTGGCCATCTGTTGCCCCCCGTGTGCCGCTTATTTCTCTGTCCTAGGACGGAGAAACAATCTTTTTTCAATGATGTTAGTTGCCCCCCGGGTTTCGAAAGATATTTTTTCAAGTAGTTTCAGAGAAAACGCCTGATGTTGTGGTGGTGGCAGAAATGGCTTCTGCCATTGTTGGAATGACATATTTTTTTCTTGCGGCTGTTTTGGCGTCTGCGGCAGAAAGTAATATGGCAAAAAATTTGGCGGATTTGCCATCTGCTGCCCCCCGAGTGCTGCTAGTTGCGGCACCACGGGAAGAAATGGTGGTTTCTGCCGCACACGTTACTAGTTGTCCCCCTTATGGTTTTCAATTTGATCAAATACTCCCGTATTCTATAAGATTACAAAAATACTTTTAAAATATGTGAAATGACAAAATTGCCCTCACCTAATTTTTTTTAAAACCAAATATATATATGTAATTGTATATATATATATATATATATATATGTACATAGAGCACCCACTATTATTTGACTTCAAAAAATGAAAAAGCAAGAAAATATATTGGAACTGAACACAACTGTGTGACTATGTGTAAAGATTTTTTTTGGCAATACTATATGTAAAGATTGGTGTGATAATCATTGCAAATCTGCCGAAAAGCTCGCGACGTCGGTCTCCGCTCCAATATTCGGATCTTCTTCGACATCGACCTCAAATTCCCAGGCCTCCCCCTCCACCACTCCGTCCATGCCGAGCAATTCCTCCTCACCAACCTTGTTGATGGCAAGCCCCTCCTTTCAGCGTTACTTTTAATTTCTTGACTGTTTAGAATTTAATTAGTGATGCATTTGAATTTTGTACGTATATAATTGTATATATACATATATATATATATATGTAATTATATATATAGTGAGAGAGATTAGAGAGAATGTGAGTGAAATTAGTTGATGGGTTAAAATAAGTTTGTTCAAAATGGAAGGATTAGAGTTTTGGAGTAAATGGGTGAGATAAAGTTGTACTTAAAAGGTTTTTTATGGTGTGAATTTGGGAAAATAAAAGTATAATTTAGGATTTGTTTTTAAGGTATGGAATGATGGTAGATGTAGGAAATAAGGACATTTTGGTGTTCTAAATTTTTTAGGTGAGGGTAATTTGGTCATTTCACAGGGGGTATTTGATCAATTGAAAATCATATGAGGGTTTTTGAAATCACCTTGGGTTTTTGAACAATTTTCAAACCATAGTTCTTTTTTTTTTCTTTTTAGGGTTGTCCTGTTTTTTTTTTTTACCACATTCTCACTTTACTCTCTTTATATTTTCTTCAAACATGTGGGCCTACAATATATTTCGTTATCTCTCCTACAAAGAAGAGCAAAGTACTCATTCTTCTTTGAAATAAATAATTTAAAAATAATTTTCTTAAAAAATTGGGTTCCCAAAGTAGAAAACTTAAAATGGGACAGAAGGAGAAACTTTTTATCGTATATTTTTTTCTTTCATAATTTATGCGATGTATATAAATACACAAGCCTCAGTGGGCATAACGCAGTTGCCATGGACCAACTTGTTAAAGCTTGGACTAACCGTATCCAAGTTATAGAGCGTGAGTTTAAATAACTATATTTTAAAAGGTATATTTGAAAAATATAATAATTTTATTTTCACTTTCACCTCTATATAAGTTTTTCTTTTCCCACTTTCACTTTCTATTTTATTTTCATCTAACCAAACCGGCCCTTATGTCACGTCCTGCATTATGAGGTTACGCCACGCAGACGCTACACAGGCGTCACGCAGACGCTTCGTAGGATCCTACTTGGCACCCGGAATTCTCTAGAGTATTGTAGAGTTGTCTAAACTTGTATAGAATTGTATAGACTATACTTGAATTGTATAGAACATTCTAGAGTATACTAGACATGGAGGATTCTAGAAATCTCTCCACTTTTCCTTGTAAAGCCCTTGGCCTATAAATAGATGTGGGAGCTCATTTGCTCACCATCCAAGCAATCACACAAGTTCTCAAGCAATACAAGTTCTCTTGAGTTCAATTGCCTTCTAAGCTCTCTTGCCTATCTTTCTCTTCTTACACACTAGCTTCTGCATCCACCTAGCTTTAGTTGCCCACTAAGCTAGAGACCCACAAAGGTTTACCTAGCACTTCTCAAGCATCTTAGAGGTGTCTAAGGCCGCACGGTTATTTGGAAACACCAAGTCCGTGACAGTTGGTATCAGAGCACGGTTCATGAGGGATCACAACCTACTTGCAAGGGAGTATGACAGAGATAACTTCAACCATCACCCCAACCGTGGAGGAGCAAGAACGCGACAGGGAGAAACAACGCCCACCCACTAACACCAAGGCATGGTCAAAGTCCAAGTCCATGGACGCTCAACCAAGCCTTGAGACACGCATTGATGACATAGAAGGAACTATGGCCATCATGCAGGAACGTATAGTGGAGACTCACCAACGCTTGGAAGAATTGGAGTCCGATGATGCCGACTTCCAAGACACTATGAAGGGGCAACTCAATGCCCTAGATAGAGACCATTGCAAGGAGCTACACTCTTTTCGTGATGAGATAACCACCCTACGTGGCTACATGGATCGAGAGCTTGGCAACATTCGGACATTCATGGAGGACATGCGTGCCTATTGGGCCATTTGCAAGCAAGCCGTAGCAAACGGCGCCACTGCTACTCGGGAGGCCGGAGCTCCCAGAATCGACATCCCCAAGCCTAAGTGATACAAGGGGGAACGTGTGGCCAAGGAGGTAGAGAACTTCCTATTTGGCATGGAGCGCTACTTTGACGCCAAGGGGATAGTGGACGAGGCGACAAAGATCAACACCACCACACTCTACCTAGTGGACGATGATATGCTATGGTGGAGGCGTAGATATGGTGACATCGACAGAGGTACGCTTTCCATTGATACTTGGGCAGATTTTCGTAAAGAATTTAAGAGGCACTTCTATCCTGAGAATGCCGAGGAAGAAGCTATAGGCAGACTTCGCTGGCTCAAGCAAACAGGGACCATCCGAGACTATGTCAAGGAGTACACATCGCTCACCCTTGAGATCCCTAAGCTCTCAGAAAAAGAGTTTTTCTTCTTCTTTATGGATGGCCTACAACAATGGGCCAAAACGGAGCTAAGGCGACGTGTAGTGAAGGACCTTGCCACTGCCATCACGGAACCGGAGACATTGATTGATTTCAGCTCCAAGAAAGACTTTGCCAAGCCCAAGGATAAGACCCAGAACTTCGGCAAAGGTGGGGGAGACAAGGGCATCACTTCTAATGCCACCAACACTGCCCCTCACAAGGAAGGGTTCTGGAAAGATGGAGGCAACAAGTCCCAGAAACAACCGCCATCACCCTGTTTCATATGTGGTGAGATGCATTGGACACGGTTTTGCCCAAAGAAGAAGACCGCCAATGCCATGACGCTCGAGCACCCGGAAACACAGGAGGCACACATGGGTTCGCTTCAAATCCTCAACGCCATCAAGGCTAAGATGGAGGTCCCTAAGGCAGCTCCTAAATGGCTCATGTTCATTGGAGCGGCCATAGGAGGGACGTCTACTAGAGCATTGGTAGACACCGGTGCCTCCCACAACTTCATAAGCATCGACGAGGCCAAGCGACTAGGCCTCAAGTACACCAAGGATGAAGGTTTCATGAAGGCCGTCAACTAAGCAACCAAGGTCATATACGGCACTGCCCGAGGCATACATGCCCGCATAGGCTAATAGAATGGCCTCATCGATCTCTCGGTGGTACCCATGGATGACTTTGCCTTAATCTTTGGCATAGAATTCTTGGATAAGGTAAAGGCCTTTCTCATCCCCTACACCAACACCATGTGCATCATGGAAGGCAATACCACATGCATGGTGCCAGTTGAACGAGGTGCTAAGATTGAGGCTCGCTCCCTATTTGCCATGCAATTCAACAAGGGGTACAAGAAGGGAGAAGTTAGCTACTTAGTCACCCTACTCGACTCACCAGAAGACCCCTCAGAGCCTTCCCCACATGAGGACATGCCCACAGAGATCCACTCAGTACTACTGGAGTATAATGATGTCATGCCCTCAGAGCTACCGAAGAGACTACCACCCAGAAGGGAGGTAGATCACAAGATTGAGCTGGAACTAGGTTCCAAGCCACCATCCATGGCACCTTACCGCATGGCACCACCAGAGTTAGAGGAATTGCGGAAACAACTCAACGACCTACTCGATGCGGGCTACATTCGACCATCCAAGGCCCCTTATGGCGCACCAGTCCTGTTTCAACGCAAGAAGGATGGGTCATTACGGATGTGCATCGACTATAGAGCTCTCAACAAGGTGACCATAAAGAACAAGTACCCTATTCCTCTCATCGCAGACTTGTTCGACCAACTTGGAGGAGCACGCTACTTCACTAAGCTGGACTTGCGCTCGGGATACTATCAAGTGCGAATCGCGGCAGGAGACGAGCCCAAGACCACATGCGTGACGAGGTATAGTTCTTATGAATTTCTAGTCATGCCATTTGGTCTCACCAATACACCGGCTACATTTTGCACCTTGATGAACAACCTATTCCATCCCTACTTGGACCGCTTTGTGGTGGTATACTTGGATGACATCGTCATCTATAACACCACCTTGGAAGAACATGTGCAACACTTGAAGACCGTCTTCCAAGTTCTCCGGGAAAACGACCTCTATGTGAAAAAGGAGAAGTGCCCATTTGCCCAACAAGAGGTGATGTTCCTAGGACACAAGATTAGGGATGGGAAGCTCTTGATGGATGAAAGCAAAGTGCAAGCCATACAAGATTGGGAGCCGCCCACCAAGGTGCCCGAATTGCGATCATTTTTGGGCCTTGTCAACTACTACCGCCGCTTTATCAAGCACTACTCAGCACGAGCCGCCCCTTTGACGAACATGCTGAAGAAGGGACGCATATGGAGATGGACGGAGGAATGCCAAAATGCCTTCAATGACTTGAAGAAGGCAGTGATGGAGGAGCCCATACTTAGCCTACCGGACCACTCTAAGCCTTACGAGGTACATACCGATGCCTCGGACTTTGCCATTGGGGGAGTTCTCATGCAAGAGGGATACCCCATAGCCTATGAGAGCCGCAAGCTCAACGATGTCGAACGGTGCTACACGGTGCAGGAGAAAAAGATGACCGCAATCATCCACTGTCTTTGCACGTGGAGACACTATCTACTTGGGGCACAGTTTGTGATCATGAAGGATAATGTTGCCACTAGCTACTTCCAGACGCAGAAGAAGCTTAGCCCCAAGCAAGCACGGTGGCAAGATTACTTGGCCGAGTTCACTTATCGCTTGTAGTACAAGCCAGACAAAGCCAATGTCGTAGCGGATGCACTTAGCCGCAAGGCAGAACTCACGGCCATTAGTCGACCACAACACCCTCTTATAGATCGCATCAAAGAGGGACTACAGCATGACCCCCTAGCCAAGAGTCTCATTCAACTCACCAAGGATGGCAAGACACGACGCTTTTGGCTTAGGGATTATCTTCTCCTCACTACGGGCGACAGGCTATTCGTGCCTAAGTGGGGGAAACTGCGAAAGGAACTCATCAAGGAGTGCCATGACACCATGTGGGCTGAACACCCAGGAATGAGGCGCACCCAGGAAATCCTTGAGGATTCTTACAACTGGCCCCGGATGCGTGACGACGTCGAGGCCTATGTACGCACTTGTCTTACTTGTCAGCAAGACAAGATAGAGCAACAACAGCCGGCCGGTCTATTAGAGCCACTACCTATCCCAGAAGGTCCATGGGCGAGTGCCTCAATGGACTTCATCACGTGCCTACCCAAGTCTAATGGTTATGGCAGCATCATCGTAGTGGTATATCGATTCATCAAGTATGCCACCTTCATACCTGCCCCAGCAGATTGCACGGCCGAGCAGACAACGGAGCTCTTCTTCGACCATGTGGTCAAGCAATGGGGGTTACCGCAAAACATAGTGAGTGACAGAGGCCCACGCTTCACAGGCTGCTTCTGGACGGGACTCTTTCAGAAGATGGGTACGGGTCTCAACTTCTCTACTAGCTTTCACCCCCAATCCGACGGACAGACGGAACGTATCAATGCGCTCCTAGAACTATACTTGAGGCACTATGTTAGTGTCAACCAACGAGACTGGGCCAAGATCCTGGAGTAACACAGTTTGCCTACAACTTGCAGCAGATTGAGGTTACCCACCACACTCCTTTCGAGATAGTGACCGGACGACAACCCTTGACGCCTGCTATGGCATCAAGTGGAGATGGCAAGAGTCCGGCAGCATACAGATTCACCAAGGGATGGCATGACCAATCCGACTTGGTAAGAGCCTACCTAGACAAGGCGGGCAAGAAAATGAAGAAGTGGGCTGACTCCAAGAGAAAGCCCCTAGAATTCATGGAAGGAGACTTGATCATGGTCAAGCTGCTACCCCAACAGTTCAAGTCTTTGTGAGCAATGCACAAGGGGTTAGTACGACGCTACAAGGGTCTCTTCCCAATCATTAAACGAGTTGGAAAGGTCTCCTATATGGTGGAGCTACCACCAAAGCTCAAGATTCATCCAGTTTTCCATGTCAACATGCTCAAGCCCTACCATGAAGACAAGGATGATCCAACTCGAGGCATATCACACCGAGCTCCTACTGCCGTGGTCACTTCCTTTGACAAGGAAGTAAAGTGCATCATTGCCGACCGATAGACGAATAGAAGAGGAGTACCCAAGTACACAGAGTACTTGGTGAAATGGAAGAACTTGCCGGATAGCGAAGCAAGCTAGGAGCATGAAGACACATTTTGGCAGTTTGCAAAGTACATCCAGCAGTTCAAGCAGAACGCGACGAGGACGTCACGAGCTTAGGTGGGGGAGAATGTCACGTCCTGCATTATGAGGTTATGCCACGCAGGCGCCACACAGACGCTTTGTAGGATCCTACTTGGCACCCAGAATTCTCTAGAGTATTGTAGAGTTGTCTAGACTTGTATAGAATTGTATAGAACATTCTAGAGTAGACTAGACATGGAGGATTCTAGAAATCTCTCCACTTTTCCTTGTAAGGCCCTTGGCCTATAAATAGAGGTGGGAGTTCATTTGCTCATTATCCAAGCAATCACACAAGTTCTCAAACAATACAAGTTCTCTTGAGTTCAATTGCTTTCTAAGCTCTCTTGCCTACATTTATCTTCTTACACACTAGCTTCCGCATCCACCTAGCTTTAGTTGCCCACTAAACTAGAGACTCACAAATGCTTACTTAGCACTTCTCAAACATCTTAGAGGTGTCTAAGGCCGCACGGTTCCTTGGAAACACCAAGTGACACTTAGCTTACAAAGATAGATTACAAATCAATATGCATAAACACTTTAAAAAAAAGAAAATCTATTAGACTATATCAAATTATCAATTAAACTTCTTGTTTTGTTTGAAAAATAATAGTAATAAATAACAACAATAAAAATCAGAACACAAAATAATTTAAGCAATCTCTACAAATTAATCAAAGTTTGAAGATGATTTCATTCCTCTTGCAAAGCTATTTCCACAAAACACATGAAAACAACTTGTCAATCGGAAATTGATTTGCAAAAATTATTAAATTAAACAAAAAACAAATTAATTGCTTCACATTTAAAAAAAAATACTTCACCGATGTTTGATTCAAAAAAATATTGTTCATATAACTTATGGACGTGGAAACCAAAATATATTTATATTCAAAAAAATATTGTTCATATAACTTATGGACGTGGAAACCAAAATATATTTATATTCAAAAAAATGTTGTTCATATACTTATGGACGTGAAAACCAAAATATATTTATATCTAACCATTTTTAAAATTTTAATACCTCAACTATACATAATTGGTGCCAGTAAACCAATTTATTTTTTTTATCTTTTTGTTTCTTTACCAAAACCTACATAATAATTCAAAAAAATGACACACACATAGTATATCTCTATCCAGCCAGATCCAATCTACAGACGAAAACCGAAAATGACTAGTTGTAGTCTACACGTAACAAACCGACTCTCTTTACTCGGATCTATCGTCATTATTTTCATGGCGATCCGAATCACTCTGTCTCGCTCTATAATCCAACCCCTCTCTTCTTCTTATTATCCCCTCATTTACCCCAAACATTTTCCTAAATCTCTCCCTTGTCCCCTCTGGTCCTCTTCCTTCTCACTCTGCCTCAAAACCCTAAATCGCCGCAAGTCAACCACCACCGTCCGATCATTCTTTCCCGCCACATCAGCGCTCCACAATCCCAAAACCATGTCGACGGCCGATGATAATCCTCTCTTGAAGGACTTCCATTTCCCGCCATTCGATGCCGTCGAAGCCAAGCACGTCGTTCCTGGATTCCGTGCTCTCCTCAAGCAACTCGTACGATTTGAAATCGCAACTCTTATACATACATACATATATATATATGTAGGTGTTTGTATATGTGTGTGTTTTGTGGTGTTTGAGCCCGTGTGTGTATTTGCAGGAGAGTGATTTGGAGGAACTGGAGAGAACGGTTGAGCCCTCGTGGCCGAAACTGGTTGAGCCGTTGGAGAAGATTGTGGACCGGCTCGGGGTCGTTTGGGGCATCGTTAGCCATCTCAAGTCCGTCAAAGACACTCCTGAACTCCGTTCCGCCATTGAAGAAGTGCAGGTATGTATATATATGTGTGTGTATATATATATATATATATATATATGTATGTCACTTATAAAAAAAAGTATATATATATATATACTGTACATGTGTTGTATGTGTATATCTATGTATATAGAAATGATCTTTTACACACCCTGAACAAATATTTTTTTTTGAAACTTTAAGCATAGTTCTGATTATGAAATGTTAATCATCAGTCATAGCCTAACCACCACATATATATATATATATATATATATATTTATGTAAGTATGTATCTATATATATATATTTATTTAAGTATGTATCTATCTATGTAGAAATGATCTTTTGCAATCTTTTCTACACTACGCATGAGAATCACTATATAAAACACACCCGATAAATACACACACACACACATATATTTACTGTTTTCTTCATGTTCAGATTGTGCATCATATTATTCTTAAATGTTAATTATCAGTCATCAGGGCGAAGTTGAGCTGAATTCGATTACGAAGTTGATTTATTGTGTATCGGTATTATAGAGGATATATATGTATATATTTCATGCCTCCTATTGGTATAATGTTTTTTTTTTGATATTTCCTTGGAGGGAGGGGTTTGCATTTTTTTTGTGTTTTGATGCTTGTCATGCTTATATTGTAAACTTTTTTCGGTCTGCAGCCAGAGAGAGTAGCGTTTGAGCTTAAGTTGGGTCAAAGTAAACCAATTTTTAATGCGGTTAAGGCTATCAGAGAATCTTCAGAGTTTGAGACATTGAGTGATGCTCGTAAACGGATAGTAGAATGTAAGTACTTAAAACTCATTCTAAAATGGTACAATATTCATTGGAGATTTGTTGTTGTTGTCGTCTTTTTTTTTTTCATCCTTGTTATTAGTTATTTTTCTTATCATTTTAATAAAATCATTATCACTTTTTTGTTAATTCTTAACTGTTTAACATTCTTATGGTACCATTTTGAGCGCAACTCTTAGCTCTGGTTTAGGCTTGATGTTTTGGATTGTGTATAAATTATATCTCGGTTGGTTTGTACTGAGTCTGTTTTGACACGAAGTAAGTAGGCTTTCAGTACCTTGTATTTGGTTCCACGGTTTTTCTCTGGCCCTTTTATTGTAGAAACAGGACAAAATCTAATTTTTTGCTTGTGCATGTATTAGACTAAAACCATTTCAAATAGTAAAAAGGAAGGAAATGACCCATTGAGATATTTTGGACAATATGATTTAATCTTATCTCTTTCAGAACGGGAATTATTAGTTTGACAATATCAGTTTGCATTAAGTTTAATCCTGTTTGCGTCTTTTGTGAATGAAATTTTATAGGAGATTTGATTTATGAAGTTTGTATGACTGCATGATATGTTTGTTTTAAATTGAGCCATTCTTATTCTTATTTTTCGATAGGATTCTCTCATCCCTTTTCTATTCAAAATAATGGGCAAGATTTCTTATTTTGAATTAAACAAGATTGTCGTGTCAAAGAGAAGCTAGAAGTTATGAAGGAACTTTAGGGGTTGGAGTTTAAATGTCATATAATTAATTTAGATGTAGTGGGGTTTTCAATTAAAGGGGAAGCATTGGGGGTATGCTGGTGTTGCCTTTTTTTATCATGTTGTTTATTTTTTATCAGGCCTTGTAGGGTTGATTGTTGTGCCTTGAAAGCATGTATTGAGGACACAAGCATGACACGGCACTGACATCGTAGGATATGGGTATGACAAGGACATAAAATTTATATATGTATATTATATATTAATTACTTATGTGTAAAAAACTAAAAAAATATATTCAATGGCATAAATTTATAATAAATATTGTTTGTTATGTTATATATTTTACTTACGTTCTCTCATTAAAAGAAATTGGAACAACCCAATAGTTATATTGCATGAAGAGACTAAACTAGACCTAATATATTCTGTTGCGAGCTGGAGATGGTGATTGGATTTTGTGGTTGGGGTCTTGATGGCTTGGTTCAGTCCACATAATGGTTTGCCGACAGTGGCGTATGACTTGGGAAAAAATTAGGTAAAGTAAAAAGTTTTGAAAATCAGCTTGAGTTTAAATCAGACTAGACACTATATGTATACATAAAAGGAGTACATTATGCCTAGGATCAAGTGTTAACATATGGAGTACATCACGCCGTAAATTAAGGAAAACATATATGAAAACATTAAGCCTTAATATCAGGAAAGAAAAATAAGAAAAAATATTAATTCAAATTTCCAACACTACCCACAAGCGCTGAGTAAAGATATTAACTAAATCCTGCTTGGTTATAGACGACTTCAGTAAGGACAGTCCCACTAATTTAGTAAACATATCTGCAGCTTGCTCTGACGAGGGACAAAACATGGAAAAATAATGCGTAACTGATCCTTCTCATGGATGGAGTGAAGATCAACTTCTATATGCTTTGACCATTCATGAAGAACAGAATCTGAAGCAACCATAATTGCTGATTTATTGTCATAAAATAATTTGGATGAACCTTTGATAGGTATACCCAACGCAGTTTGAATAGAACGTAGTCAAATGAGTTCACATGTACCCCGAACCATAGCACGGTATTCAGCCTCAGTTCAGAAATAACATAACTAGATTTGGAATGTTTGGAAAGTTCACAAACCATACAATGAAAGTTCTGAATGCAAACACAAACATAGATATTGAAAGTTTATGTGCCCTAAATGTGCATGCCATAACCGTAATGCGTCTAATGAAAAAACCTAAGAGCTTGAATTTGGTAAAATAGATGCTTGAAGACCAGAAGGATGTGACTGAAAATGAGTTTACTCTCTAAAGTAAGACAACCCATCACACTCATACCCCTTGCCAAAAGTCCTCTTCAAAGTCAGGTCTTGTTAAAAACAACTAGGTAAGAATGTGACCGCACAATTAGGATTTTGAGTAAGACGACTCACAAATATAAGATATAAGGTAAAATTAGGAACATGGAGAACATACGTTAAGGTTATATCATGAGACATACATACATCACATTTACTAAGAATAGGTTTGTATGAACCATTAGCAAGGTAAATAGAATGCTGAACACGACTAGAAAGGGATGAAAAAATTGATAACTCACCAGTCATGTGATCAATAGCCCCTGAATCCAACTCCCAAGTAGGGTTTTTAGTCCTAACATGGAAGGTAGTAGGAGTACCTGTAGCAATAAATGTTGTTGTACCTGCCTTGGCAGGATGTTGAGAGAAGGACAAGTCAATTTGTCAAACACCTATAGTTTTTTTTTTAATATTTTTTTTTTGAAAAGTAAGTAATTGTATAAAAAACACTCAAGTGAGGAGTGCATCCCAAAGAATACATAAAGCCACTACGGGCCAAGAGAACCTAAGAAATCTAACTTTTCATCTATGGATTTACAATATTGACCCTCCACTCAATAAAATAAAGAGGAAATAAAAACATCATTCAAAACCCCAAACGGGAATTCAATCCCCTCAAAGCACCTATGGTTCCGCTCGAGCCATAAACACCACCATAAGCACAACGGAACCACCCGCCAAAAGGAACGCACATGAGACCCAGGTACCCCCCTCCTCCACATAAGAAGAACCTCACGAACTGAGGCCGACATCACCCAACACATCCCAAACAAACCAAAAATCAAACACCAAAAGTCGTAAGCCACCGGGCAATGTAAGAAGAGGTGATCAATGGACTCACCATCCTTCTTGCATAGAAAACACCGGTTGACCACCATAATCCCCCGCCGTCTCAAAACATCCGATGTAAGGATACGGCCCCACGCCACCGACCACGTAAAGAAAGCAACTTTGAAAGGGGCCTTGGTGCGCCATACCGCCTTCCAGGGGAACACCTGGCCAATACGAGGCACCAAGCAACGGAAGAAATTATAGACCGTAAAGCATCTGAGAGGAGAAGGATTCTAAACCAAAGAATCCGCACCAACACCAATGCCTGTCAAGGAGTATAACAGCTCCAACAGTCCTGAAACCTCCTCTAACTCCAATTTTTGAAAAAGACGCGAGAACAGAACATCCCAAACAATCCTCCCGGTATTAAGGTGATAACAGTCAGCAACAGAGATGTGTCGATCACGAGCAATCCTAAAAAACAGAGGGAATGACGCGGCCAAAGTGCTCTCTCCACACCAGCGATCAGACCAAAAACGGACAGAGCGGCCATCTCCCACCCTGAAACTGATAAAAGAAGCAAAAGGATCCCATTCCTTCCGAATGTCCTTCCAAACACTCATACCTCTACGAGTGGTCACCGGCCTGGAACACCAGCCACCAAATAAATCCCCATACCGGTAAGAGATCACTCTCCTCCATAGCCGGTTCCTCTCATTTTTCGAACCTCCATAGCCATTTCCCTAACAATGCCTTGTTGAAAGGGATCAACTTGCGAATGCCCAAACCACCATCCTGAAACGGCCTGCAAATAGTATCCCAACGCACCAAGTGACTAGTAGAACACTCCCTGCTTCCTCCCCACAGAAACTGTCGCTGAATGCTCTCAATCCTCTTGGCCACCGAACATGGAATCCGATAAAGGGAGAGAAAATAAGTAGGAATATTAGAAAGCATACTTTTGATCAAAGTAAGCCTTCCACCTTTGGACAGATACTGGCGCTTCCAACCGGCAAGCCGCCTATCCACCCACTCAACCATAGAATCCCAACACTGAAGGTGTGACCCCGACGAGCCCAAAGGCAAGCCTAAATACTCAGACGACAACTGACCAACTCTACACCCAAGAGTCTCAGCGAACACAGAGATATTGCCTACCTCACCGACCGGAATCATCGAACTCTTCCTAGTATTTACCTTCAAGCCTGAAACAACTTAGAAACAAATCAAAATACATCGAAGATGCCGCATCTGATTCTCATTTGCATCACAAAACACAAGTGTCATCAGCAAAAAACAAATGAGAGATATCAACACACTGGGACGATGCCTCACCAATCCGAAAGCTATGAACAAGACCAGCCTCCGAACCCCTCGTCATCATCCCACTAAACGCCTCCATCACAACCAAGAAGAGAAACGGAGATAAAGGATCTCCCTGACGTAGGCCACGAGAACTCCCAAAGAAACCAGAAGGAGACTTGTTCACCATCACCGAGAACCGCACAGACGAGATACAAAACTCAATCCACTTTCTCCACTTACACCCAAATCCCAGTCTCTCCAACATATACAAAAGGAAGCCCTAGTTCACATGGTCATACGCCTTTTCCACATCAAGTTTCACCATCACACCCGGAACACCACTCAACATCCTGACATCAACAATCTCACTAGCAATAAGAGTCGAGTCCAAAATCTGTTGGCCTCCAACAAAAGCATTATGAGAATTAGAGATAACACCATCCAGAACACTGCTCATCACCCATGCCATCAATTACTTCAAAAAAATATCATGATCGAAGACCAATGACAAGACTAAACAAGCATTTCAAAATTCAAAATACCACAAATTGCAGAAAACAATTCTCAAATGTATAGCAAAAGAAATCTGGACATATTCAATGAGTAGAGAAAACAGTTCAATACATAACAATAAAACTGCCGAAGACACGGCAAAGGCCAATAACAATGCTGCCGAACACCGGTTGCCCAAATAGGTCACAAAAAGAACACAGAGGGATCCTTAACACATGTTGATGCTAAGGGAATACCCCAAAAAAATAGGGGTCCGAACTTCCGAAGAGATCCTTACTATACTGTTGCACACACCAGATTACTGCCATTGGGTTTTTCTGCACCTAGGCAGTCATAGCAGTAGGAAAAAGAAGAGAAGAGAAGGAGAGAGAGGTTTGAACTAGGGTTGGCCACAACTTAAAGAGAGGAGAGGAAAAGTTTGACTGTAATAGAAAGTGGAGAGGAGAAAAAAATTAAGTTCTGATACCAAAAAGTAATTTTTTTATAAATTTGCTCGAGTCTAAATCAGATTAGCCACTCTTTATATATATACACACACAAAAGGAGTACATTATTGGTTATATCAAGCCTTAGCATGTGGAGTTTATCAAGTCTTTAACATATATAATATATCAAGCCGTAAATTAAGGAAAGCAAATATGAAAGCATCAAGCCTTAATATTTGGAATGAAAAATATAGATGTACAAAATATACCCATGACTCAGTATGAATAATAATCAAGTTCATGAGATTTAGCCCCTTATGTATGTCCTACCGATGTCTTGAAGACACTTATCTCTTTTTTTACTGGCTCATGGGTGTATTTTATACATTTATAGAGCAAAAAAATGGATTTTTGTGGCTCTTGGGCCGTAGGGCTTTTTTTCTTTTGTTGTGTATGGAACATGCTCCCCCTTTAAAGCCTTTTTTTTATATATATTTCTTGTAAAAAAAATTATCAGGAAAGAAAAATAAGGAAAGAAATGGTAATTCTGATTTCCAACAGTTCATGAACCATAACAGATGGGTTTCCAATTGCTGTGAACTTCTTGTGAATATACGTGGATATTCGGTTTGATACCAATTGAGATCGAACAAGGAGATTGAGAGAGGAGAAGAAGAATGGAGGAAGAAGAAAATCCGGTACTCCAATTGATTAAACTATAAAAAGCTACTTAATGATGTTATCAATCCGCTATAAATAGACATCAGCAAATACCCTAACTGAATCTAATACCATAAATAAAATCTTCAAATACTAAATTACTGCAAAACTAGTATTATAATAAATAACCAAAGTCTCTGACTCTTTCTAGCTTTCCCGTGTCGCCAAGAATAGATGTGGACCATGTGTATTTCAAGCTCTTGGGCCATGCCTGGTTATTCATCTTTTAGGAGACTAGTGGAGGTTGTCTGGAGTGGATTTTTTTGGGGAGGGAAGAATTAAACTCATTTCCACATCTAATATTATAGAGGGTGGTGTTCCTTCGTGAAAGTTGATTCACTGGACTAAAGCTTGCAAAGTTGGTGTATGAGCAAAGCGGAAGGAGACATTTTAATACTAAAATAATTTATTTGGGATTAATTGGTTTTGCGCGCCAAGGGATGGGAGATTTATTTATAGATTCCAAGTAATATACATGTAGTGAACGATAATTAATTTACTGTACTTTCAAAGGATTGTGGATTCTGATCCCTTACATGTTATGCAAATTGGATCATATTAATTTTTCTAGAAGAGGCAGGATAATTTTTCCCTGAAAATGGCTTGCTGGTCTCACCTGTGTTTTCCTATGATTGTAGCGTGTCGTTGGAAATATGCAATTATTATTGTTGCTTCTATCATTTGGCAACTGAGAACAGCTATTTAATATATATTGATTGATATTAATCGACAAGGAATTTGAATGTGACAAAAGGGAGGGAGGGATACATTATTAAACATACTTTACTTGTAAACTCGTAGGCAGTATTTTCATCAATAACAGTCTTCATATTTGTGGAGGGAGCTTCTCCTTTATTTCTTGTATGTTAGTTGGCTAGTTGGTAAGCAGTAATATTGACCTTGTAATATTTATTTTCAAAGTGGAAGCTTTTCAAATGAAAGCTGCAATTTAAACTACATGGGATTGACTTCTTATTGGAACAAATTGTTTTCCTGAAGTATATCCTATTTCATGAAGCTGCACCGTATCCCGTAAATTGTCTTTGTTTCATCATACAGAGTGTCATTTGAGTGTAACATTGCCTGGGAACTTGTATACATGTGCAGCACAAATAAAGGAGGCTATATTAAATGGCGTGTCTCTTGAAGATGATAAAAGAGATCAGTTTAACAAAATTCAGCAGGTATGCTTTTACATCCCTGATGAAATCAGTTAGCAGATATTGCTGGTCTGAGTTCGGCATGCTCTTTGCCCCTTATACTTTTTTTTAGTATCCATGACTATGCCTCTGTTCATAAAATGCATCGGCATACGTCCAGTAGATTACAGATGGATAAAGAACAAAGGGCCAAGATCAGGGAAATCCTTATCATATTGCTTTGTCGGTTATCATATCACAAACCAATAATATATGCACACTATCGTAATATATGTGATAGAGATGTGAAGTTCAATGCCTTGTGGACTTTGTAATGCTCCAATTAATTTCTTGGACACCTCGGTTATTGGATGGATCTTGGAGTGTTTATATATCTATAATGTGAACTTGAAAATAACATTGACAAGGGACTGATAGCTACAAAGAATTTATTAGTTTATGGTTCTCGTTCATGTCTAAATTGTTTTTGCAGTCTGTAGAGGTCTGCCACTGATAAATAATTATTTTATTTTTTCCCCTAATTTGGTTAAAGAACTAAACAATTTGGATTTTGAAAGTTAATTCATTAAAAAGAATGAATACATTTTTCTTCAACTGTTAATTCGGTACTTGGCAGAAAAAATATTTTTTGATAAACATCATCAAATGTTGGTAAGCTGCTGTTTGGCTTCTTAGACCGTGTAGGCTATTGCTTACCTTTAACCATATGTTGATTTGCAGGAGTTGGAAAGACTATCACAAAAATTTGGGGAGAATGTTTTGGATTCCACAAAGAAGTTTGAAAAATTGGTAACAGATAAGAAAGAAATTGAAGGATTGCCAGCCACGGCTCTTGGATTGGCTGCACAAACTGCAGTGTCTAAGGTATTATATTCTGAAGTCCAAAAGTTTTTATCATATTATTTTTCCACTGCTGTTTTACTAGTTTTAGTGCATTTGCCTTTTCTTGTCTATACCCTCCTGATGCATCTTGATACACCAGGGCCATGAAAAAGCTACTGCTGAAAATGGGCCATGGGTGATTACGTTGGACATACCAAGTTATAGTTCTGTTATGAAACATGCTCAAAACCGAGCTTTACGAGAGGAAGTTTACCGAGCATATTCAACGCGTGCTTCTAGTGGAGATATGGATAATACACCAATTATTGACCAAATTCTAAAGCTTAGGTTGGAAAAAGCGAAGCTTCTCGGTTACAAAAATTATGCTGAGGTATGACTCATTGTTTTGGAAACACTCCTTAATAGATTTGTTAAACCCCCTCCTGTTACCTAGAGGTATACTTTATCAGGTAAGCATGGCAACCAAAATGGCAACTGTTGATAAAGCAGAGGAACTCCAAGAAAAGCTTCGCTGTGCTTCTTGGGATGCTGCCGTACAAGGTAGTTTGATAACTTTGCAGGTTATAATTTCATGGTGAATGCTTTTTATGGTGCTGAATAGTTACACATCATGGCCTAGTTGCTTAGCGAGAACTAAGGTGAAAGTTAGCTGTTGCTCTTGTGGTATTTGAAGTTTATAGCATTTGTAGGAAGTTGTAATAACTCAATCTATTTTAGTATTGGAGAATATTTTAATTATTCCAATTTATAAATCAAAACGAGTTTTTCAATTTGGAATGACAATTAATGTGCTGACACAGCATTATCTAAGTTCACTGTGCTTTGTATTGTGTTATCTCTGTTTTATTGTTATGACAACTCTCTCTCTCTCTCTCTTTTATTTTTTATTATTTATTTATTTTTTTAGGTTCATTTATGTAATCACACAATTATTATATTCTTAAAATGGAACAATTGAAATCTTTATCTTACATTGAGTACTCTTGCGACTATTTACTACTCCCTCCATCCCAAGTTATAAGTCCATTTTCAGGATTCTAAATTTCTAAGGATTTGGGTAGTCCAAGTTTATATTGGATGAAGATCTAGTAAGTTCCAAGATTACCCTCACAATGGACATATTTGATCTGATACACAATTCTGAAAGGACACTAAAAACCTTTTAAAACTTTGAAGTGTCACTCTGTTTTTTGTATTATTGTAGTAGTTAAAGTAAGATGTTTGGATTTAGGGAAAATTTTTTTAGATGTTTGGTCTTACACACTGTTTTGTTAATGTGTTTCCCTACTTCAATGCAAAGTGAAACTCCGAGAAGTTAGTATATATGTTAGACATTCAGATGTTCAAGTGGACTCACTATTTTGGGTTATCTCAAAAAGGAAATGTGGTTAATACTTGGGATGAAGGAAGTATTATTTTGGATTTGAAAACTGATTAATTTGCATGAGCATCTGACAATTACAGCTCCCAAATTTCTTTTCCAAGGGAATTCCAAATGAAAGCACTCAAAGGGCACCTCTGAGTCTGTTGTTTTAATCTTTGTAGATATGGAAGACCTCAAACATTTCGCAAAAAGTCAAGGGGCTTCAGAAGCTAACGATTTAACCCAGTGGGACATTGGCTTCTGGAGTGAGAGGCTTAGAGAATCGAAGTACGAAATAAATGAGGTAATAACAACCATACAAACTGAATTTGTCAGAAATTTGAAACTTGAAACACGATATGTGTATACTCTCATTTGTGGTTATAGCTCCCATTTATGATTATAGCTCCCATTTATGATTTCTTCTTTCATAAGTAGAACAGTTTACATGTTTAGGAGTCTGCGTATTAGTGAGGACTTGTGCAATACACTTTAATCCTTTAGATGCTTGAAATGTGAGGTTATTTTTGTAAAACATTCTTGCTTAAATATAGGGAGAAGAAATTTTTTTACATTGTAATTTGTTTGGATGCGGCCTGTATTGAACTTTAACCAGTTGTATCACAAACCACGGTCATGAAAACCTTCTTGACATTGACCACGGTTTATTTTGGAACCTATAGTTGAATATTGAAACACACTTTAGGTGCATTCAGTATGCATTTTTTTTGCTCGGTTAAATTCTATACTTAGATCTCTATACATATATTTCCATGGCTTGGTGATATTTAACAAACTAAGCAGAGTTTACATAGGAGCTATCTTCATGTGGTATTTCAGTGATCTGGGAATAATGACAGAGAAGGATCTGTGTAAATGGACGTGGGTTGCACACATTTTGCTTCTGCTAACTAAACCAGGCTATATTTTGCTTACAATTCAAGTCCATACAAAAAGTAAAATTCATCTGCAGAGAAATGCTGCTCTTCCTCAGAACGATAGAGGAGGAAACTTGGAACCAGTTTTAGCTTAGGATTCGGCAACCTTACTGGTAAAGGAAGGAGGAGAGGAAGGAGAGGGGTTGTACTCATGCTGTTCAAACCATAAAATGCCATTTTGTCCCTAACTGTTTGGTGTTATTTAAGCGAATTAAATACATGCTGAAAAACTTCTCATTTGCATCAACTTCTTTTACTTTTAACTTCCACAAATAGTTTTTGTCTTGCCGAAGGGATCCTTGGTGATAGCTTGAGAAACTAAAAGTAAAAAAGGTTCTACTGAGGCATTCTGGGAATATCAAAGGGTGTTGTTAATGATGTGCAGGAACTCTAATATAAAAGGGACAACCCCACACCTCTGCTTTGAAAAATTATATTTTTTTGATAAGTAAGTAAAATTGTAAAAAAGGCACTCAAACGGGGAGTGCATCCCATAAAGCAACCAGGGTTGCCCTAAGGAGCGAGCGAACCCAGAAAATCAATCATATACAATAACTACCCTCCACCCAAAAGAAAAGAGAATAAATAAAACCATCTTTATTGGAGCCAACAGTGGATTCGATAACCTCAAAGCAATGCCTATTCCTCTCCAGCCAAATGCTCCACCACAGACAAAGGGGAGCTGCCCTCCAAAAAGAGCGAGCATGCCCCCCCACAAAACAGCCACTCCAAGCATCCAGGACATTGCGAATCGAAGCTGACATAACCCACCTAATGCCAAAAAGCCAAAAAGCATACTCCAACACTCGTACGCAATCGGACGATGTAAGAGAAGACAATCAATCGATTCACCATCCTTCTTGCACATAAAGCACCGATTAACCACGACAAGGTTGCGCCTTCGGAGATTATCCAAAGTAAGGATCTTTCCCCACGCTGACGACCAAACAGAAAAATCAACTTTAAGGGGGTCCCTAGTTCTCCAAATCGCTGTCCAAGGGAAAGACATACATATGCGGGCCGATAAACAACTTACCTAAGATGAGACGTAAATCTCCTATCCGGCAATAGTCTCTGAACCAAGGAATCCGATCCTACACCAGGCGAGGGCTAACCATACATCAATATCTTATCAGCTTTTAACTTCCCTTGAGACTTGCAATATCTTATCAGCTTATAACTTCCCTTGAGCCTTGTTTCAGATTTCTTTCTAGAAAGCTATGCTAAGATGATGATAGGGGTAATACTCGTTACGACCTGCTGTAAATGGCTATGTTTCTGATTCTGGATCAATCAAGTGGTATAAGGACCTGTCCCTCAGACTTGTGATTGTGCTGGATCCATGACTTAGCAGGTTAATGTAGGGATGCACCAAGCAGTATATTGACAACATAATTAGAATACAAAATTTTGGAGAACCTATGATAACAAGCAATGAATACTGTAGTAGATTAGAACAATTCTGGAATCATTTAATCTTCTAATCCACCCATTTGATGACCAAGGGGCTAATAATTGTCTATAATGTGTAAATCAGTATATTAGGTGCTATAGGAATATCTCAGCAGCTTTAGAAGAATCTTCAGATGAAAGTGAAGTTCTTCTCTTTCTGTGCCAGGCAACACCTAATCAGAATTTAGAATGCAAGCGAGGTGATGTTGGTAGATATTAAGGTGAAGGGGTGTGGTCTTCTCTGTGGCTGTAAATGCAAATAAAAGAAAATCATTCACCTCTGAGGGAAATAGGTCCCAGTAGCAAGCGATCTTCATCAGCGTTAACTGTAGAGAATGACTGGGAACCAATTTCTTCCACTAATTTTTTTGGTGTTATCAGTCCCTTCTAGGTGCTCATTGTTTGGGATTACCTCAATGAACTCTACAAGGTGAGTTGTAAATTATGATTTAGTTAAGCAGAAACACAGATTATTAATTAGTATGGGGTGTGGTTAAGGTCAAACATAAGAGACTTTGTTGGAACTATGACCATGCTGGACCCCAACTCTTGATCTCCAGTGGACAATGAAGAAAAGCTTAGAATCGTCTAAATCAGAAGTGGATTGCTGTTGCTCAGAGATCTGGTTAGCAACAAATATCATGCTGGAAACTGTGAACACATATTTTTCCACCCCAACGTGCATTTCGTGTCATTGCTCGTCTCCCGCTTCTATTTGTCTAGATGTAACATTTAATGTCCATGGTTGAGGTTGGCCTGACATTCCTTACTATTCTTTACTCTCACCTTACCTTTCCAAACATGATGAGGATAGTGTAATACTATCCTCTTCATTCTTTTCATTCACAAGTAATGCTATCCCTTTTTTTAAATTTGTATCGTAGTTTTCCAAACAGAATGCAAAAATTTCCTTAGAAATCCATGCTTGAGGATTGTTGATGGCATTCTTTAATGGATATTGAAAGTGGACTGCAGTCTTATCTCCATTTGTCAATACTTCATACCTTAAGTAAGACATTTAATGTCCATGGTTGAGGTTGGCCTGACATTCCTTTCCATCCTTTACTCTCACCTTACCTTTCCAAACATGATGAGGATACCCTATCCTTTTCATTCACAAGTAATGCTATCCCTTTTTTTTATTTTGTATTGTAGTTTTACAAACAGAATACAAAAATTGCCTTAGAAATCCATGCTTAAGGATTGATCGATAGCATTCTTTAATGGATATTGAAAGTGGACTGCAGTCTTATCTCCATTTGTCAATACTTCATATATTCTTACTTATTCACTATCCTCGCTTCTTCATGGCACTTTCAGTGTTCTATTGTTTTTCTTATATTTCATGTTGCTTTTATGAGTAGGTATCTTTATTCGTCTCTCTTGGCACCTTACATGATGATGTTGATACTCTCTTGGTGGGGTAAACATTAGTAGTTTTGATTAGAGGCTCTGGTGAGCAAGTGAGAAGCTTGTTTGGCAATCATGAGTTATGTCATTGGCCTTTTTCTTTTTTCCATTTATTTGGTTTCAAAATATTTTTGTTCCATCTTTCAAATAGACATTAAATTCAGCACCATGTATGCTTGAGGCCGCAGAGGCATTTTTTTGTGAATTGTATTGCGTGTTGTAATATGTGGTCATGAATCTCCTGATTTTTTCAGAAATAATTTTGTAACTTAAGATATAGGTATTGGATAGGACGGCGTCCCATATTCTTTACATTTTAATACAGACAGCTGTATGAATTTTTTTGTTGGTCTAGCAACTCCTGGATTTTAAGGATATGGCTACTATAGTTATACTACTAGTGGTATATAATCTTTGGCATGTTAGTTTGCACCGAGTATAATTGATGATGATATTTGTTGTGGCTACAATGGTCAAACATATGTCTTTAGTGTCAGTCTAATGTTTGATATATATTACTGTTTCTTTTGAACCTGGGTATCTCTTTGGACCAACATTGCTAGAGCTTCTCAGTTTGTATCTCAACTATATTGGGCACATAAGGCACCTGGTTTACAGGTTGTTTCTTGTAATTCTTCACTTCTTTTGATGTCTTCTACATCATATATGGCCACTGTTGATGTTATTGGCTGTAAGGTGTCATGTCCAATCTTCATTTTTGTCTCTTGATGTTGTGGTTGCTTTACTTTAGCAATAAGTTTTCAAATTTGCTGGGAAAAACTTATAGCTTCCTGCTTTGAACTATGCAGGAAGAATTGCGTCCATATTTCTCATTGCCTAAAGTTATGGATGGACTTTTCAACCTTGCAAAGATGCTTTTCGGGATTGATATTGAGCCTGCTGACGGTTTAGCTCCGGTAATAATTCCATTACTTACTGTTTGCTGTTTTTGCTAGTTGTTTAGAGACCGTTTGCTTTCTCATTCTTCAAGTTTCTTTGTCTCTAGGTTTGGGACAATGATGTTAGATTCTACCGTGTCAAAGATTCCTCAGGGAGTCCAATCGCTTACTTCTACTTTGATCCATATTCTCGTCCATCTGAAAAAAATGGAGGTGCTTGGATGAATGAGGTCCTTTCTCGAAGTCGTGTGTTATCACGTGACTCTACCTCTGTTAGATTACCTGTTGCCCACATGGTGTGCAATCAAATGCCACCAGTAGGGGACAAGCCTAGTCTCATGACATTCCGTGAGGTAAGCTTGTTAGCTCTTTTCTTGAGTGGCTAGAAATTTTATTGCTTCAAATATTGAAATTGCTTGAATGACTTTGAGCCTGGGGATGCAATCATCAGCGTACCCCACTAAATGATATGGTCCTGTCAGTTGAGTTTGGTTTTGAATGGATTTGGTGTTGGCTTAGACTAAAATAAAATTTGGTCTAGTGAAATTTTTTTCAGTCGATAAGACAACGTCTTCACTTTAAAATTTTCAAGGGCTTTTTATATGTTTTTATCTTCCCATTATTTATTCTTGATTTAGCTACAACTTTAATACTGTTCATTGCCAATTGCTAACACTATTTGCAGGTTGAGACTGTGTTCCATGAATTTGGACATGCTCTTCAGCATATGCTAACCAAGCAAGATGAGAGTCTGGTTTCTGGCATTCGTGGCGTTGAGTGGGATGCCGTAGAATTGCCCTCTCAATTCATGGAAAATTGGTGTTATCATAAGTAATGTTGCTTCACTGTAATTTCACTTGTTTTTTTTATTTTATATGGTTGACTTTAATTTCTTATATCATGACTACTATGTTCTTTTTGATGAAGAAGATTTGACTAAACCACCCTCAAAGGGGAGCTCGCAATAAAACAATTTGCACAAAAGCCACTATAAACCACATTAATTTTTTGTCCACTGCCCCTATCATAAATAGGATTGACTGTGGATTCGAGCCATAGCAGATGGTTTGACAATACCGCATGATTTGTACGATCTAGATATTATGAAAAATGGGATCGGAATGAGAGTTTATGAGAATGGAAAGAAAATATAATGACAAAAATAGATGGTGCACTCAAGAGACAAAGATTGGAGAAAGACAATAAATATTCCTTTATAGAAATATGGAGATACAAATGAGCAAAGCTAGCTCACACCCAAAACTCAATTACAACCTGAAACTCATTCTTAACATTTGTACACCAAAGTGACAAATGAATCTGTCTCAAACTCACCCAACAAGTTCCTTCAAAGCATGAAGTAAACTTCCTATTTATAGGCAAGCTAAGGAGGTTAAATGAAACTTCCTATTTAGCTTCCTAAAGGAGGTGCGTTGAGCTTAAGAGTGAAGGAAACAGTTTGCCATCATCAGCCACCAATTGAACCAATCAAATGAGCTTCCTTAGCATCGAAGGCTACCTCTTCTATGCCGAAGGCTGACCTTTCAAGTATGCCAAAGGCTACCTATTCAAGTAAGCCAAATGATGTAACTTGGCCAATGATAATGAGCCACCTCATAACACTAGATTTTACGATTTTACATGGAGAAGCTTTGGCTCAGCATGTCTTATTCGATAGGGGTAGAAGACCCAACTCTGTATTCTAAAAATGTCGAGGAAGTAGAACCAAGTCAAGATATTACGGATCAATCTCTTCTTCTTGGGCCAAAGATCTCAAAAATCCACAAAGCCCTCAAAACTGGTTTCCATTGTCCACCATAAAAAGAAATAGAGAACTAAAATGGAGTGCTTTAGGATAGCAAGAGCTTCCTCTCCATCTATCTCCTATTTCCATCATGCCACAAATCCTACCACAAGCAGAGGGGAGTTGTCGTCCAAGCAGCTTGGACTTAATTACCCACATTACATACCCTCCAGCCTCTATCATCCCCATTGTGGAATCAACGAATCCAATTAACGCCAAGAATTAGCAAAAAACATGGGCTGGAAAAAATAGCATCATCTATAAACAAGTTACCCCTGATTTGCCGCCCGTCTGGAATCAATCAATCCTCATCTCAGCAAGCATTGGTTTCCATTGTCAGAACAATCTCTAACAACTTTTCCTCCACCAGTGCCATTCAATCGCATAAACCCTTAATTTGGTCTTCATCCTTTAGAGTAAGTACAAATATATGTCCACAAGTTACCACTTCTTTGCCACCCGTCTGGAATCAACTAATCCTCATCTTGGCGAGCATTGGTTTCCATTGTCAAAACAATCTCTAACAACTTTTCCTCCAGCAGTGCCATTCGATCACATAAAACCTTAATTTGGCCTTCATCCTTTAGAGTAAGTACAAATATTCGTCCACAAGTTACCCCTGCTTTGCTGCCCATCTCTAATCAACCAATCCTCATCTTGGCAAGCATCGGTTTCCATTGTCAGAACGATCTCTAACAACTTTTCCTCCACCAGTGCCATTCAATCGCATAAACACTTAATTTGGTCTTCATCCTTTAGAGCAAGTACAAATATCCGTCCACCTTAACGGCCCCCCTTGCCCCCTCCTTCTCTCTCCCAACCACCACGCACACACACAAATTTTGCATTATTGATCCCTCAAATGGTGGCAATGCCAGCCTATGCAACAAAAATCTTCTGTTCCTTTCTCTTCCGCAAAATGCCAGAGTACCCCACTCGGAATGACCAAACATCTGGCCCGTGTCTTCTTCCCCAACTCTTCTCCCCTCCATCACAATCCCAATCACCTCCTCATATGATGGTAGTTGGAGCGGTAGCAAGCTCTCTGGCAGAGCTGAAAATCCAAGACCTAATGCAACCTTCTGCATCCTCAGCTTGTGTTTTGATATTTTCAAGGATTCACCTCTTTAAAAACTTTCCCAGAAGACATGATTGATACATCTCCTATCTCTTTCATATACTCCTTGTTGTAATTAACAGAAAATTAAACAAGAATAAAGATGGAGAGGAAAAGAAGAAAAAAGAAGAAGGAGAGAGAGAGATTTGGGGAAAGAGTGAAAGAATGAATTGAATCGTATTCATCCTTCCACTATACTTTGTTTATATATTAATAAGTTTCTACAAATACAAAAGCACCCCATTTTAAATAAATAATAACAAATAACTCCTTTGAACACTCCCCCTCAAGTTGGGACAAAAATATCTATCATGCCCAACTTGGCTAACATATATTGCAAGCAAGTATTGCTCACACCCTTAGTCAAAACATTAGCCACCTGATCTTTGGAGTACAAATTAACTTAAGACGTAGCTTCTCCTTGATAAAGTGACGATCAATTTCAATGTGCTTCGTCCCGTCATGTTGAACAAGATTGTGAGTAATGCTAATAGCAGCCTTGTTGTCACAATACAAATTCATTGGTTCGCAAACAGGATAACCCAACTTTTCCAACATAGTTTGTAGCCATAACAACTCACAAATTCCATGTGTCATGGATTTGAACTTAGCCTCTGTGCTAGATAAACTGACTAATCACACTAACCGTGTTGGCAATATCCGAGCGTTTAAGAGATAGGTAAATCAATCTCCCAACCAATTGCTGAAAACTTCCCACATCATTTAATAAGACACCATCCACATCATTAAGCTTATGGTTCTGCTCAATGGGAACATCAACAGGTTTTGCTCGAAGCCTACCAGTTTCAGCCAACAAACCTATCATGTACTTTTGTTGCAAAATGAACACCCCTTTCTTGGATCTACACACCGCAATGCCAAGAAAATATCTCAATAATCCGAGGTCCTTAACTTCAAACTCTGTCCCTAAAAATGACTTCATTTGACGAATATTTTCTAGATCATCCCCGGTGATAATTATGTCTTCCACATATACGATAAGGGCAGTGGTGCAGTTTTTGTGTCTCTTGATGAAGAGTGTATGATCTGCCTGAATCTTTGTGTACCCCACTCTTTTCACAACAGTACTGAATCTTTCAAACCAAGCACGCAGTGACTACTTTAATCCATACAAGGCTTTATTCAACTTGCACACTAAGTTCTCACTATTGGCAAGTGTAAACCCCGGTGGCATAGTCATATACACCTCTTCTCCCAAGTCACCATGAAGGAAAACATTCTTCACATCTAACTGATGTAAAGGCCAAGACAAATTAACCGCCAAATGTTATTAATGAGAGATATGATTAAAAATAAATTTAAGCATATCATAAAGTCTGGCCAGAATACCTTTTCGTGGTTTGATTATTGGCTGCCAGGGGGTTCCATTGTCTCTTCCAGAGGGTATAGAATCAAGGGTGCTAGAGTTGCTGATATTATGTCTATTAAAGGATGGGAGTGGCCTGAATCACATGTTCAAAGGATCAATGATGTTGGCAATTTAATCTGGCAAGTTCCTTGTATTCCTAGCACTGAAAATGATTATATTGTTTGGGCTTCTTCCAATAAACCTTTCACTGTTAGAGATGCCTATGAAGAACTCAGAATAAATCATAATGCATGGAGATATGCAAGTGTTGTTTGGTTTAAAGGAGGGATTCCTAAGCATTGCTTTATATTGTGGTTGGCTGCCAAAGATAGATTGAATACCATGAACAAACTTTTTGAATGGAGTGTGGCTAATTCTGATAGATGCATCATTTGTGGTGATCACATGGAGTCTTCTCATCATCTCTTTTTTTAGTGCATCTATTCTAGGAAGGTATGGAAAACAGTTGCAACTGCAGTTGGTATTAGTTGGCAATGCAATCCTATGTTGGAGGACATCCTTGCTTGGATCACTTCTAACTGTCAGAGGAGGAAATCATGGCTTCATTTACTACGTAAAATCACTGTTGCTGCTTGCGTCTACATGATTTGGAGAGAAAGAAACTCCAGAAGATTCTCTAACTCTTGTTTAGACGAACTTACTCTTTCGCTCCAAATTTATGATAGCATTGGACTAAAGATATTATCATTTCCTTCCTTTAGATTCAACCGTCTCTCCATCAAATATCTTCCCTTTTGGAGGCCATGAGCATTAATGTTTATGTTTAGGTTTCGCTTTATTTGTACTATTGGGGTATGCTCCTCCTAGCTGTGTTATTTGATTTTTTGTTTAATAAAATTAATTATCAAAAAAAAAATTAACCGACAAAGAAAGAAGAACACGTATATAATTCATTTTGGCAACTAGAGCAAAAGTTTCTCCATAATCAATTCCATAAGTCTGGGTGACGCCCTTTGCAACTAACTGGACTTTATATCTCTCAATCGTTCCATCTGCATTACACTTCACTATGTAGACCCATTTGCACCCTACTGGTTTCTTACCCCTAGGTAAGGAAACACTATACTAAGTACCATTTTTCTCAAGAGCCTACATTTCCTCAAGCATGACTTTCTTCCATAGTGGTTGATTGAGTGCATCTGAAACCTTAGAAGGAACAAAAATAAAAGAGATAGACGAAGTAAAAGCACGATATGATGGAGATAAGGCATTATAAGACACAAACTGAGATATAGGATGTTTTGTACAACTACGAACACCCTTACGATGAGCAATGGGGACATTATGATCAACAAAGGTTATTTGGAGAAGAATCACGAATATGTATTGAAGAGTTACCTGGATCAAGGGAGACTTCTTGGTCCAGGGGTGAGTCAATGACTTGTTTTGCCCTCCGAGTATTGACAATCGGTTGTTTCACGTGCTGCAAATCACCGGAGTTAATAGAAACATACCTCTCATTTAGAATTTCCCCCTGAATGGGAACATACAATGGAGGGGGACATTCCCACCGAGTAGAAGAGGAATTCTTTACACAAGTAGAAGTCCCCCCCGTAGATAATCCTCAACGGTTGGAAAAAAGGAACAGACTCAAAAAATGTAACATCCATGGAGACAAACTGATGACAAGTAGTAGTGTGATAACACCTATACCCTTTTTGAGTGGCAGAGTAACCAAGAAAGACACACTGGATTGCCTTATGATCCATTTTGTCCTTGCAATGATGAATGTGAACATAACAAACACAACCAAACACTTTCGGAGGGACTGTGAATAAAGCAGTGTAACGGTGTAAGATATGAATGGGAGATTGCAGACGTAGAATCCCAGAAGGCATGCGATTGATAAGGTATGCATTTGTTAAAGCTGCATCAACTCGATAACTTTTGGGCACCCTCATTCCAATGAGAAGAGAACGGGCAACCTCCGTAATATGACGATGCTTTCCGTAATATGGCGATGCTTTCTTTCAACCACACCATTTTGTTGTGGTGAATTGGCACAGGGGGTTTGATGAACAATCCCATTCTCAGCAAAAAAGGAGGCAAGACCACCATACATGAACTCTCCTCCATTATCAGATCGAAGGATTTTGAGAGGATGACCAAACTGAGTGCAAACCATCTTGTAAAAAGTTTTAAAGATGGAATGAACTTCATCTTTGGTCTTCATAAGATGAAACCAAGTACAATGACTAAAATCATCAATAGACACGAAAATAACGAAAACCAAGTAAAGAAGTAGTGGATTCAGGGCCTTAAACATCAAAATGAACAAGCAGCAAATGAGCTGTACTTTTATTAATGCTAAACCGGATAAGAAACACGACATTGTTTGGCAAGAACACATGTTTCACAATTTAACTCAAAAGGTTCAACAAATCCAAACTAGGGAAGCACATGCTTCAAAACAGAAAGAGGTAAATGATCAAGTCTACTATGTCATCGCATTAATAGATCTTTACTAACGATATTATGCATGACCCTAGATTGATTTGCAATATGAGAAGCAGGTAACTCGTCTAACGATTACAAGTCATTGTCCTCACGTCCACTTCTAATCGTCTTCCCCGTCTCCAAGTCCTGAAATACACAATGAGATGGAAAAAAGTCACACAATGAGATGAGATTATTGGTGAACTTTGGGACATTAAGGACATATGATAATGTAAGGTTAGGAGTGGTAGACACGTTGCCTTTTCCCGCAATGGAGGTGAATGTGCCATCAACCACTTTTACTTTATCCTTATTAGAACATAAATTGTATAAAGAAAATTCAGATGCCATACTAGTCATGTGATCAGTGGCTCCTGAATCAATGATACATGATTGTTTACTAGATAATGTAGCAACATGATGGGCAGAAGGAGGAAGACCTGTCTGAGCAAAACTAGATACCAGTCATGTGATCAGTGGCTCCTGAATCAATGATCCAGGGTTGTTTACTAGATAATGTGGCAACATGATGGGCAGAAGGAAGATGACCTGTCTGAGCAAAATTAGAGGCAGAAGTGGAGGCATTCTGAGCTAACAAATGTTGAAGAGCATCAACTTCAATCCTAGACAAAGAACCTTGTGGTCCGGAGTAGGCATGACCAATAGAGGCAGTCTCATGCACTGCAACATGTGCTGCTGATGACCCCCTAAATGGACCAGGCTTTGGCTTTACATTAGTTTGAACAGGAGTGGGGACTGAAGCAGGGCGACTATGTAAATCCCAACATGTTTCCCTAGTGTGGCGTGTATGCCCACAATGGTCACACCTCAACTTACTCTTAACATCTTGTTTTCCTCCTTTAAAAGTATTGGATTTGTTCCACTGTTGGGTGGCAAGAGTAGACCTATCAGACAATGCCACTTCTAGCTTAGTCTTGGTGTGTGCAGATCAAGACATAGTCTTCATTTTACTCTCCTCGGCTAGGATATAAGAGAACAACTCTCTAACAGAATTAGGGGTTGGATTTCTGCTCAACACTTCTACTCTAGCATGATCATACTTCAGATGCAGACCACCTAAGAACTTATAGATTTGGTTCCTTTCTACTATAGCTCGAAACGCTCCGATATCAGTTGCGCACACTAGTACATAGTTTTGGTAGTGATCTAACTCTTCCCATTTACCATGTAGAGTATGGTAATATGTGGCAAAAGTTTAGTCTTCCTGCTTGAACCTTACAATCTCTTGTTGAAGCTCATACAACTTTGCAAAATAACCAACTGAAGAATATGTCTCTTCCACAGCCTTCCACAGCTCCTTGGTTGTTTTCACAAACAAAAAAACCCTTACTGATTTGTGGTTGTATTGATTGCAACAACCACGTCATAACCAGTGTTGTTTGCACTCCATTCATTGAATTAAGGATCACCTAGGAGGGATACTTAACAGTCCCTTCGATATGGTCGAGCATCCTACGACCCGTGATATGCAACGAGATATGCATACGAGCAAATTGAGCCCACTCCATATAGTTGGTCTCATCCAACTTAACCGTGGTAATACATAAGTCTGGATGGTGATCACTACTACCACCCAACTCCGGAGTCATGCGAGAGGAAGTTACCTATGAGCTAGACATTGTATCAAATAGTTTTTAGGCACACTCCTCGGAAACAGAACAACAAACGTATAGAGAACCGCCTTTCTATAAGAGAAACCACAACCACTATGAAAACTATCTTCCGAGATGTATACAAGAAAGCGATCACATGATCATCAAAGAAACCTTAAAAAACAGTCTGGTAACACATGAGAATCTGAAACAACAAAGGAAAGGAGCTTGTTGCGGAGGGGAACCACACGAACACCAAAACACCAACAATCGAGCAATGCAAACACCAATAGTTGGATCCGCGGAAGAAGCTGTGGATGGGATTAACAGTACTTTAATGGAAACAACCCCCATTTAGGGTTCACTTCAAAAACCTTCACCAACTAGGGTTTACACAAACATGCCCTAGGGTTTAGATACCATGCTCCGATACCATGTTGTAATTAACAGAAAATCAAACAAGAATAAAGATGGAGAGAGAGAGAGATTTGGGGAAATAGTGAAAGAATGAATTGAATCGTATTCATCCTTCCACTATACTTTGTATATATATTAATAAGTTTTTAAAAATACAAAGCACCCCATGTTAAATAAATAATAACAAATAACCCCCTCGCAACAATCATATCACTTGCTCAGTAGAATTATTATTCTCTTAAAAGTTTTTCTGTACCACTTATTATCCTTATGTTATTTTCATGAATTGATGCATGATCATCGACGAGTGGCATACCCATGGCCTCATTCCAAAATATTTTGTCAGTTTAACATTTTTAGAGGGAATATGTAGAAATTTAGTGTTGGTAAATGGTATATAAACTAACAGAAAAAGTGGGAACCTTCACTAGTGGATTGTCTGCGATTTCTTCTCTTGTTTTTTTTTTTCTTTTTAAATTCTACTTTATTACTAAGATAGATGTAACCAAAGGTAAGAGCACGCAAAATGTCTACCAACGCTTCAGTTTTAAGTTTGCTGGTTACTCCTATATGATTTATGAAGAACTACTCTTCTTGTTAAGGATTTTTTATGGTGGTGAAATTCAGCAGTTATCTTTTTCTTCAATTCTTTAGCGGTGTTTTATAGATTTTAATGAAAATTTGAGTATATAAGTTTTTTGACACCTGAAGCTGTTGTAATTTCTCTTTAGTTTCTTTAGCATTATGAAAATAGTATGCAATCTATCATATCTTCTTGTTGTGCAACGTCATTACTCTTTACGTTTTCTTTTTCTTCCTGATTGCTTTTTTTTGATAAATGTATCATTCTTTTCTTCCTGATTGCTGCAGGAATACTTTGATGGGCATCGCAAAGCACTATGAAACCGGGGAAACTCTCCCTGAAGATATATATCTGAAGCTCCATGCAGCTCGTACCTACCGTGCAGGCACCGATACTCTTCGTCAGGTCAGTGCATGGTGCTACTTTTGATTTCCTGATTTCTTTGCATTGTAGTTTTAGTATAGCATTTCTGAATCACTGGTTTTTGTATCGAGTTTCTGCTTGTTCCATCCTCTTTTCAAGGAAAAGGATTTAGCGACTTTGTGTCTGCTACAAGATGCCATCCAAAAGGTTTTGTGATTTCAAGGGTCTTCTCACGGCTTAGAGAGCACCAGCTGAAGTAAATAATATCATCGCATCTGTTTGGATTGCAAAATTGGAAAAGAGACTTAGCTAGAATAGTAGTTACTAACATCTCAATTCTATTGTCAAAAGAAAAGAAAATTACATAAACAAGAGAAGCTGACTTGTAGCAATTTATAGTCAAGTAGGAAAAAAGGCCCGTGCTTTGCACTTGGTTAAAGTTATAGGTTGAATGAATAAAGTATAAAAATTACAAATTTATTCGAACCCCGTCTAGTGATGTAAGTGGTTTGTACTTTTATTTAGAAAGTAAAAATAAAAAGCGGGGTGAATCAAGCGAGTTAACGTGTTTTTCCATATAAACTGAAATAAATTTGAAAATGATTTTTAATAGAAGAAGCAAGCAATGAAACCAACCATGTCAAATATATATATATATATATATATATATATTATTTCGATAGTCGGGGCTTTGCCCCAACTAATCCATGAGCCGTGCAAAGCGACCCCTCCACACGGATCAAGTAAAGCTTGAATTATGTCCGTGGTCATGGCCCCAACGAATTTTTTGCGCCCGGTATAACTCGAACATGAGACCTAATACTTCTTGAGGCACTAAGTCCCAAGTCCTGTCCAACTGGGTCAACCCCCGTTCGGGTTAACGGGTTAACCAAGACATCTATTGGTTTGCAATAATAAGCTTTTAAGAGTTATAAAGGTAAAATAGATAAAAATAAATGTAAATGTTGCATGAATAAAATAATTTCTAATGACTAAAAAATAAATAAAATTTTGAATAAATATAGCAAAAAACTTAAGCGTAGCTTGATCTCCTGCATATACTTATATTAGTAGTAACCGACACATTTAGTTGATTTTAGTAATTGTCACTTTTTTTATGGAGTTATCGAAAGAATTTTATAATTGGCAAATATATAAAAATAGGTGTAATTGATTTACAATTGTAAGTCTCCCCCCGGGAAGATATTGTCTTTTTCGTCCGGCGAACCTTTTCTCCACCCACTCAACCACTAAGTCCCAACATCTCCATCTTTGGGAACACGCGCCCAAAGGTATCCCAAAGTTAGTAATAGGAAAGATCACATACTTTGCATCGATGGATAGGAGATTGTTTTCCGACACCGCCTCCAATAAAATATAAAAATAAAAAAATTATTTGATTTTCGTCTAGTGATTTAAGTCGCGTGCACTTTTATCCAGAAAATAAAAATAAAAAGAGGGGTGAATCAAACGAGTTATGATGATTTTCCATAAAAAACTTAAATAAATTTGAGAAAGATTTTTAATAGAAGAAGCAAGTAATGAAACCAACCATGTCAAATATATATATATATATATATATATAAAACCAAGACATGTATTTTTTTGTTTTTATTATTATTATTTTTTTATTTTTTCGATAACCGGGGTGTTCAGGGCTTTGCCTCGACTAATCCACGGGTCCGTGCAAAGCGACCCTTCCATATGGATTGGGTAAAGTTCGAATTATGTTCGTGGTCGTGGCCCCAACGAATTTTTTGCATCCGGTATGACTCAAGCATGTACCTAATGCTTATTGAGACACAAAGTGCCTGTTTGGCAACTGGTGCGGTGTTGATTTTCGGTTTTGGGCTGGGTTGGGTGTGGTTTTATTCAGAACTGAAACCATGTTTGGTGTGAGAAAAACTAAAGCTGAAAAATCAAACCATGTTTGGTAGAGTTGGTATGAGCTGAAATTATGAAACCAAGTCATGTTTGGTAACTTGGAATGGTTTGACATTTTATTTATTTATAATAACATTTTGTAAATATATATGTTTTAAAAAATAAAATATATAAATAATTGACTTTTATACCCATTCTTATTTTATTAAATTTTAATAATAAATCCCAATTACACCCCCTCAAATATTTCGAAATAATAACATTTTGTAAATATATATGTTTTAAAACATAAAATATATAAATAATTGACTTTTATACCCATCTTATTTTATTAAATTTTAATAATAAATCCCAATTACACCCCCTCAAATATTTTGAAATATATATATATAATTCAAAAAATATATAAATTTCGAATATATATATATATAATTCAAAAAATATATAGTATTAAATTTTGAAAAAACATTTATAATTCGAAAAATAATATATGAAATTTAAAAAATATATGAAATTAAAAAAATATGAATTCGAATATATATATAATTCAAAAAATATATAAAATTCGATAAAAATAGAAATTTTGAAAAAATATATATTTTCAAATATATATACAATTCCAAAAAATATATATATAATTAGAAAAAATATATAAAATCCGAAAAAAATACATATTTTGAAATATTTATAAAATTTGAAAATATATAAAATTCAAAAAATAAATATATTGTTTTCAAATTTTATATATATTCTTTTCGAATTGTTTACATTTGTTTCGAATTATATATATATATTTTCTAATTTTATATATTGTTTTGGAATTTTATGTATTTGTTTCGAAAGTTATATATATATATTTTTTCGAATTTTAACATGGCTTCTAATTCCAAAAAATTGTGTTTCTTCAAAATGGTACACCATGGATTCGTTGGGCTTCAAAATGGTACACCAAAATGGTTTTGGTTTTGAGTAAATAGGAACCACACCATATAAAACCATGTATTGAGATGGGTTGAAAAAAACTTCATTTGGTACACCATGAAGCAACATTTTGGACCCAAAACTAACCAACGAAACATGGGTTGGGTTACAATTTTCACCCCAAAATCAAAATTTTGGTACCAAACCTATGTGCCAAACAGGCTGTTTGGTGCCAAATTTATGATTTTGGACTGAAAATAGTAGTCCAACCTATGTTTGGTTGACTTGGGTCTGGACGAACAGTGTCAAACCATGTGGTATCAAATGCTTCAGTATCCGCACCATCTCAATACATTGTTTTAGATGGTGCGATTTCTGTGCAATAACCCCAAAACCAAACCATTTTCCATTTTTCCAAACCATCTCATCTCTTGGCTCCACGTGTTGTGTGTGTTTTGTGTGCGTGAGTGTACCATATACATATATATTTATTTAATTAAAAATTTCATTTAATTAAATTAAAGAAATAAATAAAAGTTACCAAACAATATAATATAATTAATAAATAAATAAATAACCCAAACCCAAATAAAAAACTAACACCACACCGGTTACCAAACATGCACTAAGTCCCAAGTCCTGTCTAACTGGGTCAACCCGCTCAGGTTAACCAAGACATGTATTAGTTTGCAATAATAAGCTTTTAAGAGTTGTAAAGGTAAAATAGATAAAATAAATAAAATAAATATAAATGTTGCATGGATATAATAATTTCTATTGACTAAAAAAATAAAAAAAAATTGTGAATAAATATAGAAAAAAAACTTACATTTAGTTGATTTTAGTAATTGTCACTTTTTATTGAGGAGTCAAAATAATTTTATAATTGCCAAAAATATAAAAATAGGTGTAATTGATTTACAATTGTAAAAATAGTCTCCCCCTTGGAAAGTTATTGTGTTTTCTGTCTGGCCAACCTTTTCTCCACCCGCTCAACCACTAAGTCCCAACATCTCCATCATTGGGAACACACGCCCAAAGGTATACCAAAGTAAGTAATAGGAAGATCACATACTTTGCATCGGCGGAATCATTGAATTCTTCCCAATATTCACTTTCAGCCCCGACACTGCCTTAAAACAAATCAACACTCACTTAAGATAGCGTATCTGAGACACATTTGCTCCTCACTTCAGAGTACCACTGAAGAGCAACACACTCACTAGCAATAAGAGAAGAATCGAGAATTTGATCGCCCCCCACCCACCCAAAAAAAAGGCCTTCCGAGTGTCCGGAATCACCATATCCAACAAACTCCACAACCTCACCGCCAAAACTTTCAAAATCAACTTGTAGATGCACCCCGCCAAGCTAATAGGACAGTAATCCTTAATTTCGTTGCATTGATTTTTTGGGAAACAAAGTGATGAACCAATGCGATGAACGAAGCATTAAGGGATCTCACAAATCTACCATGTGAAAATCCAACATTGTGCCCGTTACATCATACCGAACCACCTCCCAAATTTAAAACAAAAAGCGCATAGTAAAACCATCCAGACCGGGCGCTTTATCCTGTTACAACATTTAAAAGCTTGAAGCACCTCCTCCGCAGAGAAAGTTATCCCTAACTCAACTCAGTCTTCCTTAGAAATGAAATCAAAGAAAAACCCATCAAGTCTAGGCCTCCAATTGTACGGCTCCTCGAATCAGCAATACCTGCGCGAACCTCCTCCTCACTCCTCCCAATGTGATTAGGCCTCCCCTAGGCTTTGGCAAGGTGGTGAAATAATTTTGTATTCTGCTCCCTCCTTGAGCCACAAGGCTCTAGACTTCTGCCTGCATGAAATCTCTTCCATACATGCAATCTCTTCATTCTTCGCGAAACACTGCTCCCTTTTACTCCTCAACCTCTCATCAAGACCCCCCTCCCTATCCTACTTATCAAAAGCTTCAATCTCCAACACAGTGTTGTTTCTTTTCCACACCATATTCCCAAACACCTTCTTATTTCATCTAATAATCTTTGCCTTTCGATATCTTAGATTAACTGCTAAAACAAAGCTAAGCTTCCCCACAATCTCACCAGAAGACCACCACTCCTTTACCCATCCCTGAAAGTCTTCCACTCCCAACCACATATTCTTATAAATGGAGACAACCAGTAAACAAACCCCCACAATCCAACACCACAGGAAAATAATCAGAGGCAACTCTAGCAGCAGTCGTCTAAATCATAGCTGGAAACCTTTCCTTCCGATCCCCCCAAAACCAAAAATCGATCCAAACTTGAAAAAGTTGGCTCAGACCTTTTACTCCTTTTTTTGACAAGTAAGAAAAGTATAAAGACACTCAAAAGGGGAGTACATCCCAAGATATAATAAAGGTCGCCCTAAGAGGCAAGCGAACCCAAAAAGTCAATATTTTCCTCTATAGATTTTCAATATCTACCCTCCACCCCATAAAAAAGAAGAGATACAAAGGAATCCTTAACAAAGTCAACCGATGACTCAATCCCCTCAAAACAATGCATATTACGTTCAAGTCAAATCACCCACCAAATGTAAAGGGAAGCCACCTTCCAAAAAGAGCGAGCTCGAGACCCCGCAAGTCCAAACTTCCAACCAACGAGGACATCATAGACCGAAGCCAGCATCACCCAATAAACGCCAAATAACCTAAACACCAAGGACCAACAATCATACGCCATCGGACAATGGAGGAGGAGGTGGTCAATGGACTCCGCATCATTCTTACACACAAAGCACCGGCTAACCACCAGAAAGTTACAACGCCAAAGGTTGTCCTAAGTATGGATTTTACCCCACACCGCCGACCAAGTAAAGAATGCAACTTTAAGAGGGGCACCAAGATACCAAATTGCCTTCCAAGGGAAGACCGAGCACGGTCGGGGAGAAGAAACCCTGAAGAAAGAGGACACCATGAAAGTCCTTGGAGGAGAAGAACCCCACACCTAGCGGTCCGGCCCGCCACCTGGCAAGGAAAGGCTATAAAGTACCTCCAACAAGGATGAAACCTCCTCAAGCTCCCAATCCTGAAAATATCTCACAATGTACATCCCAGACGAGCCTACCGTCATCAAGTCAATAACAATCAGCAACGCAGGCATGATGATCGCGAGAAATGCGATAAAGCATAGGAAAAGACGAAGCTAAGATGGAATGACCACACCAAAGGTTATACCAAAAGCTAACCAAACGCCCCGTACCGACTCTAAAGCGAAGGTGTGTAAGGAAGGCATCCCATCCACGACGAATATCCTTCCACACCCCCATGCATCTACGGATCCGCACGGGGCGCGAACACCAACCTCTAAGATCCTCCCCATAACGACAAGCAATCACCCTTCTCCAATATCGGTTCCTCTCAATCCCGGACCTCCAGAGCCACTTTCCCAACAGAGCTTTGTTGAAAGGCACCAATCTTCGAAGTCCCAAACAGACCTTTTACTTGACCAAGTAAAATATGCACCAACTAGCGGAAGATCATGCAACATATGGCTAAAAATGAACTCTGAAAACTGTTGCACAGCATGAATGGATCCTCCACCTGATGATCTCTATGTCGGAAACTGAACCACATTAAAATCACCTCCCACACACCACGGCACCCTCCAGCATTCCTTGATCTCCCCAAGCTCCTCCCACAAAATCGGGCTCTCCCCATCCTCCACAAGTCCATAAACACTAGAATAAGTCCATTTAAACACATCCTCAACCATCGCATGCGAACACGTCATAGAGTAATTACCACTCCGAACATCCAACAAAGATAAAAATCTTCTATCCCACATCATCAAAATACCACCCGAAGCGCTATTGGAACACAACGCCTTCCACTCTACAAGCCGATTACCCCAAAGAACCCTCACCACCCTATCCGACCCAGACTCCAATTTTGTCCCCTGCAAACTGACCAAATAAATGGGAATGGATCCATCTAAGGTGGCAGGTGAATGCTAATCCTCTCCCAATGTAGATGGATCCATCTCCACCTGATCCCACTCCTTCCTTTAGAACCCCACTCCTGCCCTCATAGTTCACATAAGAGATGAGGTTCCTCACCTCCCGGTCCCCCTTCCAAGGTGTAGGTGTCTTGACACCCTTTCTCCCCAACTCCTCCCGTAGCCGAGAATTTTCCACCTTCTTCCCCTCCACTAAAGAATGAAGGAAGAAAACCTCAGCCTCAAAACAATCATCTAAAGAAACCTCAAGTGCTGCACTTGTACCCACTTAGTTCGCCGCCACCCACTCCGTGGTTGGATCCTTAACCACTGGGATAATATCTGTTGAATCACCCACGGCCAAGGACAAGGCATTCTCCACAACTGGTAAAACCCCTACGCACTCTTCTGGAACAATCTCTGAATTTCTACTTTTCAAAAACCCTTCCATCATCAGGCAACAACCCCAAAACAGCCTCCTCCTTCTCGGAACTATTACCAATCATAGCCAAAAGAGACCCACCATCATCACAAAAAACCTCGTCCTCTACTGGCTTAAGTCTCTGAATAGAGCACAATGTCTGAACAACATCAAAACCCCCTTCCTCCACCTCTTCAGGAATAGTAGCAAGTCCCCCCCCCCCCCCCCCCCCCGCGCTCAAAGAATAAGATTTTCTGGACATGCATTACCCCCAACACCATTTGAATTTCTGGACATGCATTACCCCCAACACCATTTGAAGAGGATGAAACCCCACCAACAGAAGAAATTTCTGGAGAGACAATAAATTGACTGGCACACCTGAGCTGCGACACCCACCCCACACCATCAATCTGCATCAACGACGTCCCGGCAACCCATTTTTGCTTCTCAGCCCGAGATCTACGCCAAGGATGTTGTTCTGGTCCCTTCCTCGCCATCACTGGCTTGGATGTATCGCGCATAGCGGCAGTCCTTAATAGTCGGTCGCTATGTACATCCTGGCCCGAGCCGAAGTCATAAATAGCCCTGTTAGATTTGGAGCCCCAGTTCTGCCATAAGAAATCTGTGAGCGTAACCCTAGGTCCCCAAATATAGGAATTAGATCTGGAACGCGAACCAGAAACATGAACCTTGTGCTTAGAGACCCTAGCACCCTGGCCGACTGAAAAAGACCCATTAGAATACCCCACAGAACAGGCCCCTGAACTTAAAGTGTAAGGCCCAACCCAAGGAAGCCTCCTTTTGAACCCAAACTCCCCTCTAGAAGCATTAACACTAGACTCCTTCCTCTAGACTCCACCGATATTCTGCCCTAAAGATGAATTTCTATTCAAAAATCCTTCGAGTGATGTCAGTTGCAATGAAGATACGGTGCCTGCATGCCAACTACGTGGCAAGGGTACTCGCTCCATAGGCACATGCAACCCCATCAGTCTTCTTCCTGCAATATTCACCGGAATTCTCTGAACCTTACCATCAGCATAGCAGGCCCTGTAGGCTTCCAACCTCTGATGCAGCTCACTGCCATGCTCCTCCCTTGTGAACGGAGCATCCAATAATTCTCCTTATTCAAGAGAAGAGCGTCAAAACCCCCTTCTAGACTTTCCATCGTCGGCACAAGCTCCGGTGGACGCTCCTCCCATACCGCTACCGTAAAACACAAAGACTCATCATGAATGAACACCTCCTAGGGACAGTGCCCTCTAGTAGCTACTGAAATCTGCACGAACTCAGGGTTACGCTTGTCATCAGTATTAACACCCGTATAAAGCCCTACATGTGTCATTAATCTTCAGCGTCACAGATGTAGGGGATGCCCGTACACCAACACCCTCTTCAAACCCATGCCATTACAATTTATATCTTTATTGCATGCATAGTACCTATCAACTCAGGTGGACTCTATAGCAATATTTTGATTTGCACATCACTACCAACTTTTAGTTGTAACGGTATTCTTGAGAGTTGAAGTGTATTGGAGATTCAAGAATTTGTGTATAGTTTCTGTTCAGCATTAATGATTGCAGTTTTGTTTGAAATACTTCTTCACTCTAAAATTTGAACACGAGAACCCCTTAATTCCTGTCACATTATACTTCGATCTGAATGGTGCGCTACTTTTTAAAACGGGGTAAATAATAGGGTCCCATCTTTCCATAATTCGGTGAGTAAAGATTGGCTTCAAGGTTGGAATGAATTGAATTATTCAGCTGTCTTTGAGTACATGGCAGGAATTATATATTATATTGTCATCTTAATGTTCTGTAGTTACACTTCTCAAGTGTTGATCTGGAGTTGCACACCAAGTATGTTCCTTGTGGATCGGAGTCGATACATGATGTTGATCAGAGGCTAAGTAAAAGAACACAAGTGCTTCCCCCGCTGCCAGAGAACAGATTCCTTTGCAGTTTCAGCCATATATTTGCAGGTTTGTTCTCCTTATACTTTTCACAACTCTGTCTTTATTGGCAGTATGTGTAATTCTTTAGGTGTAAGCCTTGCATATAGTCTCTTCCCCTTTTCCTTCCTCCCCCCCCCCCCCCCCCCCCCCCCCCCCCCCATTTACTATCTTAATTGTTTGTGTGGATGGGGGGTGATGATCAGGTGGATATGCAGCTGGATACTACAGTTATAAGGTAGCTACTTGTTCCTCATTAATTTTTCCTTTTATTGTATTGGAATATTATTTGGTGTCTTTTTGTTTGTGTTTCCAATTATATTATGGTCTTGTTTTCTTATTATTCTTTTTATTTTTATTACTTTTTATTATAATTTTACTATTGTTAGAGCATCATCCTCTTTCTTTTACCATTACTACTTTCACCTTTTCATGCTAGCTCTTTCTGATGCTGTGTTGATTTTGTAATCTTCGTAGGCGTTTTACAGTTATAGTTTACTTACTAAAGTAGAAATCTAATACATTTGACATTCTTGTTCCTACAGAATGGACTGTTCTTTTTATTTTATGATTCTCTAAAGTAATTATTCAATTTTGCAGTGGGCAGAGGTGTTGTCTGCAGATGCTTTCTCAGCATTTGAGGAAGCCGGATTAGATGACGAGAAGGTAAGAAAAGGCTGTTCAAAAGGATTTCTTCTTCATATTGTCTGGCTTTTCAGCATTCCTTTCTCTTCATATTTATTTTATAGCTACCCAACAGGATGCGACTTCACACATCTAAAATCCCAATCCTCCACATTCCCCACCCCCCCCCCCCCCCCCCCCCCCCCGGCGGCCCATTTCTCCATTTTGAGATTTGTTATTTATGATAGTAAAGGCTGAACTTTCGAACAAGAGATTATGGATCTAAAGCATATCTATAGCATATATTCATAAAAAGGCACTCAAAAGGGAAGTGCGTAAGGGCCGAGAGAACCCAAAAAAAATAAGGTTTTTCTCTATAGATATACAATATCTACCCTCCACCCAATAAAAGAGAGAAGAAAAAAATATTTATTGAAACTGATGGGGATTTAGATACCTCTTGAAGAATTTTTAACAATGAGTTGTTGGATTCGACCACACTAATCAGCTCTGTAAGGGGGTTCTAGTTGTTCAGTGGGTATAAATTTGCATCGCCCTTAATTGGTTTAGGTTTTTGTTGTTCAGTGCGCATAGATCACTTAGTTGGGGCTTACTTCTGGGTTCATTAGATAAGGCGACAGTCCTCTAGAGGTTTGATTCACGTCCGGAGAGGATGTACAGTGGGCTCTCAAGCCCGTGATTTTTAGGCGGTGGCACTGTTATTAGTTTGGTGATGTTCAAGGAGGAAGTGGAAATTAGATCATCTGACGGAGAGGAATCTTCTATTGAGGCTCTTAAATTGTCTTTTTTGAGTTTTGGGAAAAATTGTAGATCAATGGTGCAGATAGTTGATTCTTGGGTTCTTAGGGCCCCATTTGGCCTTTGTGTAGCTTCTTTTTGGGATTGAGCGCCCTATATCCCAATCTTTCTTGTAAAATCTAAAATAAATAAATAAAGAGAAAAGATTTTTGTGGTTAGTTGATCTATATTATTGCTTTCAAAGGTCCTCGTAGTTGACTGACTAAAGTGCATCTCTATGCAGTACCTAGTCGTTTGTCAAGATTTTTTGTTGTAGAAAATACTCATTAGAACGTTGTAACAAGGAAACTTGAAGAATGTTATTAACTAATGTAACATATTGGCCACATGTCAATTTGCATCTGCGGTATAGTTTCATGCTCTTCTTTACTTCATAAATCATTAAATTTTGATTGATCATCGTGTTCTTGTTCTTAAACACCAATTAAAGATTTTACTATTGGAGGAGGTTTATTGCTTTAGGAAGAAAGTACAACTTTAACCATGCCGTTAAAAGTTAACAATCAATTACGCCCATTTGTCACAGTGGCACATATATGGTAACAGAAGCTACTTCCTCTGAATTTTTTTTTCTTTAATTAGAGGGGTTCAGTTAACTGTATAATTATGCTTTCGTGGGGTCTAGATATTTGTGAGTGTTCTTTTTTTAGTAGATAATTAAAATTCAACTGTAGACCTCAGCAGACAAGGAGTGTTTTCAGCTAACTTGTGGGACCAGTTTTTCATGCTCAGATGGGGGCTGCAGTTATTTGTGTATAATATTCTAGTGAATGTTTAAATTTAACTGTTGCACTCAACACACAGGAGTGTTTTTATACCCATTAATATGAATATTACAAATTTAAGTTTGTCTAACTTACTCATGCGATGACTTGTTATCAACCATGCTAGTCTAGGAGTTTAGAGAACTTAATTTATATGCAGGAACAATTGTAGTTCAGTGTTAGAATAAACCTCAAGCATCTGCCTTGCCCAAATTTTGTTAAGATAATCACTCATCATCGTCCTCATCCTTACCACGTCTCCTCTAATATTTGAATTTTTAAAATTATTTTTTATTACATAAATTCACGTCTCCTCTTTAATAAACAACCCTTCGTCTTTTAACGGGTGCATCTTTAAGTCCATTTTGTATTATAATTATACCACCTAAGCGTAGTCTCCATTATTAATTATCTGTTTGGATATACTTGGTTTTTCCTCCCTCAGTCGTTACTAAACTTATCTCTTTTAGTTACTATGTTATCCATCTGTGGCATCCTTTTTTCCAGCATTCATATATCCATTACATTTATGTGTTGTTTTTATTTTTCAACTTAATATTCTGCTCCATACAATCTAGCTGGCTTAAAGAACATCCTATAGAAATTTCTTTTTAATCTGTTCGATATCCGTTGTCACATAGTTAACGAACTTCCTCCTCTTAGCTGACCCTTCTTCAGTCTTACTTCCAACTTCACCATCCATCTCCACATCTATTCTCTTGGGGAAAGTAAAGAATTATCTGTCTCCACGTTCTTTGTCATATTAACCCTAAAATAAAGAGAATAGTTGTTTTGACAAACTACTTGACTTTGCTTTGGAATTTTGCTATTTCTTCTTTCGTTACTATCAAATTTGCATTCTACATAGCCTATTTTTATTTTTTACCAATTTTTTGGCCTTTTGTTTGTAAAATATTTCTCCATGCTTCTAACTTGGTCACTAAGGCCCCGTTTGGCATGCGTTTTTCTTTTTGGCGTTTCTGTTTTCAGCCAGAAACTAATTCGCATTTTGGGTTGAAGCATGTTTGGTGCGGTTTGACATGAATAGTTGAAACGTTTCAGGAAAAAATGGAAGCACCAATTTCGTGTTTTTGCATTATTTGCTTCAACAATGTAACTAAAATATATGTAAAACTTAAAACAGATTCAAATTTAAATTACCCAACATGATTCCGATTTTAACTAGAAGCACCCTACAACAGAAATGTCTGATTTATTTCGCCTTAAAACAAGACCTCAAAAGCAAAACACATCCTGTGCGGTCCCTAAGACTTTAGAAGTACATAATAGAGCTATGAATAAACAATATACACCATGGAATGTTTTCTTTGATGTCTTTGTAACACTGTCTTTATATAAAGATGAACTGAATACTGCTTTGGTGTAATTCTAGGTTTATAGAGTAGTCACGAGCAATTGTCCTGCCTGTGAAAATCTTTAACTGTTGCCAACATTTATAGGAGGGGAACACTCGTGCAGAGAGAACTCATTTTCGTGTTTTGGCAAATTATTGTTTTTCTGTACTTTAAATCCATTAAGATCAAATAAGGTAGCTCGCTTCTGTTCCATTGGGAGTGTGCACACTACGTGATTTCTATTTTGTTTGTTTCTAACAGTACAGAATACTTCAAAGTTAGATCATGAGTCAATCTGTTATGCAATGAACCGAACAACAAACAATCCAACGCACATCATAACTTGCACCTTGTCTTGGTGATGAAAATCTACAGACTAGGTAGATGGTAGGGAACTGCAAAAGCAGCAGCAAATATGGTGACTTTAACCCGAAAGCTTTGATACTTTTTTAGATTATCTGTAACCTTGGAAACATAAACCGGTAAAAGAATAAGCCAAGAAATATATATCAAGCTTGCATGAACATCATCGAAATTTTGTAGTATGCTGTAGTGAACAGCTTTGGAACAAAATATGCATTTTTACAGAATTAATCGCCCCGGGCATCTAACATTTTTGTTGTACAACAGGCCGTTAAAGAAATAGGACACAAGTTCCGAGAAACGGTACTTGCGCTTGGAGGTGGAAAACCACCCCTCGAGGTTAGACAAGAAAACTTGCATATACCTTATAAATTTCTATTATAAGCTTTGAATGTTACTAGTTTTTTGCAGGCATCCTCGCTGATTCATTTATAATACTTTCCGTCTCAAACTTCATTGACCTATTGTTATGAACATGTTGAAATGCTCTATTCAGGTATTTGTGGAATTCCGAGGGCGTGAACCTTCTCCAGAGGCACTGCTCAGACACAATGGGCTACTAGGAGTCACAGCCGCTGCATAAGTGCTGGTTTTACAGGATTTTAAGGGACTCTGGAGGTTTCCATCCCTGTTAAGATAGTTCGCCGTTTACTACATTTAGACTAAAATTAGTCCTCACTGCACCTAAAATGTGGGATTTTTTCACAATTATTTGACGAAAAAATGAACACTCCTTTATCAAGTTTAATAAAAGAATAGATTTGTCTTCCCCTTTAAACAATGATTCTTTTTTTTCATTATCTGATACATTTTTTTTAAATTGATCCATGCTTCTTCGGTTTGTTTAAAGCACTGAACCGAATCTCACTTGAGATTACTGTGGTGCTGGTTTACCATCTTGATCATTCAGCATATGATAGTTATAAAATAGGGATATCATTAGTAAACCTCCATGTAGTTTCATTTTTGATCAACTAACCCCTCTTCATTTCAGATAACCCCCCTATGGTTAGCAAAATGTATCAACTTGTCTCCCTCCATATAATTTTAGACCAAAATACCTCTGGATTTTATTAAATTCAAAATATATATATATAAAATTCAAAATATATAAATAAAATTTGAAAAAAATTATAAAATTAAAATATATATATATATAAAATTCGTAAAAATATAAAATTAAAAAACATATAAAATTTGAAAAAATATATAAAATTCGTAAAAATATATATAAAATTTGTAAAAGCAACATATAAAATTCGTAAAAAATAATATAAAATTCGTAAAAATATATATAAATTAGAAACAAATATATTAAATTTAAAAACATGTAAATTTTGAAAAAATATTTAAAATTTGTAAAAATATATATAAAATTCGAAAAAGCATATAAAATTCGTAAAAAATATTTAAAATTCATAAAATATATATAAAATTTGAAAAAATCATATTACCAATCAAATAAAATATCTCAAAAACATAAACATCATTTTAATTTTAATTAGGAATAAAATCATATAACTTTCTTATTAAATCATATGAATGGGTAGATTATGTTAGACCCTCCATATTTAAAAAGGGTTGGTTCAATCCGCACTTTGTTTATTGCACGGAAATGGAAAAAAACAATTGACTTCTAAAATTGCACTTTTAACACCGCAAATTATTTTAAAACTATGACTATACTCAATTGTGACATCTAATTTTGTTTTAAAAAAAAAATCAAATATAGTCGAAAAACACTTTCTTGGATTGTATTATGATTTTCCCAAATATAATGGAAGAACACTTTTAACCTATCCCTTTTTTTTTGGATAATCTTGTTTGAATATACTATTGTAGTGTGCTAGAGGATTATATATATATTGAATTTTATATATTTTTTACAAATTTTATTTGTTTTTTTCGAATTTTATATTTTTTTTTCGAATTTGATAGATTTGTTTCGAAATTTATATGATTTTTTTATTTTATATATTTTTTACGAATTATATATATATATACTACGAATTTTATATGCTTTTATTTTATATATTTTTTACGAATTTTATATATATTTTTTCGAATTTTATATGTTTTTTTACGAATTTTATATCTATTTTTGAATTTTATATGTTTTTTTAAATTTTTATATATTTCATATGAATTATGTATATATAGTTTTTGAATTTTATATGTTTTTTTTAAATTTAATAAAATTTCAAGGGTATTTTGGTTCAAAATTATGAGAATGGGGTAAGTTGATACATTTTGTTAATTATATGGAGGTTTTCTAAAGTAGAGGGGGGTTAGTTGATCAAAAATAAAATTACAGGGGAATTTACTGATAATATCCCTATATAATATAGTGTTATACATTGTCTATTGGATTTTGAGGAGGGCACTATTGGATTACATCCATCCACTTTTTTTTTTTGTTATTTAAAGGGAAAAAAAAAAGAGTAAATGAAACCAGGTTAAGCTACCCGACTTGCATTAGAACTAGGGGTAGAGCCGGGATTTTAAGTTAGGGGAGCTAAACTAGTAACGAGTTTATTTATGTAATACGTGTATATTTTAAGTCAAAAGTATTCAATAATTGATTATATCAATTACAAATATATATAACTCACTAAATTTTAGCATATTTATTTTTTAAAAGATAATTTGCCTTTATCTAACAATTACAAAAAACAAAAACCAAAACACATTTTTCAACAATAAAATCATCTATTATATAACTTGAACTACTGGTTCAAACTATTTCTCTTTATTTTAAAACTCAAGTAATCTACAAGAGAATCTCGTCGTCGATCTTATAATGAATTTGCATTTTAACAAGTTGGGCTTGTTTGATTTTTAGTTTGGTTTAGGTTTGTCTTGTTTTTGTTTTTTTTTTAAAGACCAAATGTACTTTGGTTTTTACATTTTAAGACCAAATGTTTTTTCTAGGTGGGTCCTGCATTCCACTACACATCATCTTTTTTCTCTCTCTCTTTCTTTCTATATAGGATAATTTGCACTAACACCCCCTAAGGTTTGCATCTATATATATTTTCAAAAACATATGTTTTAGAAATATATATATATTTCGAAAATATATATATAAAATTTGAAAAATATATAAATTCGAATATATATTTATTTCAAAAAAAAAATTCAAAATATATATATTTTCAAAAACAAAATTCAAAAAATTATATAATTTCGAAAAACATATAATCATTTCAAAAAATATGTATATTTTCGAATTTATATATTTTTAAAATTATATATATATATATATTCGAATTATATATATATATCTCAAATTTTATATATTTTTTGAAATTTATATATGTTTTTTAAAATTATATAATTTTTTGAATTTTGTTTTAGAAAATATATATATTTTGATTATTTTTTTCAAATATATATATTCGAATTTATATATATTTCAAATTATATATATATTTTTTAATTTTTTGAAATATATTTTTAAATTTATATATGTTTTTCGAAATTATATAATGTTTTGAATTTTGTTTCTGAATATATATATATTTTGAATTTTATATATATTTTTAGAAATATATATATTCGAATTTAAATATTTTTCAATTTATATATATATTTTTGAATTTTATATATATTTTTGATTTTATATATATTTTTTGAAATTTATATATATTTTTCAAAATTTATATATTTTATTCTAATTTTATATATTTTTTGAAATTTATATATATTTTTCGAAATTTATATATTTTATTCTAATTTTATATATTTTTTCAAAATTTAAATATTTGTTTTCTAATTTTATACATTTTTTTGAATTTTATATATTTTTTCGAATTTATATATATGTTTTTCAAAATTTTATATATTTGGGGTTGGGGCATAAAGGTCATTTCACATTATCCTTAATATTTTCGAATTTTATGAAGGGTATTTTGGTCATTTGGGGTGTCATGGCAAGCAAAACCAAACCTCAGGGGGTGTTAGTGCAAATTACCCTTCTATATATATATATAATTCATGGTGGGCCCCGTTGGCCACTACTCTTTACAAAACCACACAAAACCAAACAAAACCAATATAGCAAGACAAAACCAGACCAGACCAGAAATCAAACGGGCCAATCTTAAAAAATAGGGTAAATACAACTGACACCCCCTCAAAGATACCCTAATCCCACACAGACCCCATCGATATTCACTATTCTCACTCGAACCCCCTCAAAATTGAATTTTGTCCCACAAAGACCCCCTCCGTCTCCACGCCATTAAACTGTGTCGTTAACCACCCTTTGAATTGTCTATTTTGCCCTTAAAATGATATAAAATGACCTGCATATCCTTCTTCTTCTTCAAATTGGGCATCTCAAAACCCCAACCCTAATTTTTATATATAGAGAGATTGGAAATGGAAAATTGGGAGAGAGATTGAAGACGGAGATTGTATATTTTGCATACCCATATATACATATATATATATAGCTGCTATATATATACCCGTATATACATATATATACTCGTATATACATATATACCCGTATATATATATGTGTGTGTGTATATATATATGTATAGATCTCTATATATATATATGTGTGCGTCAGTGTGCAGGGAGGTGTGTGTGTGAGAGAGAGAGAGAGAAAAAATTTTAAATGTTTTTTTAATTTTATATTTATTTTCCAATTTAGTATTTTTTTTGAAATTTAATATATATATATTTTTTCAATTTTATATTTATTTTCAAATTTTATAAATTTTTATGTTTTTTTCGAATTTTATAATTATTTTCGAAATTTAATATATATTTTTAAATTTTTATGTTTTTTGCGATTTTTATATTTAATTTCGAAATTTAATATGTTTTTTAGAAAAAAAAATTTCAAAATTTATATATATTTAATATTATATTTATTTTCGAATTTATAATATTTTTCAAATTTTAAAATATATTTTTTCGAATTTTATATATATTTTGAAAATTTAATACAATTTTTTTTGAATTTTAAATATTTCTTTCAAATTTTATATATTATTTTTGAACTTTATAATTTAGGTATGTTTATTGAAATTTAAATATGTTTTTGAATCTATATATTTTTCCCCTTTTTATATATTTTTTTCTAAATTTTTATATATTTTCAGATTTTAATATAATTTTTCAAATTTTTATATTTTTTTTGCATTTTCAGATTTTATATTTTTTTTTGAATTTTATATATTATTTTTGAAATTTATAATTTATATATATTTTCGTAATATATATATATATATATTTTGTTTTTGGGCATATGGGTAATTTTATATTTTATATATTACTCTAATGTAATAAGTGAAACCTTAGAGGGTGCTACTGCAAGTTACCCTTTTTTTAAATATATATCGAAGGGCAAATTAGTAATTTCACAATAAAAAGGTCAATAAATCTAACGGCCGTCTGTTAGAGGGGGTCTGTGTGGGAATACTCAATATCGAGGGGGTTCGTGTGAGATTATGATCCTTTTGAGGAGGTGTCGGTGGGAATAATCCTAAAAAATATCTTTTTCAAAAATTTTAGGTATTAATTTAATTGATTGACACCTCTATCAATCTTATTGACTAATGTTTGTTTGAAGTTTAGGTTGTGTAAAAGCTATTTAACTCCAATAAACCGAGCTAAGAACACGAGGAGTGAGGTATTCCGTAGTTGTGAAATTGGTTAGTCGTAATTTGGTGGCGCCGCTCTATTTAGTGAGGCTCATACCAAATTATCTACTCAACTCTACACTATTGGAGAATTGAGTGGAGAATAATACTCCAAAATTTAAGTTGGTTGGCTCAGTTGAAAAATATTTGAGATTGTCAAAAGCAACGCAGATATAGTAGACTGTCCACGTTTAAGGGGGAGGGAGTCGCTTGAAATGTATACCATGTCAACCCTTATGCATGCTAGCTCTATAGACTTTTTGATAAATAGAGTGTCACATCATCAATATAATGAGGACATGTCACTAAAAATTTTTTGGAAAGCAATCGAATAAACCATAACCCCACCTTTAGCACTAACTACTGGAGAAAGAACCGAGTATTTCTGGAATACTTCTCACAAACAGATAGTATCCTAACAAAATAAAATACTTTTGTATATAACTATATTTTTTAAAAAATAAAATAAAAATACTTATCCTTAGTTCGAATCCCAATACCATATAATCTTATATTTTACTAAATTATCCTTCTTTTCAAAAAGTAATGGTCTCACTACAAACTAGAACTATACTATAATAGGTAAAATTGGTAACACAAAATAACAAAAAAATATTGAAGAGTCAGACTTGAACAACTAATTTGGGATAGAATGAATAATAAACAATGATGTTAGAAGGTAATGGAGGTGGTGGAAGCTAGCGATGATGGCGCGCAGTTGAGGCGATGACAATGATCATGGAAGAGTTGTTGGTTATTGAGGTGGTGGTGGTGGTGATAATAGAAGATATAGTAGGAGACAAGGAACATTGGTCGCGTGGTCGTTGTGGTTGAAGTTATAACAAGTGCGAAACCATGCATTATCCCGTGGGGTTACCAAAAAATTTCAAAAAAGTTTTTAGTACCCAAAAATTATATATTTTATGAATAAATTTAAAAAAAATGCATATGGCTACCAAAAGTTTTCAAAAAATTGTTTAGTAACCCATGAAAAAATATATTTATAAATAAATTCATAAAAAAATTGTATATGATCTCCCAAACTATATTTTTCTAGCTCTTCTCCTGGTGACAATACAAGAATGGTAAAGTGTGGAAAACGATGACAATTGTTTGTGATGGCGACAGTGTAGAAGGTGGTGGTGGTAGTAGTGGAAGATAATGGAGGTGGTGGCCGAAGGTGGCAACAAATGGAAGTGGAAAATGATGACGCTAGAGGTGGTGGAATTGGGGTTGGTCATTCGTTTATGAACCTTAAATGGAAAGGGCTTTTCAAAAAAATTGTATGTTAAATATTTTACTTAAATTAAAATAAGGGTAATTTACATAAAATCCTCAGACATTTCAGGATTTAATTACCAAACCCCCCGTTGTTCGCCAAACCCCCTAACATTTCAAATTTTAATCAAATATCCCATTCCAGCTAATTTTTATATCAAAATGACTTAAATGCCCCTCACATAAATTACAGTATATTACACTCCCCCCTCTTGTTTGGATAATTATACTGTCCTCAGGTATAAATATATATATATAATTCAAAAAATATATATATAATTCGAAACAAATATATAAATTTTGAAATATATATATATATAATTCATAAAAATATATAAATAAAATTCAAAAAAATATATAAATTTTGAAATATATATATAAAATTCAAAACAAATATATAAAATTTTAAAAATATGTACAAAATTAGAAAAACTATATAAATTCAAATATATATATAATTCGAAACAAATATATAAAATTCATAAATAATATATAAAATTTCAAAATATATATATAAAATTTCAAAAACAAAATATAAATTTCAAAAAAAAAATCAAAAAAAATATATAAAAATTCAAATATATATATAAAATTATAAATATATATATATAATTGATAAAATATATATAAATTTGAAAAAGATATATATATTTCAAAAAATAAATTTTATTTTTTTTATCTCACCACGTGAGTGGTACGTGACATGGTGTATGGTTTGGATCATGCACGTAAGGTTGAATGGGGACCCATGTCATGCTGTGTACTTAAATCTTTATTTTTTATTATATTTTTTTAAATGGACAAAAAATTAAAGGAAAAAGAGGTAAATGTGTGAAAGTTGAACAAGAAGAAGTGGGATATGGTAAGATGGTTGACTGATTGTTTGTCTCTTCTTGGATACTAACATCATCATTTTCTTTTTCTTTGCTTTCTATATTTTTTGAGGGTAAATTTATATATATTTAGAATTTTATATATATTTCAAATTTTGTATATTTTTTCAAAATTTAATATATATTTTTTTAATTTTATATATTTTTCCGAAATTTAATATATTATTTATGAATTTTATATAGTTTTTATAATTTTATATATATATATATATTTCGAAATTTATATATTTATTTTGAATTATATATATATTTCAAATTATATATATATATTTTTATAGAGCGGGGAAAGTGTAATTATCCAAACAAGAGGGGGAAAGTATAATATGTTCAAAAAAGAGTAGTGAAAGTGTAATTTATATGAGGGACATTTAAGTCATTTTGATATAAAAATTGGCTAGAGGGGGTGTTTGATTAAAATCTAAAATATCAGAGAATTTGACGAACAACAGAAGGTTTAGTGATTAAATCCTGGAATCTCATAAATTTGGTGTAAATTAGCCTTAAAATAACCATTTCATAAGTTTAGTATTCCATTTCATGAATACAAAACCTACTATTAGTATGTAATTTCTGTTATCCACAAAAGGAATAAAAGTAACTAAAAAGTAAACAAAAATTTAATAAAATTTGCTTGCTTCCTAAGATTAGGTTGGTAAAAGCAATTAAACCCCAATAAACCCCACCCACTCCAATCCATTTTCAATATAATTTCATTTCAGCTGTCCCAAAACAGATCACCACCACTCTCTGTCTCTCTCTAAATCCGCTTTTTTTTTCTCGCTCTCTCCACACACACACACACACACACACACACACACACATATATATATATAAGACAATGGCTAGAGCTGGGGGAATTACAAACGCAGTGAACGTTGGGATAGCAGTGCAAGCTGATTGGGAGAATCGAGAGTTCATTTCTCACATCTCTCTCAACGTTCGTCGCCTCTTCGACTTCCTCGTCCAATTCGGTAAACTAACCCTAGTTTCACTCCCAATCTTCCCGCCCCTTGCTCAAATCTCATCAATTTCAGTATTCAATCATCTTCTTTTAACACAATTCTTAGAAACTTTGAAATGGGTGGGTGGAGCAAGCACTAGTTGGGATTTTTCCTGTTATTTTTTTTGTAATTTGTGTGTATTTATGTATGTATATATATGTGTGTGTGTGTGTGTGTGTGTAATCTTGTCAATGAAATGTGATGCTTCTAAATACATGCTACAGTGTTTAATTGTCCTATTTCTGTGACTTGAATTTCTGGGTATGCCCTAATGAACATAGATTTTGCTTTGAATATGCTTAAATTGTGTAGTTTTGATGTTAGATGCTGTGATTTGGTGCTGTACTGATAATGGGTTTACTCAATTCTTGTTTTTAACACTATTTTTGAAAGTTTTGAACTGAAGATTGCAGCAAGTAATAATTGGGTTTTAAATTGGTACTGAGGATCCTAAAAGTTGTATCCTATTCTTGTTATAAGATTGTGCATCTATGTGTGTGTGTAGGTGATCTTGTAGTTGAAATTTGATGCTTATAAATCTATGGTACATTTTTTAGTTGGTCAATTTGTATTTCTTTGATTTCCTTGTTTTCTTTTCTAAATGGAGATTTGATTTGAATGTACTTCAAATTGTGTGTGAAATGAACTTGTCGTTTTGATTGCTTCAGTGATTCTTTCGACACTTGTTATGATACTCTCTGATGGGAAATTATCTATTCATTTTATTTTATAATCTTCATTGACGGGAAATCAGTGCTAAACTTCTAATTTCCCTAGTTGAGTTCTTTTTGGTGAACTTGGAACAATTTTTATGTGCTAAAAGTTGGTTGCTTTGGAAGCACTTATCCCATATGAGATTAGAAGAGGAAAAAGCAAAGCAAATTTTCACTCTCAAAAATGCACTGAAGTTGATTTTGAGATGCCTCATGGATGATTCCTGAATTAATCAAAGAAAGTGTAATTTTTTTTTTTTGACAAGTAAGAAAAAAGAAAAGAGTAAATTGATAGTAGTATTCCGCACTGTAGAAATTTACTCTTTCAATTTTCAACGGATAATTTACCAAATCAAACTTAGGATTCTTAGAGGGTAGTCTAAGCTCAATCTTAATCTTTTTGTTGCTCAGTTCAAAGTATGTCTACCTTAGCTTCTTTTGATACTCTGCTCAGATCAAGTATTTTGGGTCTCATTCAGTCATCCTATTGCATTGAACGGTGGGATTTTGAGTTTGTTGTCTCCTAATATGGTTGTCCTCAGTTAATCTTTAATTAAAATAATGATGTTTTGATTCAACTTCTGGTTGCAAAGATACAATTGCAGATCCAGCCTCATTTGAACCCTGCTTTCATATATGACTTTCTCTTTGACAATGAGAAATTTGCTTGCCATTTTTTTATCGGTTCAAAAGATTATCTGCTCGTGGATCGTGTTGCCATCCCTTGAATCCATTATTTAGATTTACGATCCTTGTCAACTTACATATGAATTGTCTCTGCATATAAGGTTGCATTTAAAAGATTTAGAATATACTTATCAAAAAAAAAAAAGATTTAGAATACAGCGTATTTTGTAAAACTATCATTTGTTTTTCATCTTTCAGAGGCTACAACAAAGAGCAAATTAGCATCATTGAATGAGAAGCTCAATACACTAGAGCGTCGACTGGAACTACTTGAAGTCCAAGTTAGTACTGCGACAGCCAACCCTTCTCTGTTTACTACCTGATCTTTATTGCATTGTGTCCTGTTTGAGATAATTAGCGCAATGTAAACACCTCTTATCTGGATTTTGAAGAGATTGCTGGGCTTTGGAATCCTGTTTGAAATTAATAGAACCATTTGGTACATGCTTTACTTCAATTCCTTTTTATCTGTGTAACGTCTTCATGGAATACGTCTCCAAGTTCATGTGTAACTGATACTTTCATGTAATATAATTGATAAGTTTCTGCTTTGGATCTTCCAACTAGCTTTTGACCTTGTCATATGCGGATTTGTCTTGCTGAGTAGTTGAATGAAATACTGTTGCTCTTTAATGTAAGAAAATCGGAGTAGATTTACAAATTTTCCTGAAGTTTAAGAATCCTTTACATTTTTCATAATATTCGGCATAAACCGGTTTTGAAGTCATATGCTCTCTATAAGCTCTCCTTATACTATTCCACTGATGTGGGTGGGAATATCCCTTCATACTTCTCTTTGTTTGTGAGAGCCCAGGTGTTTTCCTACAGTGCTTTGACTCTAAAGGAATTAGGATTTCTTAGTTATTATCAGGCAAAGATTCTACAGTGTTTTCCTAATCCTTGAGAAGCTTTGAAAACAAACCTAAGTTTGATCCGTCGGTTGACCTCCCTATCAATCTAGCGACATGGCGTTACCTTTTGGACTTTGATATAGTTTTTCCTTTCTGGATTTTTTGATTGATCAACACATTGATCTAGCGACATGGCGTTGCCTTTTGGACTTTGATATAGTTTTTCCTTACTGGATTTTTTGATTGATCAACACATTGATCGAGGCTTACTGTTTTTTTGGACTTTCTATGTGTATACATACATAATTATTAAACAAATAATTTCCTGCGTTTGTGTAAATATAAATATTAGGAAATTAAGTTCTTGCTTTCGATGCTTTCGAAGAAATTCGGTTGCAGACAGAGTGTTGCTTGATAGAGAAGGCACAAATTAAGAGAAAGTAGCTGCAAATCGCCTGCTTATAAACCTGTATATAGGGTCATAAACACTTCAGATGAATTTGTCGGGCCCTATGTGCTTAATGATTCTTTCAGTGAACCTGCTGATGAGTAGTACGATACATGTATATCTCATGAATAAATGATCTATATCATGCTCATAATATCGTATAAATTCAAAGTAAATCTTATGCTGGTTAGCCTTTTGAAGGGATTTTTGCATATGCAAAGAATTTAATTTTGCTGGTTGTCGGTATAGGCTGCAATGTTGCTTCAAGTTTTCTCATTTTAATTATTCTACTGCTACTACTATTTGTTTGTATTTTGTGTTAAAATAGAAAGTTCATGGCAAAAACTAAGCAATTTGATCCTGAAAATGATTAGAACAATCACAAAATCACTAAGCATCTAATATAATATTAAAATCAAATGGCATGCAGGTACCGTCCTCAGATTATCCATCCTCATAATCGTAATTAACCAGATGAACATTCTGATTGTTTGTAGACATCATAATACTATATTTTAACATATATTTCTAATTGATGATCATTTAAAATGATGATATTGATAGATGTCTTGTTCGAAGTAATGATTCTTCGGTGTTATGGGTCTTAAACAAATCATAGGGTATAGCAGTTAGAGATTTCATTGCCAGTATAACCAGAAGCTATGTTTGTTTCTTCTTGCTGCTGGAAAAATCAGTTCAGAGAGCTGCTGTTTTCAGCAGAAAATGTATCGTTTCGTCAATTAATGTTATTCTTAAGATTTCTGCTTTTCCATCAGTGTAGTTGACTGTCAGTGTAGGTTTGGTACGTAAGAATGGAATAAAATAAAGTTGGAAGATATCATTCTTATTCTATGGCTTGATTAGAACATTGTGGAATATAGAATTAAATGATTTTTTTATTTTTTATTATTATTGTTCTGTTAAGGATTGGGATGCCATTTCATAGGTTAATTTATGGAATGTGTTTTCGTTCTCTAGAATAAAATTTCGACATTCCCAGTTTAAAATACATACTGAAAAAAGAGTATACTTGGTGCAGTGTTAAATCGGAATGAGAAGGATGAGGATAAGTTGGAGCCTTCGAGTAAGTTTTTCAAGTCTTATATTCAACATAGGCAGAACATATACGAAGATAAAACACTTTGTACTTAATCCGAGAGGGTTGGCCTAGTTGGAAAAGACTTGAGACTTGGTGCTTCAAGAAACATGAAGTTTCATGTTTGATTCCTACTAGGTGCAAACAATTCGTTAGGGTCATGACTGCTGACATAGTCCGAGCCTTACCGGATTCGTGGGGTGTCGCCTTGCACGGGTCCCATGAATTAGTCGAGGTGCGTGTAAACTGGCCCGGATATCACAATTATCAAAAAAAAGAACAACACTTTGTACTTATGAAAGCCTAGTCTATTGAACGATTTGGGATGAAAAGCCATAAACATTAAGAATTAAGCAGATTTAAATTTCTCAAGGACTTCAAGTATAAAAAGCTTACCAAAACTAGTTTAAGGTAATACTACCATATTACATTATGGTAATATCAAGTCATAATATACCTGTTGATTTTTGTCTGTGAATACTAGATAATGCTTCTTCATACAAATAGTTGTGGATGTATCATCATATTATCATATAAGAATGTAGAAAGAACAAAAGTTGAGAAGTTCATTTTGAACCAACAATTATGTTTGATGAACAATATCAAGATCACTCCCCTCCCATTATGATCTCTATGTCCTCTGGTTCTTTGAAGCGAAACGTAGAACTAGGTAAAAGAAAACCCTATATAGAATAGCCCAACCTAACATTACATAAACCTTTTCCCACTTCTTCGATTCCTCGATCTTAATGTTCAACTTAGCCAGGATGTCAACCCCTCTCACATCCCCTCCGAATTGGTCTTTTGCGAAACTTTGATTATTCTGATACTGGTTCATCAAAAGTCCCTCATACGGATATGTCATAGTCGAAATCCAGTTCATCCATTTCCAATATGCTGGGATGTCGTTGCTGTTCAAGAAGTAGCCACAGAACAAGAAGAAGAGAGCGGTGAAAGCAATGACTGCCGCATATCCCAGTATATAGTTTGGCACAATAGAGCTCACAAAGACGACGAATGAGTTGGTGGAAAGGAGAGACATGTAGAGAACAAGTAGGAAATAGAGGAATTGACCTTCGAGTTTTAAGGCGAACCAAACTATCCCAGCATAGACTCCGGCCTGGAGGAGTAGAAAAGGGAGGTAAGTGATTAGACCTGCAATGGTGTAGGAAGAGGCTCTATAGGCATTGTGAGAAGTCTCTCGGACGAAGATGAAGCGTTCTTGGATGAAAGCCGGGACAGCATCGTTGGAAGAGAAGAAAAAGAGGCAGACTGTGAAGATGAAGAAACTGAGGCGGTTTGTAATCCCTTGTGGGTTGTTTGGAGGGTTCTTGAACATGGTGGCCATCATTATGCCCATGACAGTGAGGACTACAAGTCTAGAGAGGAAAAGCTCAGGGGTACGATAAATGTTGACAAAGTTGCGGCGCATCAGAATCCAAGTCTCTGTGAAGAAGGAATTCTCAAACTTTGGACCTGCGTGCTGGTTTGACATGTTTGGGGCAACATTTGGGGTCAGGTAGTCATTTTCATTGACGGTATAGTCACTGCTATGAGGTGTTGGTGTGCCTGAGAGAATTTCCTTCGAGTAGGTATAGTAGCCTGGAGATGCACTGCAAAACACCACAAATACGAAGATTCGGAGATCACCCGAGTCAGTTCAGAAGATTTAATATTGTTCTACAAAGTGCGAATGTGAAAAAACAAGTTTTTGATAGTAAGTCACACTGACAAAAAAAAAAAAAATTTGTTTAGTTTACATCTCCGAAAGCAATTCTCAAGAATTCCGAAACAAATGTTTTTAAGAGAACAATTAAAGACAGTTCTCTATGAGCTAGGGGTGCAACTTGAGCCTCAATGGGCTGCTTCATCCTTGGTCTCTTTTGCAAACTCTCTCTCTATATACAATCTATCCATCAATTCTCTCTCCATATATATCCATCTATCTATCCCTCATCAGATATATATATATATATACAATCTTGAAGAAATCCCAATATCCATCTATTTATCCCTCATCCTTGGTCATATCTCTCTCGTCTTTATATATATACAATCTTTCAATAGTAATCTCTTTCTCTATATATATCAATCACTTCTCTCTCTATATATATCATATACACATGTATATTGCTCATTATATATCTACAGATCTGATCTCTCTCTCCATATTTACATCAGATCTCTCTATATATATATGGGTTTCGAAAAAAATTTCATAGTTTGCAGATTTGGGTTCTAGAGAGAGGTTTTTTTAGAGAGAGAAAGAATTTACACAACAAAAAAATAAAAAAACAACTGACGAATTATTTTTTCATAGTTTGTAGTTTTGGATTTCTAGAGATGTTTTTTTAGAGAGAGAAAGAATTTGCGAAAAATCAAAAAAAAGAAATGACAAATTTTTTTTTCATGGTTTGCAATTTGGTTTTCTAGAGAGAGAGAATTTACACCACAATAAAACTGACGACCCGACCCATTCATTCGGGTTCGGGTTGAAACCCAAACCTGATTCTGGTATAAGTTGGCCTAAGTACACCCTTTCAAAAAAGAAAAAACAAATCACATAACCCGTCGACCCGCCCAACCCAACCCGTTAATTTGGGTTCAGGTTGAAACCCAACCCAATTCTGTTTTAAGGCTGGCCCAACTCGGTCCAACCCGAAGTCGGGTTCGGGCTGGGCCAGCCCAAGTTGCACCCCTACTGTGAGCATACATTTTTATGTCTTAGTTTTCTAACCACCAACAATCTTTGTACAGTTTTCTAATTTTCGAAAATTATTTTCAGTTGCAAAATGAGCAGTATATAATATAAGATGCTCTTACTGATTTAGTATAGGAACAATGCTTCAAAATAGAACTGTTTACCTCATTGGGGTCTCCTGGTTATTACCAGTACGCTGCCGACTAGGTGTGAACCTCACTCCACTCTGGCTGGCAGCACTCCATGATCTTGATGTATTCCAAGGACTTCTAACACTATGATCGAATTCTCTGTCCTCTGTACGTAAGTGAAGGCGCTTTCCGGACATTCCCTTGCCATTTTGATCATCCATCTGATGACGACTATGGCGGGATGGAGTTGGCGATGGTAGGACGGTTGCAATCGATATATCGTCATCAGCTATTGGTGGGGGCTTCATACCAGTAAGAGCAAAGTCAGCTAATGCCTCAACTCCAAGTTCAGACTGGTCATACTCTTGTATGACATCAATGAGGGACTCTATTGAGTTTTCTCCCTTTGGGACTTTGCGCCCCATTCGCCCCAGATGGAGAGCCACATCCTTGGGCGATCCTTGGTACATGAGCTGACCACGAGCCAGGATGATAAGATGGTCGAGAAGCAATTGGATTCGGGATGAGGGTTGGTGGATTGTGAGAATCACAGTGCTGCCAGAGCGCGCGATGTCATGCACCTTCTCAATCACACTGTGAGCACTGGTTGAGTCTAGCCCTGATGTTGGCTCGTCCAGGAAGAGCAAAGATGGGCCATGGATGATGTCCACACCTATTGAGACTCTGCGACGCTCCCCACCAGACACTCCTCGAGTCCCTTCATCACCTATGTATGTATTTCGAGAATACTACAACCAAAAGCAGTCATCAAGGACCAAGGATCAGTTATTACGAACAATCTAGTGTTTTCTTGCTATTCTTGGTATCAATAATAAGGTTTTAATTTCGTGAGACTAATTTCATTTCATAAAATTCTTATATGCGTCTCTCTTTGTATATATAATTACATGTATGATCTTTAACTCTTCCCTGCTTTTACAATTCTAGCAATTTCATACTTGTGACTTGTAGATTTTCACAAGATTCTTTGTATGTGTCTCTATGTGTTTACATGCAGAATTATATGTATGATCTATGATTCTTTCCCTGCTTTTAGAAGATCAAGTAGGCTCACATAGACATGTTATCTTAGCAAACTAGATGTATTGTTTTCTGCTTATTAAGTGCATAACTATTGTTTCTCTACCATATTCTTCTATTCATAACTAAAACTCACTGAAGAGCAATCTAGTAGCTCTAAAGTTTTCTTTTTTTTGAAACATTTTGTGGAGATACATCAAATTTTGAAACGTAGAATCGTGCAAAGGGACACTTACAGACAAACCAAGCTGCTCGATAAGCTTCTCTACGCGCTGCTTCTTGTCTGCTGTTGACAACGGCCCCAGCCTGAAATCAGCAGCAAACATCAGCGTCTCGTAGACAGTAAGCATAGGGAAGAGGCGGTCATCCTGCATGATATACGCAGACGTCCTCTTGATCAAGCTCGCGTTCATCTCCACCCCATCCAAGGACACCCTACCCCTAAGACTCCCACTCGCGATACGCCCAGCCACCCCATCCAAGAAGGTGGACTTCCCAGCACCACTCGGCCCCATGACCGCAGTGATGCACCCCTTTGGCGCATAACCCGTGATCCTTTGCAACAAGTCCACTTCCTGGTTCACCCAGTCCCCATCGATATTCTTCTTGGTTGTCACGGAATACGTTAGGCTCGAGAACTCTAACCCACCTGTGAAATTGATTGGCTTCCCTACATCGATCACCGTGTCGCGATTATCACGACGAAAGCCATTATTATGACCCATGTGTGTGTGTGTGTGTGTGTGTGTGACAGGGAGAGGTTGAGAGAGTGAGGAATCTGTATTATGTCTTCTTTGGGTCTTCCCCACTTGTGAGCATAGGTTCAAGGGGAGAATTAAAAGGAAGGAGATTGAGAAAAAGAGATCTTCAACAGCTGGTGTGGCTGTCAAGGAGGTACTTACAAAGTTTGTGTAAGCCTGTCTTTATTGAATAATACACATTTTGATTTGTTTAGATCGAAAAAAATTAGTTTCTTCTTGTTTTCTACATCCCCTATGTTTGGCTTTAGTATATGTTTGTGTTAGCATTACTGCCTCCTGCTCATCATAACCATTTATTTGCATATATGTTTGCTACATTCCTGCAATAGTGTTGGTGGGTATATTGCGGCATCTGTACATGAGGAGGCATGGCCCCACTAGTTCAAATTAATAAAACAAAAATAAAAAATAAAAAATAAAAAAACCATATGAATGGATAGAATGAAATTGATTCATATATTATATAATACATTTCAGTTTTGATCTATAGACAAAATACTTTTTTTTTTCTTGGCCCGTGAAAAACTACCTCTCGCATAAATCAGCTAGAGATTGGACTATATTCGTAGTCATCGCTCTCTGACAAACTGAATGCACCAAGTGAAAATTCACAGGATTAGTGCAAATAGACCCCCACACAAATTGTGTAAAGTTCGAACTATGTCCATGATATTTACAAATTATTTGCAATTAGTTAAAGAGATTATGAAACTTAATGTTTCTTGAGGCACGGCTCAAGTCTTTCCTTACTGAGCCAACTTGTTTAGGTTTACAGAGCGAAATTTACAAGTATGATCATGCACATGATAAAAAGGTCAGTTTCAATGTAGCTTTCAGTTGCAAGTCATGACCTTAATTAAGTGGATGTTTGTACAAATTTTGGAAATATCGATGTTCATTTATGCTGTTTATAAGCTGGTTGGCCACAAGTATTTTGGAAACTTCAAACTCTTTGGTTGTGCCTCATCTTATGTGTCGGGAGTTGGTGGCAGAAACAAAATATACACACATACATACACCAAAACTCTGTATATAGCGTGTGCAACTTTTTCCATGAATTCTGGAGTTCCTCCTAAACTCCAGCTTCTGCCAACTTTCATCACAGTTGATACTCTTCCTCAAAGCTGGTCTAATATATGCTGTATCCAGTACGACATCTATATATATATATATATATAGGTTTGTGTGTGTGTGTGTATATATACATGCATGGTTACAAGTTTTCAGTCCTGTCTTGATTTCCATGTTCTGTTGTACTAAAAGTTTGTGAACTTCTGTATCATGAGAGTAAAGAGGATTGTACGAAAATGTTTCTTATGTGAGGAAAATAGTGGCAAACTAACTTTGACAGTCTTAATTTGGCAAAATAGATGCTTGGAGGTTTGGGCCGGTCTCCTCGGTTTATAGATATGTTCTTTAGAATTCTGAAAACTAAAATTTATTTTTTCAGACAATGAAAGAGACTTACCGAAAAAACTAACACTTTTATACCAGGGTTTTCTAAAAGTACTTTTCAAACAATTGAATCAATCAAACTTTTTGTACCCTTTTTTGATTTTTAGTTTCTAAAATAAAAAATCGTTTTCAGAAAGGCAAACCAAACCAAGCATGTTCTTATTTTTTGTGTATGGAGTGCCAAACTATAACCACTTCTGTCATATATTACGTAAATTGATGCATGGAGGTTTATTTTCTTTATTAGGTATATATTTTAATATATCTAAACATCAATAAACAAATTACGTGGCTTCCCTAGAATAATCATTTTAATTTAATGCCACAACAAAACCATATCTTGTAGATTGCATGTCATTGAGTATATAAAAGAAATATCTCTCAACTGTTATTCACCAACTAGAAGTTATAAAAGATATATTTCCACTTTTATCTGAGTGAGTAAAATGGAGTGCCAATATATATAGATACATATATATCCCCTTAAACAAAAGGGTTGTATACTAATGTGGAAGTCCACCCTACAAGTGACAGTTTTCCACTTTCTGGATACCTCTCTCCCTTGGGACATCAGACATATAACAGAGTAAGGTTAGAGAATTTGATAGTAACATGGCAACACATGGATTGTTAAAGTCAATAGCAAGATGGAGACAATATTACATCTCTTTGGAGGACAAAGAACGTAAATTTCTAGAATTATAGTCAGACTTTTATCATGGTGTGTTTGTATATATATATATTTTTTTATAAATTCCGTGGCAATAAATCCTCCTCTCTTTGTATGTATCGGATTGTTTTTCAGCATCTTTGGTTGTTTTTCTCAATTAAGATGTTTTTGTTAACGTTAAGAAACACACCATGCGTTCCAAAATTTATGAAGATGGCAAATCAGGTAATGTACGCGTGGTGCTTTGTAATACAAGTCAATCAAATATATATATATATATCTATATATCTATGAGAAAAAACATAATATTTCAAAGGAAAAAGTCAATTGTATTTCAGAATTTTGGGTAAATGATAATAGTTACGCATTTAATAAGTTGGTATACGGTTAAAAGAGAAATAATTCAAAATCCAATTTCTCCTCTACACCGTCACCACCACGGGGCAGAGCGAGGAAAGACTGTTATGGGGGTGCATATGAAATTTAATATGAGTTTATATATGAAATATTACTTTCTATAAAATAATTTTATAAAAAAAGTTGGGGGCCATATGTAATTTTTGGGACTGCTGTGCAAGGCATGCAGGCATGGACCTAGAATTTTAGATGAGTGGGGATGTAATTGTTATTATTCTTAATTTAGAGGGGGCTTTAGGGTTTTTTTAGAAATATTCAGTGGGGCATAAGGGTTATTCTTAAATATTTAAAGAATCCATTTGAACTATCATGACCATGGCTCAGCCCCCTGACCACAACCAACTTCCATGACCATCGCAAAAGCTGTCACCTCCCACTATTGACATTACCGCAACCCAACCCACTACTCACCGTTGTGGAATCCATTTGAACTATCTTTATACAATTTCACCTTCTATTTTACAAACAAAACAATGCATGAATGCAAGTATATTCAAATGATGCATTTTCTTATCCAATGTTAACAACTATGGAACATTGGTATAACTTCTATCTATCTCACTCGAGTACATATACATTTATCGTTGACCAATTTTCAAAATTTGAAGGTTTTGTATGATAATTTTACAATTAGGCTAACAAATATATCTTTTTCAAGATAAGAATGTTGAACTATCAGTCATTCATTTATCTTCCATCTTATTGCACTTACGATTCTCATAGCAGAAAGGCTCTCTCTATAGTGACAATAACAACTTGTTGGGTCAATGCCAAAAATCACGAACGCACCTTTCTTTTTTTTATTAATCCACCTTTATGCAAGATCCCAATTTCTTTTGATCTTTCGAGTTGAACACCAAGTCTTGCAAGAAAAGGGGAGGAATTTTTTTGGTTAAAATTCAGTGAGAATAATTATTTTTGCTTCTCAAAAACAAAAATTGCATTATCTTGAAACAAGCATGTCACATAAAAGCAATAATTCAGTATTCACTTCATCAAAGTAACCCTTTAACTCTTGAATTGATTTGCATGTTTTGGGCCACATTAGCTTAAACACTTATTTAACCCCAAAGAAAGGCCATAACATGTCTTCCTCCAGAATTCAATTCTACTACGACTTTTTTAAAGTGTGCGATTTGACCTTGATTTTGCTCTTTGCGATTATGTTATATTCATTCATTTCCGTTATTTTTATTTTTAACATCATCTTGGAGTTTGGGGGCAATATATATATTTTTATAATTTTATGGGGCATAAAGTTAATATTGTACTTATATTTCAATTGAAAATAATAAAATTGATCATATCATAAAATAAAAAATAAAAAAAGTTGTAGAGGCCCTAGGTGCAAGTGCCCACTATGCTTCAACATGGGTCTATGGTAGGGATGACAATTTAGCATGATTCAGCCGGTTCCGACCCGCTCCAATTTGAATGGGGTGAGTTCGGTAAGCTCTTAAACGAGTTTGGTATTAAAATCAAAATTCGAAGCGGGTTCGGAGTAGGTTCGGGTTTTCTGTAAAACTCGCGCCCAAACCGGACCCGTTTATTTACTTTTAAAAAAAAATTTAAATTAAGTATTCTAAAAACATCTCATAAAAATAAATGTCCATCGAAAATGTTAGAGTAATACATTTTCTTAATAATAAAAAAAAACAACAAAATAATTTAACTATTGAACTTCAATTACTGATAATGATAATACTCTTTAATTATTGTTGTCTTTTTTTTAAAAAAAAATCATATCAATCTATAGAAATATAATATAGGCATTACACTTTTATAATAGTATAGATATAGATATTTGGAACAATATTTTATATTTCTAATATAGTCTCTTTTATGATTCACCATTATTTTTGGAAAATAACTGCATCTTACACTTTTATAATAGTATAGATATAGATATTTGGAATAATGTTTTATGTTTCTAATATAATCTCTTTCATGATTCGCCATTGTTTTTGGAAAATAATTGCATTAGTGTTTTACTGGATATTTCTTTGTCATGTTGCTTCATTAAAAAAACTTAGGTTTATAATTTGATAAAAATAATTTAATAGAACCGATGGTGACCCGTTTAATCCGATGTGGTAGTAATGGTATTACAGATTACAACCCGTCGTGGATTTGGTATGAATAATTTTTAAATGGGTTAATAATAATATTAGACAAATTCGTCCCAAACCCAACCAGTTCATTCCAATCCCGGTGGTAGAGCTGCCGAGACTTCTCCCTCGGCCCCCTGAACCTACTATTAAGTATTGCATCAAAGTTTAAGATTGCCATTGGGTTTGAACTTTGAAGTGACCAAGCTTAAGCTTGGTTTGATTTTGAAAAAAAAATGCCAAACCATAGCCGGAATACATGTAAATCCTTGGGTTTGTCATTCAAAAAACCGGGACTGCCCATTACTTAATAGTTTTACAAAAGTTCACACTTAGGCTGTTTGTTTGTTAGTCTTTATTAGTTTTGTTTTGTTTTATTTTTGTTTTAGAAACTAATTTATGTTTGGGTAAGTTAGTTTTAGGTTTTTAAGACAAAACATTTCAAAACCTATTAAAACCAAACCCTTCTTTTTGTAAGTGATGAAAGACCAAAAAATATTTGGTCTTTCAGCCATCATATTTGACTTTCTTCAGGCGGGCCCCAATATATTTACAATCAGTTTCAGACCAGATCATTATTTGGAACCAGACAGTTTGTCAAACATGATTTTGTTTTAGTTTTTCAGACAAAACCTAAAAGACCAGACCGCTTACCAAACAGAGTTTCAGATCAGCACCAAGACAAAACCAGACAAACCCCTTTCCAAACAGGGCCTTAGCACTTCCAAATAGATTGGACTTTGATTGGGCCATGTGTTATTGGAAAAAAATCAAATTGTCATAATCGGAATTCTAGATAGAATCGTTGGGGGCTTATAGAATCGGAATCATAGAATCGTAAGATTCTAAAAAATTATCATAAAAATAATTAATTTAATTCTTTAAATAATAATATCTCTATAATATATCAAATTGTTAGAATAAATGATACTTTTATAATATGATAATGGAGAGAATATAATAAAAACAATAAAGAGAATAATGGAGAAGAAAGAATTGTATAATGAAGTGTATTAAAGTATATGAATTACAATAAAGATGACTCATATATATAGGGGAGAAGGTGTGGTGAACAAGTAAACTTGGTGTGTTATGATTAACCAGATAGATGGGTTAAGCCCTAAACCCCCCCCCCCCCCCCCCCCCCCCCCCAAAAAAAACTCAAGTGACCAACTTGAGTTTGGAAACCAATTCTTGAAATTGTCCTAGTAGATGAACTTTGGTGAAAAATATCAATAGGTTAATCTTGATTCTGATTATGATTATGATTATGAGTGCGATTGGTTGTGCGGAAGCGATGATTCCTGACAAGAGAGACTGATTTTGAATCTGATTCTAAGTTTGATTCTTGAATGAAAAAATCTAAATCACCAAGACAGAGAAGATGATATAGAATTGAAGGTTCGGTCGATCAAGTAAGAGATAACGATCGATCGAAAAGAGATGACGATCAATCGAGAAAAGATTGATTGATCGAAATGATTAGATTTTCCCCTGAGAGGAGAAAATAAGATAGAGATAACTGAACTAGTGAAGTGGTTGGTTCTCTAGATGAGAGTACCCTAAACAAACGGGTACATATGAGATGATGAGAGTACCCTAAACAAACGGGTACATATGAGATGATGAGAGTACCCTAAACAAACGGGTACGGATGTCCAAACGGATGAGATGAAAAAATATGATGTTGGATATGAAAATCAGCATAGCAAGTACCCAAAAGGGTAGAGAACGAGTCGGAAAGATGAGTAATCAAGATATCAAATACAAATCTCGTAAAACCGATAGTACGATTGCGTCCGGAGCGGTCCAATTAGCTGAAATCGACTATTTGTTTACTAAAATCGAAGTTAAAAAGAGCCTGGAATGCACAAAAGATTGAATAAGGGCAAAACTATAACTTTGCAAGAACCTGATGACGTGGCACATTCTGGCAGTGACACGTGGCTGAATGTGGAGGTGACACATGGCAAGTGCTGGAGAGGACATGTGTGAGGTGACGTGTAAGAACCTGGTGATGTGGCACATTCTGGTAGTGACACGTGGCTGAATCTGGAGGTGACATGTGTCAGATGCTGGAAAGGAAACGTGACAAGTGCTGGAAAGGAAATGTGACAGGTGATGTCACTGTTTAGAATATTTTTTCGATGACCAGAAAAGTCGCCGGAATCTGCAGATGTCACCGTAGAAGGTGATCGGCGCCGAAAAGGTCACCAGAATCTGGAACAGTCGCCGAAGAGGACGATCGTCGCCGGAAGCAGTGATCATCGTCGGAGAAGGGACCGGCGATGATTGTCGGTGGTAGGGTTCCAGCTGTGGTCTGATCCTCGCTAGAGAAGATGACCGATAATGAGAGTTGGCGGTAGGGTTCCGACGGTGGTCTGACGCGTGGGGTGCGTGAATCCCACACGCGCTAAAGGTTGAAGACGCGTGGCGCGCGTGTGGCCGAGGACCCCAGAAGTGTCGGTGTTCTGGAGGCGCGTGCAGTGGAGTTTGGGGTCGCGTCAAATTGGGTTTACTTGGTTTGATCGAGACGAACCTGTTGGTGTTGTTGGACTTTGATTTCAAGGATATTTTGATGACAAAGATGGACCAGTTTATGAGCAGTGAGGGAGAAATTGAGAGTCTCGCTCGAACAGTGTTAGAAATTGGCGGTGGGTCTCTTGGAATTAGAGAATAAGATTTGTAGAGAAAGAAAGTTAAGGTTTCGAAAACCCTAGAGAGAGAGAGGAAAAGAGAGATTGAGAGATTAAGGTTTTAATTGAAGATTTCCGCCGGGGATGGAAGACGGGGTTCCATCCCCGGCAAAGACAACGCTAAGCGGAAGGAACTACCAAGAACCGATTGGCTCTGATACCATGTTAGAAGAAAAGATTCTTTGATAATATGATAATTGAGAGAATAATAAAGACAATAAAGAGAATATGAAACTGTATATTAAAGTGTATTGTAAAGTATATGAATTACAATAGAGATGACTCATATATATAGGGGATAATGTGTGGTGAACAAGTAAATTTGGTGTAGGGGACAAGTCAATCTAATATAGGTAAGACTAATGTGTTGTTTGATGAAACTGAAAATTAAGTACTGAAAATCTTAAGATCTGAATTTTAAGTACTGAAGATTTTAAGTGGTGTTTAAAAAATATATATTTTATGGTATTTTTGTAAATTTTCAGTCTTCAGACTTTAGTGTTAAGTAATGACTCTATCACTTAAAATTTTACTTCATTTTAAGTGGCACTTAATGTCTTAAGTGGTGTTCAATTTTTTTATCAAACACACTTCACTAAATAAGTGCTTAATTTGTTCAGATTTAAGTGGCAATTAAGTGTTATCAAACAGACCCTAATACTAAATGGGCTAGGATTATAATAGATAGATGAATGGGTCTAAGCCCTAATATATTATAACAACCCCCCCCCCCCCCCCCCTTCAAACTCAAGTTGGGAATTAAGAAATCAATTTGAGTTTCGAAATAAATTTTTGAAAATCGTCCTGGTAGATGAACTTTGGTGAAAAATATCAACAGGTTGATCTTGATTCTGATTCTGATTATGAGTGTGATTGGTTGTGCTGAAGCGATGATTCATGACAAAAGTGACTGATTCTAAGTTTGATTCTGATATAGAATTGAAGGTTTGGTCGATCAAGTATGTCACGCTCCGTTATTCCTGAGACTCCTGTCCGGAGAATCAGCAAATCCCGAGGTATGACATCACTGAAAATGACAACCAAAATCAACAATAACACTGAAATATATGGAATAGGAATGAAAATAAAGTATTCCATGCCACCTGAGTGATAGAAACTCAACAAAGAAATCTAACGAAAATCCGACAGAGTTCCGTTTGTAAATGGAACATCCGGACAACCCAAAATCAACACAATAGAACAACATTCCCATAATAACAGAAATAGAATCAATGGCACGCGGCCCAACATTCCAGAAACCTACTAGGGCCGAGGTAGTGGAAAAGAACACCAAAACCTCTTCACAACCCCTCTAAAATCAATAGAGCCCCAAATGCTCAAATGAAATTATAAAGGCGATGCCGAAAAGGTATAAAGGCATAGACCTGTCAATGGATTGGATTTTGATCCAAATCCGATCTGATTAGCCAGATATGGATTGAAAATAAAATTCGATAACTCGATTAGAATCCGAATCCTATAATCCGATTTCTTAACAAATTGGATTTGGATTCATGCTAATCTGATCCGATAATAATCTGATCCGATTAATTTTATATATAAACATATATATTATATTATTAATATGTAAATATTAAATAGTATATTTAATTATGTTTCATCTTTTTTTTTCTCTTTTTCATTTTTATATTTTTATAGTCATGTATTATCAGCATTGATTGTAAAATACATAATTTAGTGTTTAATATTCTTAAAAAATAATATAAAAATAAAAAAATAATAATAAATTTTGTAATTTTTTTTTACCTAATCGGATCAGATATCCGAAAATAAAAAAATTCGGATTTGGATCAATTAAGTGAAAATCCATCGAATTATCGGGTCGGGTCGGATCGGATCGGATTTAAGCTTATCGGATTCGGATCGGATCAGGACATATCCGATCCGAATCCGTCCCGATTACAGGTCTATAAAGGCACCACAAATGACAAATACCGACTGAGCCACCAAGCTCAAATAAGAATACAGGAAGTCATACGGTAGGTCGGTCAGTTGTCTCATGTGGCACCCACGCCAAACAGAGACCCCAAAATAATCTCAAATCCACTATAGATACCATAAGAACTACAGAGCAACGAAAATATAAACAACACATGTATACATATATATATATACATATAACGTCATGTAAATAACTAAGCCTGTCACCTAGGCCTATAGACAATCAATCTGAACTCCACTCTCATCTAGGGATATAACAAGTACTAACTATCTACCATACCGTGCACCTAGCACGCCGCTCAAGGTTCTTAGGAGGTAAATAGATCACTCACTAGGACTACCGAAAGGGAATCATCATAACCATGCCCACAACTCGATCATCGCTATCAAATAATTCCTAGAGAGGAAGTTACTCTCACATTTTTATCTTCAATTCAGTTCCTCTACTTACAATAACCAGTGAACCAACCTGTTCACTCGAAGAGACATAAAAAGGGAAGATACTATCCCCACACTCGATTCGGTAACCAACCAAATTATCTCTAACTCACACTGCCTATCTAGGCACTATAAATGGTTATTGGAGTCATTTAATCCCAAACAGATGCCATGGTCCTCAGGTTTTTAAAGAAAAACGTTGAACCCTGAAGGATTCAACCGATTTTTAAGAAAAAGTTAGGACCCGGTCAAATCTTATTTGGTTTCAATGCCTCCGAACCCAACCAGAGTACTAGAAACCGCACTTTGTGTGCATAAATCAACAATATGTCACATACCCGAAATATGACAGGAAAAGCATCAGAAAAGATAAGCATAAGGACCGCACTAACAACTGAGGCCCTGAAATACCCAAGGAATAATCATAGGAGAAAGAAGAACTACTAGAGTTCAAACTGACAATCATTTTAAAATCATTTTTAAACTTCTTTCAAATCTGGTCCTAAGACCTTTAACATTTATTTAAAAAATTATAAAAATAATTTTGAAAGAATGCCCAAACAAAACCGGGCACGAGAAGGAATCCCAGACAACAAGCTAGGAGAAACCTAGATATATCGATCTCTAACGATGCCGAGATCTCGGAAATAACATCGAGATTTCTAAAATAGGGGGCAACCCGTGCCCTAATTCACCGATTTTACAAAACAATTTCAAATGGAATTTTCTGAAATTTCTTTCAAAAACGGATTTCTACCGATAATCTCGATACTGAGAAATCAAAACATATTTTATAAAACAAGTATTTAAACTTCTGTCTTTCCAAAAATAGTTAACAAGTCTCGGGGTAAACGAAGAATACGTTTTATAAAAAAATCCCCAAGCTTTCAAAACTTTGAATATTTAACTCAAAAGATCCGAACCATAACTGAGGTTTCAAGAACGGGACAAACCATGCCATGAATTCACTAACTTCACAAGAGTACTTACGGAAAGAGATTTTCAATAAACACGGTAAGGAACCGTCTATAACTCATACACTGTCAACGTGGGAGAATGAGCGATAAGCTCAAAATTACAAAAGCCAAGGGAACATGGTCAAACTAATGAGCTCTATCCGACCCTTACCCGAACAATACTCCACACTACCGGAGAGGTTTATCAATCATCCTGTGATGATACTAATCACCAATCACAAAGGCCAATGTGGCCAAGATCACAATTTCGACTAAGTCCCAATATATTACTACCCAGCTCAACTAGAGCCCAACATACGGGGAACCCTTACGCCCCAAGGTCACTTTCACTTTTCACCTTTTAACTTTAAGTTTTCACGGTTTCCTTTATACTAGAAAATTCACAATTTAATTTGTAATTTAATCACGGTTAAAATCTCAATCACAAACACCGCGCCCTAGCGCCCAAGAGAATAATACAAATCTCTTATTTAAAATTCAGATATAACCTGTTCAATCTCAATAAACAATAATAACAAATAATCTTAACAGCAATATCCGTGCAATGCCAATGCTCATGACCATGCAAATGCAACTCAAATGCAACCCTGTCTATATGAGGGTCAAATAAATAACCAGGAATCTCAACCCGACCACTTATGGGGTTAACAGGCCCACACTAGGAAGGGTGAGCGTCGCCAAATAGAATACGGAGACCACAAGTCCGTCTGGAACCGGCAAGTGAGACATATGTCCTCACTCCTAAAGTTTGAGGATTCGAGATATACTAACTCCCAGGGTGTCAGTCACCCACTGGCCAGTTGTTGCGACATTCCAAACAATCCATACATGCACATGATATAAATGAGGCATGCAACTTATACCGAAACAATATATATACTACAGTGTTGTATGAATGCAAAATGCATCTACATGAATTTAATATACTCAATAAAACGGCATAAAAGCCAAGCCATCTCATACAAAGCATGATTCACAATTTAAGTTATACAGTAAATCACTTCCATTTATCTCCAAAATATATCCATTCGCAATTTAATTTCTTTATAATCCCCTAACTTATTTTTAATTTCAATAAAATATAAATGACAGGGGAAAACTTATTAACTGGATTTACGTCCACATACACTTTCTATAAACTTATTTCGAGCTCAAGGGGGTATTAAACCGCCTATATCGATTTAATTTAAATAGGTTTATAATTATTTTAACTTCTCCGAGAAATAAAATCTATTTAATTTCTCATGGGAAATAATCTACTTAATTTCTCCGAAGTATTTCTATTTCCGCAAAATTATCTAATCCAACTATGGGTACTTTATAAATTTTATAAAATTCCTAGATTTCCGTCTATCACTAGAAATTTAATTAAACATTTTTATTTACCCATAAACATGCAACGGAGCTGTATTAAGGTTTTGTACGTACTATTAGTGAGTGTCCGATATGCATATATATATATTCCCACCTATTTTTAAAGCTTACAGAACATACTCGAATTGTCCCGTTGTGAACAGTATCAGCTGTGAACAGTGTTCGCCGCCCAAAGTTGTCCGAAATTATTTTGAATATACCGAAACGTCCGTCTCGATAACCTATAGGATATATACGAAGCCCATTAATAATTGGTTAATAATTTTGAATAAATCTAATATAACTCAAACGAAAATTCGAACCTATAAATCAAATTTTCGGACAAACTGCTTAACGAAAAATTACAAAATTTTAGTATGTTGTACCTAGCCTCGAGACGAAGCTTTTCTCAAAATTTCAGCCCAAATCGACATCGGGAAGCCGACCAAATCGCCGGTCAGAGTTCCGGCCGAAACGCCTCTGTTGCGCATCACCTCTGCGCAAACTCCTCTCTGCGGCGTTGCCGCCTCTGCGAGTTGCCGCCGTCGTCACCGCCCATCTGCTCGCGACACCATCGCCGAAAAACGCCATGGTCGTCTCCGAATTTCAGCAAACCCCAGCTCCATATCGAACATAGTGCAGCCCCAACTCTCTCTCTCTCTGGATCGCGAACTACGGCTTCATCACGAGCCACCACCTCGCTCTGCCAGACCCACCATCGTCACTAGCCATGGTAATCGTCATCGCTGTTGCGTCGACCTCCCTTTCTTCAGTTGCGATTATGACCCTTTAATACCCGACCTCTCTCTCTCTCCCTCGCCAGTGGCGAGAATTGACGGAGATGGAGAGGGAAACCTGGTGATCGTGAGGAGGAAGAAGAAAGAGTCTATGAGATGGTGGTCAACTCCTCATCCCTTTCTAGCCGATTATACACCCACCTATACATATATATTTAGGCTAATTACCAAAACAACTCTTGCTTTATTCATAATTACACAAGTGACTTTCCCATTTTCCATAATCACATAATAACCCCAATGTATCCATATATATATATATAGATAAATACACTTGTGACCCTCGAATGGTCTTTAATTAAAACTAATCCCGTTTCTTTATCAAATCTCCCTTTTCGTAATTAATCATAATAATAATTCAATTTTCCTTAACTTATGAAATAATAATAATGTGGAAAAGTTTTCGAATATATACTGGAAACCAAAAAAATAATAAGGCATGAACCCGTAAAATACACGGGACACAAAATAGATAATATAAGCCTAAGTAAATACGTCGGGGTTCGAAACTCACCCACTTATTAAATCACCGAAAAACCCACATTCACTGAATAACTAATAAAATCCGGAATAATTAACTCGGTTATACAATTGAGTATGAATATTTATATAAACCAAATTAAATCACTAATCGCCTAGCGATTTATATTACGCGCTCCCCATAAACTCTACGGGTAGCTAATCAATAATAACAGTCAGATTAAATACTTCGGTACGAGACTCAACTACTGAATCACCGGAGTCATCACTAATCCAAACAACTAAGGCACGTAACTTATTCGAACAGTAATAAAATAAAACCACATCAACCCAAATTAATCCACTAACACGTATCCCATACATATAGGCACGAAAAACGAACAAGGTAATACAAATACCTCTAAGCACCCAAATCAAACAATACATAGAAACACATACGTACAAACACAGAGTACGTCAATCAAATAAATCACACAATAATCCCATTATAAGGGAAAACAAATCGTCAAACCCCTAAAACACTAAGTGTCGAACTCAAACAGCTGAGTCGAAACCTTTAACGTCGGTTAACAAAACGTACCGCCACCCAGTCGAAGCACTAAAAGTCGAGTGTCTAAACGAATCCACTTAATTGGCACTAAAGCCCACGTAAACCTCTAGCCACATCCGAAACACAAAACATCATGTCAAATAGCATAATCGCTAAAGAAACTCCACGAAGTCATCAAAGAGACAATTACAAAGTCGTGCTATCGAATCTCACGTCAACGTTTCACCAAGTCATAAACAATACTATCACGTCAAGTCATGCAATCGCCAAGGATAATCCACGAAGTAGTCAACAAGAAAATGGTCGCGTTATCCCGTCGTATCAAGACATAAACGCCAAAAATTTATACGTGAGATATCCAGAATAACCATGACGTCATGAACAAGTGACGTCACGACCAAAAATAAATCAGAAATAATTCCAGAAAATAGGAAAAATAATATGGGGTGTTACAAAGTAAGAGATGATGATCGATCGAAAAGAGATGACGATCAATCGAGAAAAGATTGATTGATCGAAATTATTAGATTTTCCCCTTGAGAGGAGAAAATAAGATAGAGATAACTGAACCAGTGAAATGGTTGGTTCTCTAGATGAGAGTACCCTAAACAAACGGGTACATATGAGATGATGAGAGTACCCTAAACAAACGGGTACGGATGTCCAAACGGATGAGATGAAAAAATACCCAAAATGGATCAGATTCCCTAAACGGATGAGATGAAAATACCAAAAAAATGGGTCAGATTCCATAAACGGATGAGTTGAGAAATTCCAAAACGGATGAGATGAAAAGATGTTGGCTATAAGAATCAGCATAACGAGCACCCTAAAAGGGTAGAGAAACAAATGAGATGAGATAATAAGATGCTGGCTATAAGAATCAGCATAGCAAGTACCCTAAAAGGGTAGAGAAACAAGTAAAAAAGAGCTGAAAAGATTAGTAATGAAAAGTTCAAAGTCAAAATTTGAAAAACCGATTATGTGATTGCGTCCGGAGTGGTCTAATTATCTAAAATCGACTACTCATTTGCTAAAATCGAAGTTAAAATAAGTCTAGAATGCACAAAAGATTGAATAAGGGCAAAATTGTGATTTTGCAAGAATCTGATGACATGGCACAATCTGGCATTGACATATGACAACTTCTGGTGGAGATACGTGTCAGCGTCTGGTGGTGACATGTGGCAGTGCTGATAAGTCAAATTATCGCCAAAATCTCTCTAAAATATTGTATCGCCAAAATCTCCTCAAAATCTCACGAAAATATCGCCTGAGACGCATGAAGCCCACATACGCTAGAGGTTGAAGGCGCGTGAGACCGAGGGCTCTGACGTGCCGATCGTCTAGAGGCGCGTGCGGTGGATTTTGGCCCTGTTTTCAGCGTTCGTGGCTTCGTATGGAGATGGGTCGACTACTGGTGCTGTCGGATTCTAATTTCGTCGACTTTTGAATGTTGTAAAGATCCGCGTCAATGGCGGAAAAGAGTTTTTCTCGACGATGGCAAACAACAATGATGAACAGACAATGATGATGAACGACTAACAGTGACAAATTGGTCAAATTCTGAGAACAATCAAGATGGTATAATGTATGGTTGTTGAAGAAGATTCATAGAAAAGAAAGAAGAATCAAATTAGGGTTTGGTTTAGAAAAAAATAGAGATTAAAAGTTTAGGATTTTTAATTGAAGATCGCTGTCGGGGATGGGAGATGAAGAGCCATCCCCGATAGAGACGACGAGAAGTGAAAAGGATTACCAAAAACCAGATGACTCTGATACCATGTTAGAAGAAATGATGCTTTGATAATAGATAATGGAAAGAATATAACAAAGACAATAAAGAGAATAATGGAGAAGAAATAATTGTATAATGAAGTGTATTAAAGTATATGAATTACAATAGAGATGACCTCTATATATAGGGGAGAATGTGTGGTGAACAAGTAAACTTGGTGTAGAGGACAAGTCAATATAAATTAGGTAATACTAATATTAAATGGGCTAGGCTAGATAGATGGGCTAAGCCCTAATATATTCTAACACAAACAAATACTTAAAACAACAAATATACATAAAAATATCACCCTAAAGTCGTATCGAAGTGCAAATGATTGAATTCTCTCACAATACTGCTTGCTTAAAAAAATAAAACTAATTAATAAAATAAAAATAATATTAAAACACAATTTCTATTTAAATAAATATCATTTAACAAAACTAAATATCATGTTCCAACTTCCACCAATGTATCATGCTAACCAAAAATAATAAACAAACACCAACTTAGAAACTAAAAATTACTAGTACACAACATAAATTAATAACCAAATCAATAAACATAAGTTCATAACCAAATTTGTAAAAGTAATACAAGTAAAATGAAAAATTAGCTAAATAAATTATTGATATCGCCAAAGTCTTCACCCAAGTCACGAAGATCGCCGACAAACATCGCTAATACTATCTTCCTCATTATCAACACCATGGATGTCCATCTCACCACAATTTTCATCATCATCTATAATCTGATTATAGTCCATGGGGCAAAGATATTTCTAATTTTGAATTCATACTTTTTTTGAGTCTTGTCAAAATTATTCAAATAATCAAATCAAAAAATGAGAATAGTCAAATTAGTATTGAACCCAAACTCAATCAGTATAACTTACAAGTTAGTTTTGGAATCTGTTTGAAGATTCTATACTCGAATTTAATTAGAGTTAGGTATTGTTTACTAACTCTATGTATATATGCAAGTAATTAAATCTAAGGAGATTCGACATTTATTCAAAACAATTTAAATAATACAACCAATATTAAGTTATTTAGTGAAATTTGAGAATCCAAGTTGTTAAAAAATTTAATACTTAACTTTTACTATTATCAAACAACACCTTAGATTTGAAGAAAGTTGAATTCAACTTAATATCTTAGTTTTGATATAATAATTATTTTAGTATTGCTATATACATTATCATGATTAACAATTTTCTTTCATGTTTTGTTTTGGGTCTTAATGTAATGATGTACTAGACCTTTTGAAAAATGAATTTCTTGAGAATTAATTTATTTACAATTTTTTGGATTTTTTATGCAGAAAATAAAGTAGACCCCAAACAAAGCTATTTTTTCTTAAGTTCAATCAAAAATTGAAAATTCTAATGTGAGTTGGGCTTCCTTTCATTCAAAAAGAGAACTATGCTGAAAATAGAATTATTGGGTATTTAAAGAGTCTTTGGGCTTTGAAATATTTTTTAATAGAGGGCCCAACCCAAATCACCTAAAAAATATTTCAAGAGATAGAATCGTAGAATCGTATAATTCTATCTATAAGAATATTTATCTTGCGATTTAAGTTGTTTTTGGGTGTAGAATTATCCCATAGAATCGCGATTTTGACAACAATGAAAATAAGTTATACAACTATATAGAAATTAGGGATGACAAAATTTTACACGATTCACCAACCGAATTTAAACATCGCGTGAAATTAATAGGGTTGATTCAATCTTAATCGTATTTATGGCATAATCGTATCAATTCGTTTAATATTTTTTAGATTAACGTGCCTTGTTCGTATTTAAAACTTAACCCATTTATTAGACTATACTTGTTTAATTAATCGTGTTATTATCGTGTCAGGTCAACCCGATTATCTAGTTTCGTGTTTTAATACATTTATTGTGTCTTTTTATTTAATATAAGTCCTGCATTTATTGTTTATTTAAAAATCTATTTAACTAATTATGCTTATTTTCGTAACTTTAGTGGTATATCTTTTTAACTTTTTTTTTTTTATTAAATGCTAGATTTTGTGTTTTGATAAACAATATTCATGACTCATTGAAGTGAAATGGGCTGACAAGGCTGTGCATGTATGTGAATATTATATATTATTGTTTGATATTCATATTCATTTTTAAAATCGATATATCTAAATATACTAAGAACAATGAGCCATGGTACCATTAACTTAATATCGGATTTTTATATAAACATGTCTATGAATGATATAGATAATTGATACATTTATCTGATAATCATTTAATACCTCACTTTTCTATTATGTTTTATGTGAGTGTGTATTTAAGTATTTTTTAATTTAAGGCTCCGTTTGGATGGAGGGAATTGGAATGATAGGGAAAAGAAAAGAATTGATAGTGACTTTTATGTTTGGGTTGTTAATGAGGAAAGAAGAAAATATTTAGAACGATATCCTATCTTTTCTTATCCCTCCAAATCTCTTAAGTGTTTTTTTTTGGGAATTCAATTTCTTAAGAGAATGACTTTTGATATTTTATATTGTGTTGGTAGTCGGTGAATTATTAACTTTGGCCCTTAGTGGGTTCAAGATGATGTGATCATTGTAGTTTAGGCTTATATTATTTCAATAAATTGATAAAGTGACAAAATAAAATACTTTCATTTTTTAAATGAAACACTTATTTTGGGACGGACAAAAAAAATTGTGAACACTTAAATTAAGACGGTGAAAGTATTTGCTACAAAATTTGGAGGGAAATGATAGTGACTTCAATGACATTTTTACACTAAAATAACCCTAATAATTTTTATTTTTTTTTAAATTAAAAGATATTTAGGTCCTAAATTTAAAAAACGACAACTTTTGGTGCCTATATTAAAAAAAATGATAACTTCAAAAAAGTAATTGAAAGAAAAAGTCAATTAGTGAAAATAATTACAAAAAGGATAACTTTAGGTAACATAATTAAATTTTTGACAAGTTTAAATAATTGCATGACTAAAATACCCCAAATCAATTTCTAATGGGTTTTACAAATCTGCCCTCCACTTATTAATTTTTTATAATGACCATTATATCACCAATAACAAAAAGTCCTTAATACCCTTAACAAAATATATTTCTTTCATTCCAACTATAGTTTCGCTTAAGAAACAAGATATATATATATATATATACATATAAATATGTTTATGTATTTTATCATTGTTCTTGAATTTTATATGAGGGTAAAGTATTGAATAGAGTAACAAAAATGATTTTAATTAATTAACAAATGATAGTAAAATGCTAAAATTAAATTTAACTAACTTCAACATAATAAATAATTGTATTTGTATTTTCTATATCCTATATGTAAAATAAAGTTTCAGATTCACTCACATACTTACACTCTTACTAAATTTTATGTGAAGCCAAAAGTTTTACTTCTTGAATCAACAAGTTTCACATCTTGCGTCAAATATTTTACCATTGAAATAAAAGTTTTACAATAAAATTCGCATCCTATTTTTCAGAATCTGAAACTCGCTAGAGTCTCCGTAAATTTTAAGTGAAACAAAAAGGTTGATCATATAAGTAAAAAAGTTTTACATCTTGTGTCAAATATGTTATGTAATAAAATAAAAAATTTATACTACGTGATTTTATATGTTTCGTGAAAATCTACTTATTGATATTTTATTGATTATAGTTTTCAAAAAAATGAGTTTAACTAAACAAATATTTTTTTGATCATATTTTATTGTCCATAATTGTTGTTTTTCAAAAAATATTTTTTTCACAAACAAACCATGGATACAGAATGATATATATTGTTTTCAGTATAAAAGAAATACTTCACTCTTGTATAAATAATTAAAGGAGATAAAAGTTAAATTTTGTATTGAACAGTCCTAGATGTGGAAGAAATACTGAACGAAGTAGGGGCAATTCCAAATGAGAAGAGTAAGGCTTCACTGATATGCTTGATCGAGACGACGATTGTGAGAATGAAGATTGTTTGAGATGATATTGTATGGAAGGGTAGATATGTTAGGGCTGTTTTAGCAAAATACAAAATAAGGACATTTAGAGAAATGACTACAAGTTGATTAAAGGGCATTATAGTCCAAAATTATGTTTTTCCTATTTTTGTAATTATTTTTGTTAAATGATATTTTCTTTCAATTACTTTTTGAAAGTTATCATTTTTTTAATATAAATTCTAAAAATGATCGTTTTTAAATTTTTTCCTAAATATTAACATAAAATAATGAAGTGATTAAAACAGTTTATTTCCTTTTCTCTCTTTTACCTTATCCAACAGTAATGTGATCATTTTTCTTCCCTTCATAATTTATTCAAACATAAATTTTAATTATTTCTACCTTTTCTTTTTCTCTCAATGGCTAATGTTATCATTTTTCTTTTCTGTCTACATTAATCCAAACTAACCAGAAGGGATTCATTTAGCATAATCGTCTCTTTCTCTGCATTTGCTCTTCCTTCTCTCTCTCTCTCCAAACTAGCATGAGTAATCTATTGGGATTGGAAACATGTATCTCCACCCACTTTCCATTCAATGCTGAATTTCCCCAATCAATTCCCAAAATACCCAACATGTCCTCTCCATCCATTTTCTCATCTTCCAAACACCCCCACACCTCCAAACGAAGACGACCAATTCCCACCTTTCCCTCACTCACACCCAGTAAGTAATTTCACTAACCCTTTTTTCTATACATGCATAAATGTATACCTCTATTATCTTTACATGTACACATGTTTGTGTATATATATCAGCTTCTACTCACTTTTGTTTTTTGGGTATTTTCTTATGGGTATCTTTTTATTTATCTTGTTATAGTGCCCCTCACTCAATCTCTCTTTCTATGTATATATATGTGGGTGTGTATATACATATATGTGTGTGTGTATATATATATATAATGTGTGTGTGTGTGGCTAATTTTTGAATCCTTGATTGTTTTTTGATAATGGGTTTGTGCAAAATTATGTTGTTTAGGGCTCTTAGTGAGCAGTATGGCTAGTCCACAAGTGGAGGGGCAAGTTGAGGTTGAAGTTGCTGAGGGTTGTACAATTACCCAATTTTGTGATAAGATTATTGATTTGTTCATGAATGAGAAACCCAAGTCAAAGGAGTGGAGGAAGTACTTGGTGTTTAGGGAGGAGTGGAACAAATATAGGAATAGCTTCTATAATCGTTGCCGAACCCGGGCCGATGCCGAAAATGATTCTGAAATGAAGCAAAAATTTCTTGGCCTCGCAAGGAAAGTGAAGAAGGTACACAAAACTTTGCTTAGTTAATGATTTTGTAAGCGCATATACATATGTACGCATATTTATTTAGGGTGTGTTTGAGATGCATTTTGGTTTTAGGGTTTTGTTTTTAGCGGATAAAAATAAGACAGACATTTTTGTTTTTTTATCCTTTTAGTTAAAATCGGAATTAGGATAGGTAACATAAAATTCGGCATTTTTGGACCTGTTTTGAGTTTGGCCCTATAATGCTTTAGCTATAGTGTTGAAGTAAACAATGCAAAAACTCTAAACATCAAATTGGTGTTTCCATGTTTTTGCTGGAATGTTTTGCTCAAAAAATGGACAATACCAAACATGATTCAACACAAAAAGTGCATTGGTTTCCGCCCTAAAACATAAAACGTAAAAAACAAAGCGCATGCCAAACGGGGCCTTGGGTTAATGATATACTCCCTCTGTCCCAAAATAAGTGTTCACTTTTCCTCTTTCCTTTGTCCCAAAATAAGTGTCCACTTTTAAAAAGTCAAAGCATTTTATTTGGCCAATTTACCAATTTAACCTTCAACCATTAAAGTTATAAAACATATACACTATAAATCATCACATCATTATGGTGGGACCATGGATAAAGTTGGTATTTCATTCACTAACACTACAATAAAAGTCATCCTCTTTAAAAGTTAGATTCCCTAAAAGGGACCTATAATTTGGGACGGAGGGAGTATATGTTTTGGGTATGGAAAAAGAAATGGCCAATGCGAAGGTAAGGTTACGTACATGAAATGCTCTTTGGAGCTAGTTGTGGCTGGAGCCTCGTGCATTGGGGTACCCCTTTCCCCCGTATTTTTGTTTTGATGTTTAAATTATGTTTCCGGGGTTGGAGCTGGTATACTTTGTGTCTCTTCCAGTTTTGTTTGACTAGTTTTGAACTTTTCAGATTGATGAAGAAATGGAAACACATGCTGAACTTCTTAAGGAGCTAGAAGATAGTCCTATGGATGTAAATGCTATTGTTGCAAGGCGGCGCAAAGACTTCCAGGGGGAATTTTTTAGGCACTTGACTTTGCTCTCAGAAACCTATGACAGCTTGGAGGACCGTGATGGTAACAAACTAAGCATTTTTTGCAGTCCCGTTGATATTTAAATTAGTTTGGTGGATTGAGTAGGATAATTAGCCACTACTTGTGTATTCAGATGCCTTTATTGATCATCTTTTTTATTCTAATGTTGGGAGAACAATTTATTTTTGTGAAAGTGTTATACTAGATGGTTTGCAGCAATCACTTCATTTATTGTGGATTTATTAAGTTCATTTTAATATTATTTAAATTATAAAGAAAAAGGAAAATGAAAGATGCATAATAGTTGCTTCTTTGATGCATAGAAATGGACTACTTCAGATTACTCTTCTAGGGTATCTGGATACAATGGTAACTACATTAGGCAATTTTTAGCACAAAACTGTAAATTGTTATTGCAATACCTTATATCACAATGGCCAAGGAGATACATTAGAACAACCCACTTGTTGACCTTTTGAAATGTCTCCAAACAAGTATCTAAACTAGGTTAGTCTTATTTATATGCTTTCAGAAATATATGAAAACATAAAAAAGAGCGGACTCACCTGAATTCTACATTATCTTATCTATGAAAAACAATTTAAATTAAGGCTAAAAAAAGAAACAGTTGAGAATGCATTTCCATGTCTCCTTGCAGCTATGAGTCATCTGTTTTCGTGATAGTTCTAATTATTGCTGTGACTTTGTATTAAGGAAAGGCTGTAATTAATGGATGGTGACTATTATCAGGATCTGAAAAAAAAAGGAGAAAAATTGTCAACATTGTTTGAAGTTCTTGTTGACGTTCTAAACTCTTTTCCTCAATAATATTCAAAAGTACTTTGGAATCAAATAGAAGATACTATTGATCTCTCTTGACCCTGCAATGGTGGGACCCTCGTGCAGTGGACTAGCTCTCTTTTTTGTTTGACATAATGTGTTAATGTAATTCAGGAGCAGATTTTTGGAACCTCCCATTCCGCCAGCTGTTGACTACGTGGAGTTCAAGAATATTGTTGAAGTCTTGGGAATACTAATGCTAAAATGATTCTAAAAGTAACAAAGATTTAGTCCTCTACTTTGCTAGATTTTAGAAGTATGATTTATAATTTTATCCTTTTTTTTCTTGGCCAGATCCTATCCATCGTTTATACACCTCATTGGTTATGTTTGAACAGAATACTCTCTTGCTAAGTTGTGTGCGCTCGATTTTCTTCCAAAACTTGGATATATCCGTAAGAATAAAACTGATTCATATCATTCAGGTTCCATTGTAAAGATATACGTGAGCGGACATTGTTGAGATTAACAGAAACAACTGATAGAGTCAACTCCTATTGTATTAGGTATGGAAATTTATCTAATATCTAAATATAAAGGAACAAAAAAGAAGATTTAAGGATCCCTCCAAATACTGACAAAGCCACAGTGGTAAGCAGAGAAATGAAAAAATGTTGTATCGGCTTATCGTGAGCAAAGCTGCCTAACCAAAGTTATGATGGATAATTTACGGTTTGGTATCTAATATAAATGTACTCTCTTTTGGGCAGCGGTGGCAAGGCTTGGCGCTAGATGTTTGTCTGCAGTTTCTGCCTATGATAATACACTGGAGATAGTGGATACATTGGATGTTGCCCAAGCTAAATTCGACAATATCCTCAACTCTCCTTCAGTGGACGTTGCATGCGAAAAGATTAAGACTCTTGCTAAGGCAAAGGAACTTGACTCTTCTTTGATCTTACTAATAAACAGTGCTTGGGCTGCAGCAAAGGAGTCCACAACCATGAAGAATGAGGTATGCATGTCAATCTTCTGTTGAGTGCTTACTCTGTGACGTTCCATTGGATTTTTATTTTCTTTTTCAAGGTAAGAGCTCTCGCGCACATCCGGCCACTCCCGGGCCCGAACCCCTTCCATGCTCTTTTTGAATAGGGAGGTTATTCCATGTGACTAGAAGCCTGCCTTTTGGTATTCCACTGGAACTAAGTGTTGATTTACAAAAATAAAGGCTAGGTAGCAGAGACTTTGAAATGAAAGGTCAAATTATCTTGAATTTTATTTTTTGTATTCTGTATTTAATCAGTGGACTCCATTTAAACCAGCCTAAGGAGGCAACCAATCAAAGAGTGAGGGCAGGACTCGGGGGTTAACAAAACTAAGCTCTAGCCAGAAGCTCATCTTACATAAAAAAAATCCAATTAGCATCACTATAGAAAGAAGTATCTCCATCAAAAAAATAAAAATAAAGAACTCAACGTCAACTTCGGCTTATGAACAGCATCAGAAGAGCTCCTATGTCACTTCTTCTAGACACTCTACATACGGCACCATTGAGCAGCTTTCCAAGGCTCTACTAAACCTAGGGGGTCGCCCATAGTTGTCAGAGGCGTGAGGCGCCCCTAGGCGCCAGAGGTCGCCTATGGCCTAGGCGCTCGCCTGAGTGAAGCGAGACGCTCAATAATAAATTATTTTCACAATTAAATTAATAAATCACTTTTAATAAAAATAACAAATATAAGACATTTAAACTAATAAAACATTGCTAAGAAAGTTAAAAGCCAATAAATTAAAATGTAGAAGTACAAAAATATCAAATATAAGGGCCCAGGCGCCCCCAGGCGAGCGCCTAGGCGACGCCTTTGCGAGGTCGCCTCGCCTAGTAGCAGGCGAGGCGCCAAGGTGTTGCCTCGCCTCGCCTAGCGCTCGCCTCGCCTAGGCGCGGCCGTGACAACACTGGGGTCGCCTCACGTGACTCCAACTCTGTAAGTATTTGGATCTTAAGCTCACACAAGTCCAACTCTCAGATACATTTGTATCTTACTTTTTCAAAGCACGCTTCCCTTGCATAGGTATTCGTCTACTGTTTTCTGTGAATCCATATAACCCTTGCCTTTTCTGTTGTATTTATGTGCTCCGGAAACTTTGATCGTTATAGGTCTGAAATCTGAATACTGTATTGTTGAAAACAAGTAATGTGTAAGATATTTAAGCCTTTACAAACCCTTTGTGTCCAAAGATTAAACTCTAAGGGAAGATTAATGATCGAATGACTGCCCTTCTTTTATTTATTTATTATTTTTTTGTTTAGAAGCATTAGATGGGTCCAAAATCCATGGTATTTTACCATCCAGATTGCCAATCATCTACTGCACACCGACACTTTTTCATGTAGGATTGTTCTTGCAACATATTGTAGATGAATCCAGTGGACAACATGGATTAGAACCATGTAATAGTTGGATGTGGATTTTAACATAGATGGAAGCAGGAAGTAGCTTTGCATCATCGGTCATTTTTTGCCATCATACTTGCCTGCTGCTCAAATAAAGCTTCATTTATTACTAACTCAACTTCTGTTTCTTGTCTGGGTTGTTAGCCACGGATAGATGTTCTGGATGCTTTATCAAAGTAAATTCTTAATCAGATGAAAACTCTCTAGGTTTCTAATAATTGGGAAAAATGATATGATAAAAATGCTACTATATACCATTAGTCTCTAAAAAGTTCCATAAAAGTGCACTTTTCAAACGTCACTCACTGACTCTCAGCCAGAACTAAATGAAAATTCTTAGAGTGTTACAACAAATTGACTTAATTAATACAAAATTAAGATGATAGATGGCATAATGTTGGATCAATATGCATATGTTGACTGTTCATTTTCTTTTCGTGTCGGTCAATCGCTGATGTTTTCCGTTATTTTATTTTTACAGATATTTATACACACACGCATAAATATAAACTTGGGGATTAATTTATACCTTGAGAACAAGAGCAAGTAATTTGTTGTATGGACTACATTACAGTCTTCCAAAGTTCAGTAATATAATCAGGATTTACCATCTGTAAGCTCACAGTGAGACCACCTTCAAAGCAACTTCTTGTTCATGTGTTTTGTTTTGCGTGTTTGGCTTTATAACAGGGATTCAGGCAAAATCATTCACATTTCCATGTTTCTATCCGCGTGACCACCCTGTCTGCAATCTTAAAATCCTTATATCATTTTGCTTCATTCCAAAGGGCATGAAAGTCTCATTATAGTGATGTTATTCTTACGGGACCATCTCTCCTAAGACAGTTAGAGTCTGTTTGGTTTAATTCTTTGAAAATAGTTCTCAAAAATGATGTAAACAGAAATTTGTTTTCAGAGAACACTAAAAGACAGAAAACTTACATTTTTATAAATGAATTTTCTGAAAACAGTTTTCAAAAAACTGAACCAAACAGATTTTTTGTGCAGTTTTCTGATTTTCAGTTTTCAGAAAGCAGAATTGTGTTTTCAGAGACGCACACCAAGCAGACTTCATCTTTAGCATTTTTTCTGTGACATCGTAGATTGCAACAAAATATACAAGCATAGGATGGTTATGCAGACGGGGACCTTGACATTTGAGCATATGTAGATGCATTAGTTTTGACTCTAGAGATAGATATTAATTCTCACTGACAAGCAGAATTTATAGTTTTGGTTTCTTACGTGCCTTCATCTTGTTCGACATATCTTGAGTGCTGGTTCTTTGTTTATTTGATTATTATTATCGTTTATTTATTTCATTCTAGTAGAAATAAATTATTGAGCTTAGACATATAAGTGCAGGTCAAGGACATTATGTATAGTTTATACAAAGCCACAAAGAGTAGTCTAAGGAGCATAGCACCAAAAGAAATAAAACTGCTTAAGTATATGCTGAATATCACGGACCCTGAAGAGCGATTCTCGGCATTGGCCACTGCCTTCTCCCCCGGGGATGAGCGTGAAGCTAGAGACCCTAACGCTATATACACGTAAGAGAGCTTCATGCTTCCTCTGTAAGGAATTTCAATAATTATAAACAGAAAATCATTTTATTTATTTATTATTGATTTGGTGTTGGAACAGAACTCCCTCTGAGCTGCACAAGTGGATAAAGATCATGCTCGATGCGTACGATCTTCACAAAGAAGACACTGACATTAGGGAAGCCAAGCACATGACTCAACCTATCGTGATCCAAAGACTCTTCATCCTCAAGGAAACAATTGAAGAGGAATACTTCGAACAAGGCACTAAAACAGATAAAGAGACCAAAGCAGAGGAGTTCTAACAAGGTACTTTCTTCTTCATCACTATATATCAACTATCATTATCTGCTTGAAGTGACCTTGTATTTTCATAAATGAAGGGTTAATTTATGTGCTTGCGACCCCGTCAATAAGTGTCTCAACCTGAAACAAGCCTTCTTTGTTCAATTGGAGGAGCATAAGAATTTTACCTTTTATTGACATATCCTTCTTAGGGCTGCAAATTAACTAAGTTGAGCTGAATTCAGTCTATTTGGTTATTTGTGCTCGACTTGATTGTCTGTGGGTGCAACTCGAACTGGGTTCAGGATATGAGCTCAAAAAGCTGAGCTCGGAGTTGGTTATCATGATTTTGCAACGTTTGGGCTCTGCTTGACCAATTTTGACAAAAGGAGTCGAGCTCTATATCATGTACATGTTCAAGCTCACTTTGAGCTTGTGTTCAAGATGCTTGGCTCGTTTTTTTTTTAACATAATAGGCATATGTATGTCGTTATATTTTAGATTTTATAATATCAAGCATGGTTGAGCCTGCACGAGGCAAACCCAACAATGTCCAGAATCAGCTTGTGCTTTAAACAAGCCTAGAAATCGAGCCGGTGTCCACAGTTTGTTAGAGCTCCTTGTGACGAGTTTAAATGAGTCAATCACAAGCTGCACGTGAACAATTTGGTTCATTTACTGCCCTAATACTCGTCACTTCTCAGCGGAGGTAAAGGACCAATTGATTCTTTTGCAATCATTTGTCTGAGTTCTAGTTAAAAAATCATGGGAGTGTAATTCACTGTTTGTTTTTCTCGTTGCAGACCTTTTGCTGAATGATATTGAGCAATTACTTTCAACTTGTCAATGGGGGTTTATTCCAGCCTATGGAGTAATCTTAAGTGCTCCATATGGACTAAAGTCTTCGCAATGTAGGTCTTTGTTACAAAATACCAAATAGCATTTCTGAACAACTAACAGTTTCAGCTATATAGCCATTAATGAAGAGTTTGATAAATCTACAACACTAGTACACTAGTGCTTGCTTAGGTTTCACAAGAGTTTCACACTAGTATGTGAAAATAAAATAAAATTATAGACTAGCTTTTGTAACGAATTTTGACATCAGTAAAGTTTTAATGTTTAAAATCTTTTATTTTAACTAATTTTCCAGGCATTTCTATGATATTCACACCTTTGTTTCAAGGCTACAACTTTTGCTTCCCTTGCTTAGGTTTTTTTATGAGGCCTCGATGCTGTACTGCACCGAGCCATTTCCAGCTTTTGTTCAGTTTGGCGGGAGAGATGGAAATCAAAGTTAATGAAGGACGAAGAGAAATATTAGAAGGAAAATGTCTTTCTCACCCTTTTTAGGTCGAATAGGAAGATGGAAAAAAAATGATGTTTTGTGATTTTACCAGGATGCCCTTACTGAAAATATGAGTAGTATTCTCTGTCCTGGTAAGTAAAGGAGGGTATCATTAGCAGGGCAAAAAAGTAATGATTAGGTTACATTTTCAATATTTACAGCTGTATAGTAAAATTATGAAAGATCATTAACCATTTTCATTAGTGTGAGTGATCAAACAAATAATAGCTTTCACTATTTCACCAGAAGGCTAAAATTGTGAAAGATCATTAAGTATTTTAAATTTGTAGAAGCATTGAAAATATAAAATTGTTACAACTCATCATGAAATATATACATTGTTAATATGTTTGAACATGAGTTTTCCTACAACATCTTGTGAAATTCGTAGACATGTTTTTCTGTGTCATATTTCTTTTCGAATATGGTTTTCCTCATGCACTAAAATGTCTACTATGGGGCTTAAATCCCTCACCCCTTGAGAGGTTAAACTAGCTGGGCTTGAATCCCTGACTTCCCATTTGGGAGTAAGGGGTGGGTACGCTTGTCCATTAGGCCTTTGGTTAAAAGCCATTAGGCCTTTGGTTAAAAGCGGTCTGTAAGTTAGTAACAGAACTTGTGATTTGTTTTGTTGTTCATGAGCTGCTTCTTCATTGAAGGGTGATTCTTTAGCCTGAATAATTATTTGCTTAAGATTAACGCATTTGTGTCGCTTCTCACCCTCTTGTGTTTCAATGAATATCTATGCCTAACAGTGTCGTCGTTCTCATTTTCTTCTTTCACATCCACTCTTTTCTCTTGTAATAGCTGTCATCTCATCTAAATTTGTTAATGTCATGTCTGCAGAGGCTTTGGAATATTTCGACTGCCTAAACCAGCCATGTTGATTTGAAGTACTGTATTTCATCGGCCTTTTCCTCAAGGAATGAGAAGTATTATATCGGTAGTGGCTGAGGATCATAGTGTATACTAGTTGCGACTCCTGACCAGCAAAATAGTTCGAAAATTGGGATGTCACACTTGTACCATCATTTCAATGTCATGCAATGCCACCGGGTAGTTTACTGTATCTGTTGCGCTTGGAAACAACGAAACAGTAGAGATCTTGGACTCGATCATTTTACAAGGTGGACAAACCTGCTTTGCTAGGGGTTGACACTGGAAAAAAAAAGGCTCATGAGAGGTTCGGGGAGTGCTAGACCAATGAATGTGGTTACTGATTCAGAACACTCGCAACACGAAAGGCTTTCAACTAGGAACTTTGTTTTTCATGTTGATGTATTCGGGTAACATGAAGTATGCTTCAGTAGCGACTCATATATATACATATATACAATATATATGTGGAGAACATTGTAGCCCCATTTACTTGTATTTATGTGCAGTGTGTACATGCATCTACCTGACCAAGGGGAAGAAAAAAAAGGGTTACTAGGAATGATTAAATAAAAATAAAAATGAACCACATAAAGACCAGTTGGGTAACATTAATGCTCTATTTGATTGAAGGGATGGAAAAATATATGATGTTTGTGTTATTTCTTTGTTTGGCCAAGTGGTCTGGGTAGTAAAAAGGTGGATGAGGTAGCATTCTCTTGTTCTTTGGTTTGAAGGAAGGAAAAAAATAGTTTTAAATTAGTACTTGATTAACAATGCATAACATAAGTTTATTTATTTGTGGCAATCGATGATGTTCTTTGTTCTAAATTATTAGTTTAGAAATAACTTAAATTTTTATATTATTCCTTATTTTGTTTGTACAATTGTTATAATTTTTTTCCAACATAAAATAATCAAGTCACCTCAAGTAGGTTCGATACAGCAATGTTCTGGGAAGATGTTGGACTTAGAAAACTAAGTAGTGGGTCCATAGGGGTATTTTTTTTATTTTTTTATGTGGAGTGGGGCATAAAGTATTTTTTTTTTTTTTTATAATTTTAGTGGGAACTCTGGTAATTTTAGTGAGGAATTTTGGGTATTTTTTTTAAATAAGCTTAAAACATATATAAAAAATAAATAAAATTTCAGCTTTCGATACTCACTTTTAACACTTATATTGTCCGTATTCATTACACCGTTACCGCAACTAGAACATTAAGATACATGTAATTGACAAACTAAATTATGAACGCTTACCTTTATTTTATATAAGAATCTTTTCACAACCTTTTCGTGTATTTACTTACCCAAAAAAAAAAAAATGAAAATATTTTATTCTATTTGATATTGCTCAGAATTAGTAAAGTTTTGCTCAACCATTTCAAAGTCGGTCAATGTTAACTAAGAAGTATTTCATAATAGTCAGTGGTATATACTACTTCTATGTTCTTATTACACTAATAACTTGAAAGTGGACTAAGTTTCTCGAAAGTTAGAAACAACTCGAGACTAGATATATTCACACACGCGCGCGCTTTTTTCCCTCCGAGGAGAATTTGATAAAATGCCTTGTTGGGGTTAAACCAGTATTGGCCCACAATTTTCTGGGGGATGATTCATTCTCAAAAACTCAAAACCTATCAAAGCCACTAAACACTTGGGTGTAGCACATCAACTGTTTGATGAAATTCCTAAGAAGACTTGCCATGGATGTCAATGCACATGAAGCATTGGTGTCTTTTCGCCAGATCAATGGTAGAGGAGAGCAACCCACAAAGTTCACATTTTGTACTGCTCTTAATTGTTGCGCGAAAACGCTGAATTTGCACTTGGGTTTGCAGGTTCATGCTCGATTAGTTAAGACTAATTACGAGAAGAATTTGTTCATAAGCAGTGCGCTTGTCGATGTTTACGCCAAGTGCGGAGCTTTGGTCGATGCAAGGAGGGTGTTTGATGGCATGGAAAGGCGTGATCAAGTGTCCTGGACCTCAATTATATCTGGGTTTTCGCAGAATGGGCGCGGAAGGGAAGCCGTTTTGTTGTTTAAACGAATGTTGGGTACCCAAGTCAAGCCTAATTATTTTACCTATGTCAGTGTAATTAGTGGATGTACAGGTCTGGAAGAAGCATTTGTATGTGGTGCATTGCTTCATGCTCATGTGGTTAAACTTGGGTGCGAGTGTAACAGCTTTGTGGTCAGCTCTCTTATTGAGTGCTATTCGAAATGTGGGAGAATTGATCAAGCTATGCAGCTGTTTGATGCCACCACCGCGAGGGACAACGTCGTGCTGAATTCTATGATCTCGGGGTATTCTCAGAACTCGTGTGGTCAAGAGGCATTGGCCGTGTTCTTGGAAATGCGGAATGAGAATTTGAATCCAACCCATCACACTTTAACAAGTATTTTGAATGCTTGTGGGAGCTTAACAATCCTCCAGCAAGGCAGACAAGTGCATGCTCTGGTCATTAAAATGGCTTCAACAACAAATGTGTTTGTCGTTAGTGCTTTGGTAGATATGTATTCGAAATGTGGCAGCATTGTGGAAGCTCGTTCTGTTTTTGATGAAACAATTGAGAAGAACAGCGTCTTGTGGACGTCAATGATCACTGGATATGCTCAGAGTGGAAAAGGCTTAGAAGGGTTGGAACTTTTTGATTATCTAGTGGAGGAGGAAGGGGTTACACCTGACCGTATATGTTTCACGGCTGTATTGACTGCCTGCAACCATGCTGGATTTCTCGACAGAGGGATCGAATATTTCAATAAAATGCGGGATTATGGTCTGGTTCCCGAGTTGGATCATTATGCTTGCTTGGTTGACCTCTATGCGAGAAACGGACATTTAAGAAAGGCAAGGGACATAATGGAGGAAATGCCCTATGATCCAATTACCGTAATGTGGAGTTCCTTTTTGAGTTCTTGTAAAGTTTATGGTGAAGTAGAACTTGCGGAGGAAGCAGCGTATAAGCTCTTTAAGATGGAACCAGGCAGCGCTGTTCCGTACATAATGCTGGCGAATATTTATGCCGGAGCTGGTTTATGGAGCAAAGTGGCTGAGATTAAGAGGTTGATGAAAAAGAAGGGAATAAGAAAAAATGTAGGGTGGAGTTGGATTGAGGTAGATAAGAAGGTTCATGTTTTCTCAGTGGCCGACTTGTGTCACCCTCAATCACAATACATCTATGCAGAGTTGGATAAGCTGAATCTAGAATTGAAAGACGCTAGTTATGCAGACTGTCAAGATATGTAGTACTTCTCACCCACAAACAGAATTTCTAGTTTTGGTTTCTGACATGCCTAATCTTGTTCGGCATATACTGAGTGCTAGTTCTTTATTTATTCAATTATTACTATCATTTATTTATTTTATTCTAGTGGAAAGAAATTATTGAGCTTAGACATATAAGTGCAGGTCAAGGACATTATGTATCGTTTATACAAAGCCACAATGAGTGGTCTAAGAAGCATAGCACCAAAAGAAATAAAGCTGCTTAAGTATTTGCTGAATATCACAGACCCTGAAGAGCGATCCTCGGCATTAGCCACTGCCTTCTCCCCCGGGAATGAGCGTGAAGCTAGAGACCCTAATGCTATATACACGTGCGAGAGCTTCATGCTTCCCCTGTAAGGAATTTTCGACGATTATGAACAGAAAAACATTTTTTGTTTTTTGTATTTGGTGTTGGAACAGAACTCCCACTGAGATGCACAAGTGGATAAAGATCATGCTCGATGCGTACGATCTTCAGAAAGAAGACACTGACATTAGGGAAGCCAAGCACATGACTCAACCTATCGTTTTTCAAAGACTCTTCATCCTCAAGGAAACAATTGAAGAGGAATATTTCGAACAAGGCACTAAAACAGATAAAGAGACCAAAGCAGAGGAGTTCTAATAAGGTACTTTCTTCTTCATCACTCTATATCAACTGTCATTATCTGCTAGAGGTGGCCTTGAATTTTCATAAATGAAAGGTTTAAGTTAGGAACTTACGAACGCATCAATAAGTGTCTCAAATTTAGCCTGCATGAGGCAAGCCCAACATTGTTCAGAATCAGCTTGGTCTTTAAACAAGCCTAGAAATCAAGCCGGTGTCCACAGTTTGCTTACTTAAGAAACGAGCTCCTTGAGATGAGCTTATATGAATCAATCACAAGTTGCACATGAACAATTTGGTTGATTTACTGCCCTAATACTCGTCACATCTCAGCGGAGGTAGAATACCGATTGGTTCTTTTGCAATCATTTGTCTGAGTTCTAGTTAAAAATCATGGGAGTGTAATTCGCTGTTTGTTTTTCTCGTTACAGACCTTTTGTTGAATGGTATTGAGACATTTACTTTCAAGTGGTTAATGGAGGTTTATTCCAGCCTATGGACTAATCTTTGGTGCTCCATACGGACTAAAGTCTTCACAATGTAGGCCTTTGTTACAAAATACCAAATAGCACATCTAAACAACTAACAGTTTCAGCTATGTAACCATTAATGAAGAGCTTGATAAATCTACAACACTAGTATTTGTACTTGCGAAAATAAAATAAATTTACTTTATGGACTAGCTTTTGTAACGAATTTTGACATAAGTTTAGTTTTAATGTTTAAATCTTTTATTTCAACTATTTTTCCAGGCATTTGTATGAGGTGCACGCCTTACTTTGTTTAAAGCTACAACTTTTGCTTCCCTTGCTTAGGAGTTTTAGGAGGCCTCGATAGTCGATATTGTACTGCACTGTGAGCCATGTCCAGCTTTTGTTCAGTTTGGTAGGAGATATTGAAATCAAGTTAATGAAGGATGAAGAAGAGAAGGAAAATGCGTTCATTACCTTTTTTAGCTCAAATAGGAAGATTAAAAAAAAAAATGAGATTTTGTGATTTTACCATGATGTTACTAAAAATATGACTTTGTCCTAGTAAGTAAAAGAGGGTATCATTAGTAGGGCAAAAAAGTAATGATTACGATGACATTTTTAATATTTGTAGCTGTATGGTAAAATTATGAAAGATCATTAACCATTTTCATTATTGCGAGGGATCAAACAAATAACGGCTTTCACTATTTCACCAGAAGGCTAAAATCGTGAAAGATCATATGCATTTTTAATTTGTAGAAGTATTGAAAATATAAAAATATTGCAACTGATTATGAAATACATTGTTAATATGACTGAACATGAGTTTTCTTGAAAAATCTTGTGAAATTTGTAGACATGTTCCCTCTCTCTATCCTATTGCTTTCTGAATATGGTCTTCCTCAGACACTCCACAAATGTTTACTTTGTAGGAATGGCAATGGGGCGGGGCGGGGATCGCCTCCCCCATCCCCGACCCCGATTAAATTTTGAACCCCCATACCCGCCCTGCCCCCGTTTATTTTTTTCATTTTTGCCCCCGCCCCACCCCACCCCCACCCCCACCCCCGGCTTTCCTTGCCCCGCCCCGTGCCCCGTTTGCATTTAAAGAAAAATTTGCAGTCAGTAAAACAAATGCCAAATTTAAATCAATTGAAGAAAAATAACGAACATAGTAGGTTAATATATATAACTATACATATACACACATCTATATACATGTATATATATATATATTATATACAGAATATGTACTACATATGAAGAATTATTGGTATTGATATATATGTACAGATGAAGAATCGTTGACGAAAGAAATGAGAGTGCAAAATCATCAAATACAACACAAGATCGGGAGAGAGAGAGCTGCGGCGAGGGACTAGGGGCGAAGGACACGCCTCTCTTTTGTGTGTCTGTGTTTTAATTTGTGAGAAGGTGAGTTAGGTTACTTAGGGTTTTGTGTATTTATATATTAGGATATTTTTGTAATATATAATATATATAAGGTTAGTTTAGTAAAGTAGTAACCGGGGCGGGGCAAGGGTCCCCCATACCTGCCCCCGAACCCGGCCGGGGATTTTTTTTTTCCTCATACCCGCCCCCATTTATTTAATCGGCCCCCAAACCCACTTAAATCGGGGCGGAGTGGGGCGGTTCTCCGTCAGGGCGGGTATTATTGTCATCCCTACTACTTTGGTTAAACTAGCTGGGCTAATTATTGAGTATTAAAAGCGGTCTGTAACTTAGTAGCAGAACTTGTGATTTGTTTTTTGGTTCATGAGCTGCTGCTTCATTGAAGGGTAATTCTGTAGCCTGAATAATTATTTGCTTCAGATTAACGTATTTGTGTCGCTTCCAACCCTTTGTATTTTAATGAACATCTGTGATAATAGCGTCATCGTTCTCCTATTCTTCTTTCAATTCGACTCTTTTTTCTTGTAATAGCTGTCATCTCATCCAAATCTGTTGATGTCATGTCAGCAGAGGCTTTGGAACAGTTCGACTGCATTTCATCGCCATTTCCCTTAACGAATGGGAAGTATTATATCGATAGTGGCTGAGGATAGTATAGTGTATACTAGTTGCAACTCCGGACAAAGCAAAAGAGTTCGAAAATTGGGAACATTACTGCATCTGTTGCACTTGGAAGCAACAAAACAGTCGAGATCTGGACTCTGGAGGACTGATTTGTGTCTATTGTAAGCAGTTTACAAGAAGTTCAGGGAATGCTGTGGTTAGTGTTGATTCAGAGCACTCATACACGAAAGGCTCCCACCGCTATACCGGGCTATTCTGTTACGAACTGGCCGTTTTTGCGAACCTTGATGCATGCAGGCTTTACTAGTGTTTATGTGCAGTTTGTATATGCATCTATCAGTCCATGCACTGCTTGGGGCTAAAATATTTCTACAGATGAACTTACCGGGGAAAAAAATGGAAAACAATAAAAAAAAAAGAAAAAAAGACGAAAGAATAATATTGCTAGGGATGATCAGAAATAAATGCTATATCAACCACAATAAAAACACTAGGATAACATTGGAAGATTGCAATTGAACCTCTGAATATTTAACTGATTAATGTTGGATAACTTGAGGGGCTCCTCCAGACCTAAAGCAAATGAAGGAGAATGGTCAAAACTTAAAAGGATAGATTCTCCACTTCAATGCAATGATCATGATCCTTTAATTGTACTAAGAAATATGTTTAGAAAGAACTTGTATACTATTTTGTTTCAAAATTTAACTTGGAATAATTGTTACAATTCAACTTCTAACACTTAGGTCACATATTGGGTTTAAGAAACAAAATCCAGGCGGATTCAAGTTAAATATATATGTTTCACATAATGGATTTAAGTTAAATATATTGTTTCACATAATAGAGTGAAAATGAAAACAAAAGCACAATGACGCGATATTTGATATAAAACGGGAATCAGAGTCACAGGGAAAACAAAAGCACAATAACGATTTCACTTTGACATAATATTTAACGTAATGATAAATTGATAATTAGAAGTAAAAGCAGAAACAAAAGCACGACACAATTACAAAAATTGTGTAACTTAAGTCAGAAAACACGAGTTAAAGATAATTAAATGATTGAAAATTATCTTTATTTTACATAAAAATTATAATTCTTTTCTTGTATTTCATATTGCTCATACGCTTAAGTAATTCAACGTCAGTCAATGATAAATAAAAAGGGTCCAACTCTGAATTAATTTGTTTTTTTTTAGTCTTTGAAAACGATTTAAGACGATTATCTGAAAACAGACTTTTTTTTTTTTTTTTTTTTTTTTTTAACTGAAATTCTAAAAACACACATATAAAATTGAATCAAGAGAAAACTGAAAATACGACTATATATATGCACAAACATACGACTTCCCCTTATCTCCACTCCGAGAAGAGATTGTGGGTGAGTCTGATAAAATAGTACATGATGGCTTCACACTAAAAATGGTTTGTTGGGTTTCAACAAATATTGACCCACAAATTTCTGGCTAATGATTCATTCCCAAATGCTTAAAAGTATCACAACCGCTAAAAGCTTGAGTGTTGGCCTATATAAGGAATTATGGGCGTTTTTTTTTGTCAGCAGAAGTTTTTCTTGTGTAGCACATCAACTGTTTGATGAAATTCCCAAAAGAACATTTGCTACAGAACTTGCCAAACACGACAATGCTCACGAAGTATTGGAGTCCTTTCGCCGGATTAATGGGTTAGGAGATGATAGGTATAACTTGTACGGCACGTGGAGATAAGGGTCGTCAATCGATTACTCTACAATCTCATCAGGATACCTACGAGTAGCTATCATGATATCTACAGGGAATATTCTCAGGATATCTACGGGGTCACAAACTTAATCGACGCACGACATCAAAACCTTATAAATATAGGGTAGATGAACCGAGTGAGGTACGCCATAATTACCCTCTTCATTACTATTACTCCCTTTCCCCGAGGTTCAAAGTACTAACTTGACCGTCGGAGTCTACTTGGCCGGTACCCCACTGGTACCACTCCCAGTCATTATTTGTTCTTTTTGACAGGTACGACACCGTTTACAGACCGAGCGTTCTATGCATCATCAGTTGGCGCCATCTGTGGGAAGCAATAGCTTATTACTTCCAGATAGCGATAGAATGGTCCAACTACGAAGCAAGAGTAAGGCGGGTGATGCCTCTAGACAACCCAGAGATCCTCTTCTTCAACCCAATGATCCGTTGCTCCCAACCAACCAAAGAGTAATACCGCCTTCCCAGACAGGGCTACCTCCGACATACCCTCCACGACCTGATGGCCAGGAGGATGACCGCGTTTCTCTAGAGGAGCATGACATTGGAGATGATCAATCACCATGTAACTCCCAAGACCCTCTAGATCCAAACCTAGTTAGATGAGGCGATCCTACAGAACGTGTGAGACAAGGTGATTCTACAGAATGTGTGGGAGTGCTAGAGCAACAGGTCCAAACTTTGACTCAAGGGATGAACCGGTTGATCCAACAAAACACTGCAATCCTCCAACGACTGGCTGCTCCCATTCCCCCTCCCCCAAATGCGACTGGGCAGAACAATCTAGATGAGGGGGGAGAGCACAACCATAACCAAGTTCAACGAAATACAGTGGTTCAGAGCACACGTCAAGGCAAGACTCACCCGAATCCGGACGATCCAACAGAAGTCACGAGAGTAGATCAACATATCCAAAATCTAAAGGCACATATGGAAGATATGACACAAGTCATGAAGGGCAAAAGCCCCGCCATCGTAGATGACATGCTACAGAAGACTAACTCCCCATTCGATGCACTGGTGATGAGATTTCCCCTACCCAACAAGTTCAAGATGCCTCAGTTGGAAAACTTTGATGGGTCTAAGGGCCCCCTTGATCATTTGAGACCTTTAAGGCACTTATGCACCTGTAGGTTGTCCTAGACGCTATCATGTGCTGGGCTTTCCCTATCACCCTGAAAGGGTCAGCCCGGGTCTGGTTCAACAAGTTGAAGCCCGCTTCCATTCATGATTTCGGCGAGTTAAACAAGAAATTTATCGGGCACTTCATTGCCGGACGGAGACATAGGAAGCCTGCCACCTACCTTCTAAATGTCAAGCAAGATAAGGGAGAGTCATTGCGAGATTACATAATCCGGTTCAATGCGGAGATGCTCCAGGTTGATGAGGTCAATGACAATGTAGTTGTAATGACCTTCATGAGAGGGCTACAGTCTTCTAGGTTCCTGTTTTCCTTATCAAAGGAACCACCCGAGACGATGGCGGAACTACTCGTTAAATATTAGAAGCATATGAATGCGGAGAATGCTTTGAATGCCCGAAAAGGGAAAAAGGTTGGAGAAAAGGTCAGCGACAACCACCAAGGACAAGAGAGAAACTAAGGGCCGGAGAACCCAACCAACCGTTGACAGGTCATCTCAACCTTCAAAGAGTCAGGATAGGTTTACTAGATTCACTCCGTTGAACAAACCAATAAGCAAAATCCTTTTTCAGATCATGGACGACCACTCCTTATCCTGACCACCCAAGTTGAAGTCGGATCCGTAAAAAATGGCACGTGATAGATACTGTCGCTTTTATTGCGACCATAGGCATACAACAGATGAGTGCATCGACCTTAAAAACCAGATCGAGAGCCTGATCCGGAGAAGGCATTTGAGTCGGTTCACGACCAATGGCGATAAAGGAAAAGGCCGACAGGATGCTTCCCGAAGAAGTCGCACACCGGAGAAACAACGGTTTAGGAGATTAATGTAATTTTTGGAGGGTTTGCTGGATGCGGTGATACAAGCTCATGTTAGAAGGGTCAGAAGTGCGATGGAGGTTCAAAGGGTAGATACATCTACTCCACCTTCCAAGTCCCCACGAGAATAAGGGCAAGTTATTACCTTCTCCGACGACGATGCACGAGGAGTTCAACACCCCCATGATGACCCATTGGTGATAACAGTGGTAGTGGCCAATTTTACCATACGACGGGTTCTGATCGACAATGGAAGTTTTGCGGATTTGTTATTCTCCGGGGCTTTCGACAAGATGGGTATAGGAAGAGAGAGGTTGAAGCCATCCAAATCACCTCTAGTCAGCTTCTCTGGAGAGAAGGTGTTTTCACTGGGAATAGTTACCCTTCTTTGATAGTAGGGGCCGCACTAAGACAATTTACCATCATGGTAGATTTCTTTGTGGTGGATTGCCCTTCCACCTACAATATTATCCTCGGAAGAGCTACCCTCAATACCCTAAAAGCAATAACTTCAACCTATCACCTGCTAATGAAGTTCCCAACTGATCATGGTGTGGGAGAGGTAAGAGGAGATCAGTCTATGGCACGGGAATGTTATGCAGCTGCTCTGAAAGACAGAAGGTCACGGGAGGCACTCGTAATCGAAGGTCTCGAATCAATTTTGGATGAAACTACTCCGCGACAGAACCAGTGAAGGACCTTATAGAGGTGAGCCTGGAAGAGGACGGGAACTAAAAGAAGGTAAGCATCAAGTCATTGTTCCCCGAGGATGTTAAGGATCAACTTATCCGGTTCCTAAGGCATAATCAAGACATATTTGTGTAGACACATGAAGATATGCCTGACATTGATCCTCGATTCATGCAACACCGACTAAATATGGATCCTACTGCCAAGCCTATAAGGCAGGAGAAGAAAATAGTCGCCCCCGAGAAGAATGCAACCATAATGTCAGAGGTCGACAAGCTTCTTAAGGCAGACTTCATTCGAGAGGTCTAGTACCCCGACTGGCTATCGAATATGGTCCTGGTAAAGAAGACAAATGGAAAATGGAGGCTCTGCGTTGACTTTACAGACTTGAATAAAGATTGTCCAAAAGAAAGCTTTCCATTACAAAGAATTGACATGTTGGTAGAAGCCACTTCGGGAAATGAGTTGCTCAGCTCTTTGGATGCGTATTCGGGATATAATCAGATCCCCATGCTCCCTCTTGACTTGGAAAAGACATCATTCATCACTGACCGAGGCATATACTGTTGTAAAATAATGCCCTTTGGATTGAAGAATGCTAGAGCTACCTACCAGAGGTTGGTCAACAACATGTTTAAAGATCAAATTGGAAGGAACATTGAGGTCTACGTAGATGACATGTTAGTGAAAAGTGTCAAGAAGGAAAGCCACCTGGCGGACCTCGAAGAAGCTTTTGGGGTGCTCAGAAAGCACCAGATGCGCCTTAACCCAACCAAGTGTGCTTTCGGAGTATCATCGGTAAAGTTCTTAGGGTTTATGGTCAGTAGAAGGGGCATTGAGGCCAACCTAGAAAAAATTTAGGCCCTCCTGGATAGTAAGTCTCCCCAGTCAACCAAAGATGTGCAGCGGCTGACGGGGAAGGTGGCTGCCCTTAACAGACTAATTTCCCGAGCCACTGATAAATGTCTACCCTTCTTCAATGTGCTTAAAAAAGCCTTTGAGTGGACCTCTGAGTGCGAGCAAGCATTCAGAGATTTGAAGAATTATCTTGCCTCTCCTCCCTTGTTGGCCCGACCGGTACCAGGGGAACAACTTCTACTATACTTAGTCGTCTCCCTAACGGTACTGAGTTCTGCCTTGATGAGAAATGATGGAGGTATTCAGAGACCGATCTATTACACAAGTCGAGCCCTACGGGGAACAAAAAAAAGGTACCCTGCAATGGAGAAGTTGGTATTCACCCTGGTTATTTATGCTAGGAGATTGAGACCATACTTCCAGGCTCGCACAATAACAGTCTTCACTGATCAACCACTCAGACAGGTGCTCCACAAACCAGAAACATCCAGTTGCCTAGTGAAATGGTCGATTAAGTTGGGAGAATTCGACATCCACTACAGATCCAGAGCCGCAATTAAGGGACATGCACTTACAGATTTCGTGGTAGAGTTCAGTTATCCTTTACAAGAGGCCCATGTAGTTGCCGGTGAGCTGGTTACCCCTGAGGCAGAAGTGTCGATGGACCTTGAAGAACTTTAGACGTTGTTTGTGGACGGTTCATCCAACTCCCATGCGAGCAGAGCCAGGTTGCTGTTAATCACGCCGGAGGGAGAATGATTCCCTTACGCCCTCTGATTCAAAATCAAGGCTATTAATAACGAGGTTGAGTATGAAACCCTGATAGTAGGACTCCGGATAACGCAAACCCTACACGCTCCTTGCTTGAAGGTGAACACTAACTCCGGACTGGTGGCCAGCCAGGTTAATGCGGAATATAAGGCAAATGGAGAGAAGATGAAGGCTTACCTGCACAAGGTAAATGAGTTACTCAGCCAGTTTAAGAAAAATGTAGTTTTCCCAATACCGAGAGAAGAGAATGGCCATGCAGATGCCCTAGCCCAACTAGCTACTGCTATCGAGCCAAAGGAAAATATGTTTCCCTTGGAACACTTGCATCAACCAAACATTGCCCAAGAGAAAGATACCATGATCATGCAAGTGGAACAAGGTCTGGAATGGGCACAACCCATCATCAAGTATATCCGAGATGGTGAATTGCTAGAAGACCAAATGGAAGCTCGAAAGATAAGGCTCCGCGCCACCAGATATGCTCTCATCAACAGAGTTCTTTACAAAATGAGCCTTTCTCTTCCATACTTACTTTGTCTTTCTACTACAGAGGCAAAGTACATCCTTAAGGAGATACATGAGGGTTTATGTGGAAACCATGTAGGGGGGAGATCTTTAGCCTATAAGGCTATAAAACAAGGGTACTACTGGCCAATGATGCAAAGAGATGCGTTAGAGTATGTGTAGAAGTGTGACAAGTGTCAGGGATTTGCTATTATCCCCAGACTTCCATCTGAGGAATTAACACCCATGACCAGACCTTGGCCTTCCGCCCAAAAGGGAATAGACTTGGTTGGTTCACTGCTTCGGGGTAAAGTTCAAACCAAATTTGCCATAATGGCAATTGTCTACTTCACTAAATGGGTGGAGGCACAACCACTGGCTCGAATCACAGCTAAAAATGTCAAAGATTTCACTTGGAGGTCAATCGTTTGTAGGTTCGGTGTCCCTCGAGTTATAGTGACAGACAATGGAAAACAATTTGAAGGCAGTGAATTTCAAGAATTTTGCTCGGGTTTGGGAATAAAAAATCATTAATCCTCTACTGGACACCCGCAGGCGAACGGGTAGGCAGAGGTTGCCAATGGAATAATTCTCGCGATGATCAAAAAGTGTTTAGAAAAGGTTAAAGGGTTCTGGCCCGAACAGTTGCCCGCTATATTATGGGCTTACATGACCACGACTAAGACACCCACTGGTGAGACCCCTTTTTTCTTGGCCTTTGGTAGTGAGGCTGTAACCCCCCCCCCCCCCCCCTTGATAGAAACCGGGTTAAAACGCTACCGGACAAGCCATTATGACCTGGAGCAGAATGAAAAGGAATTGGCAGGTAGACCTAATTGAGGAAATGAGGGACACAAGCCCAAATGAGGGTTTCTGTCTACCAACAAACAATGTCATGATATTACAATGCGCGAGTGAAACAGAGAAGATTTCGGCCAAAAGACCTTGTCCTACGGGAAGTCACCCCACTCACCCGTAACTATGAGATTGTGAAAATGGGAAAGTTGGCTCCCAATTGGGAAGACCCCTACAGGGTAACCCGCACACAATGGCAGGGAGCGTACTGGCTGAAGACCCTCAAAAGAAAGCAGTTACCTCATCCTTGGAATGCCCATCACTTGAGGAAGTATTACTAGTAGATGTGGAAAGGTAGCATTAGGGTCAGTTTAGGCTACCCTCTATTTTTTTTCATTAGTATTATGTCGAGTAGTTTATTTCACTTAGATCTAGTTTGCAATAAGTCATCGAGCATTCTACTGTTTATTTGATTTACATTAATTGTCAAAGCGGTTATCCCGCCAATTATCAATAAAGGAAATTATTTTCTCTACAATTTCCGAGTATCTACCGTGTTACCATAAATATATTTTTCCACCCAAAAGATGGGTCCCCGAACAGAAAGGGGGGCTGAGTGAAGCTCGGGGTCATGATCTTATACTACATTATTGAAAGGGAATGGCTGAGTGAAGCACAAACCCTACATAAAAAGAGAGGAAATAAGTCAAAATACGGCTCCCTTTTTTTAACAAAAATTACCTTAACCAAAAGGTTAAGTTTTGTCTACACAAATCAAGGATCAAGATCCACAAAGATAGTTTCATTCATAATTTTCAAAGTGCATCAAATGGAAAAGAAAGGTAATGAAACGCTACAATAGATACTACATGAAAAATGAAAAATGACTACTATCTACATCGGCCATCAGGACAGAATCCTGTGAAATCTAGCGTCGGATAGCAAACACTCGCCTAATTGCGGAAATCCACAAAGCCTCCAAGATAATGCTCAACCTACTGCTCCTTGTACTCGTCGAAATGCTTAAACTCCTCGGCTCCAGTAATCCTTGCCTCGCTCAACTGCTGGGCTAGAAGAGAAGTTCGTCTTTCCCTCTCCCTCTGAAGGTCGGACTTAAAAGTCCCCCTAAGCATGGTAGTCCCCTCCACTCGAGCTGCCTCATAGGAGTCCCGCAGCTTAGTGATCTCCCCCTAATGCTTCTCAGCAGCCTAATCCCTCTTCTTTTCACTTCGGACATAGCTATCAAATATAGCTTTGCTCCGGGTCAGGCCCTAAAAAAAGAAGAAGAAGAATTAATCGACAGAAATAATAGAAAAAATGTGGGCCATGTTTATTTCAGATATGAAATACTAACTCGTCCCATATCAAGCAAATACGGCTAATATATGTCTGGAAGAGAGTCATTCTCTAGTAACCGAAAGTCTTCCTCCATCAAAGAGTCACTGAGCCTTTGGTTGGCTACCTTCAGGATATTCATCATAGTACTACCCGAAGAAGACTCAGACTCGGGAGCGAAGGAGGGGGCAGGAAGCCTATAGCCAAGCCCAGGCCGTAGAGGTTGCCCGAAGGTGGGCGACCCTGAAAACTGATTGAACCCTGTCTGAATGAAGCCGGGTCCCCTGGTTCCTATATTTAAATTAAGGTCTAATGTACTAATAGGATCAGAAGGTTCCCTCGACATAAGATGGTGGGTGGGGGAAGAACCCTGGCTTGGCAAGAGGGATGAGAAATGAGGAACTGGTGATAAAGAACCCATTTGAGATTGAGCCTTGCATTTTTTGTTCAGATAACTGTCAAGGTCACTCTGGGTAAACCAATGGGATCCCTCTATGTACATAAGGAAAATAGTGGTATGTGAGATGAAGCAAATGAAACAACAGTAATAAGCTAAACCAAAAATAAATATACCTGCATTAGAGTCGGTGGTAGAGGGTGCCCGACCCCTGCCAACTGTTGGGAGAGAGCTAAGATCTCGACTGGCGCCAACTGGAGGAGAATGAAAATCTCGATGGCAGTAGAAGGTGCCCGACCCCCGCCAACGATCGGGGGAGAACTAAGATCTCCACCGGGGATGGTGAGTGCGCCAACGGTCGAGGGAGAACTAAGATCTTCACCCCGACGTTCGTCAGTCGCCGGGAAAGCATGAGAACTTTGACCGAAGGTTGTAGTTGCCCCATGCCCGACGAGTATAGGGGAACGAAGCTCTGGATTGGATGGTGAAGTCAACAAACTTTTACCACTTTGAGAAGTAGTAGTCCTACTCGGAGAAACAAGAAAATGAGGTGCCATACGGAGGTCAAGGTCACCTCGGAGGCCAATATAGAATGCCGACAAAGCGGCTAGAGCGATGATATTCCCCTTAAAATTTTCCAAGAAGGTTTTTGCCCTCTCCAGTCTCTCCTCCCGTTTCTTTTTCTCTTCCGATGAAAGTTCAACGGAATGCAATTTTTCCACTACAGAAGAATGAGTGTCATTAAAGACGAAAATAAAATAAATTAAAGGGCTAAAGAGCTAACCGGCTTGGTCAAGGCAACCCGATTCCCTGGGGACAGACGTGCCATTATCCTCGCCCTCAACAACATTCAAAAACTCCAATCCATCGCCGATAGCATAGAAGAACTGGCTATACCATTTCTTCGGATTGTCATGTTCCCACTCCGGGAAGCCACTTACATCGGCTAAAAAATTGACCCAAGGGCCATTGGTCTTAATAGAGTAGCAGGAAAGAAATTCATCAAGGGTTATAGACCCATTCACACACAAGTACCATAGAAAAACAACTCCCAGTATGGCCTTCCACGCATTGGGATAAAATTGAGCAGGGATGAGACCAAAGTGTCTAGTATCTTTCTCGACAGGCAGGGAAACAAGAGACGTAACCCAACTGTAAAGTATGAGGAGTAGAGGAACACCCCACCCCTCGGACGGGAGTGGTGCACCCTCTCGTTTTCGGTTGGGTATTCAAGCACGATGCGTGACAGTATCAAAAAATCATCCCCCAGCTTACGGAGCATGCTCAGATTGATAGTGGACGCCACGTCCCATACATCTTTTAGTGCGATAAAGAATATTTTTAAAAAAAATATTCGGGCAAAAAATTTTAAACCTAGAAAGGAGGAAGAAGCAAGATATAAAAGAAAGCAACAAACTGGTAAAAATTTAAATTACAGGAGAAAGAAAAAACATCAAGAAGGGAGTTGGAGAACTGATAGATAATAAGGGCGAAGGGCGAATGGCGAAATTTATATACCAGAAATTGTAGCCGTTGCAACTTCTTTGAATTTGAAAATGGGTTCTGGACACATGTCACCACACAACCAACAAAGGGTAATTGGTTGGACACGTGCTGGGTTAATGAAAGGCGTGTATGCCACGCTCGACTTTTTTCACGCCCAATCCATGTACTCGTTGCAAATTTTTTGAATTTTAAAATGGGTTCTGGGCACGTGTCACCACACAACTGACAAAGTGAAATTGGTTGGACGCGTGCTAGACTAATGAAGGGCGTGTATGCCACACTCAACTTTTTTTTTACGCCCAACACACGTGGTCACTTTCTCTCTCTCTTACGTTTTCTCTCTCACACAAGCTGACATGTGTAAATGCATGAAATGTTTGCCTATGTTTGCCTAACACACACACACACACACACACATATATATATAAAGCAAAGCTGTATAGAATTGAGAAATTGAAACTAATTAGCTTTCCTCCCTACAAAGTTTTACATAATTATTTAGGGACCTCCAGTAAAAAGTTTTCCGTAATTAGTAAAATGACCCTTTAATTTTTAAAAGAAATTTTCTAAGGAATTATATTTTACTTAAATACATATATAAGTAAATCACAACATGAAAGATTTTGTTCCCTAAACCCTGCAAACGAATTTGAGAACAGGGGGCAACTGATAGGTATAACTTGTACTTCATGTGGAGATAAGGGTCATCAACCGGTTACTCTACAATCTCATCAGGATACCTACGAGTAGCTATCAGGATATCTATAGGGAATATTCTCAGGATATCTACGGGGTCACAAACTCAATCGACGCATGACATTAAATACCCTATAAATATAGGGTAGATGAATCGAGTGAGGTATGCCATAATTACCCTCTTCATTACTACTACTTCCTTTCCCCGAGGTTCAAAGTACTAGCTTGACCGTCGGAGCCTACTTGGCCGGTACCCCACCGGTACCACTCCCGGTCACTATTTTTTTTTTTTCTTTTACAGGTATGACACCGTTTATAGCCCGACCATTCTACGCATCATCAGGAGAGAAACCCACAAAGTTCACTTTTTGTACTGCTCTTAGTTGTTGTGCCAAAATGCTGAATTTGCACTTGGGTTTGCGAATTAGTGCCCGATTAGTTAAGACCGGTTATGAGAAGAATTTATTCATAAGTAGTGCGCTTGTCGATGTTTACGCCAAGTGCGGAGCTTTGGTTGATTCAAGGAGGGTGTTTGATGTCATGGAAAGGCATGATCAAGTGTCCTGGACCTCAATTATATCTGGGTTTTCGCAGAAGGGGCGCGGAAGATAAGCCATTTTGTTGTTTAAAATAATGTTGAGTACTGAAGTCAAGCCTAACTTTTTACCTATGTTAGTGTGATTAGTAGATGTACTGGTCTGGAAGAAGCATTTGTATGCGGTGGATTGTTTCATGCTCATGTGGTTAAACTTGGGTGCGAGTGTAACAGTTTTGTAGTCAGCTCTCTAATTGATTGCTATTCAAAATGTGGGAGAGTTGATCACGCTATGTAGCTGTTTGATGCCACCACCACGAGGGACAACGTCGTACTCAATTCTATGATCTCAGTGTATTCTCAGAACTTGTGTGGTCAAGAGGGATTAACTATGTTCATGGAATTGCGGAATGACAATTTGAGTCCGACCCACCACACTTTAACCAACATTTTGAATGCTTGTGGGAGCTTAACAGTCCTCCAGCAAGGCAGACAAGTGCATGCTCTAGTCATTAAAATGGCTTCAATTACGAATGTGTTTGTCGTTAGTGCTTTGATAGATATGTATTCGAAATGTGGCAGCATCATGGAAGCTCGTAGAGTTTTTGATGAAACAATTAAGAAGAACAGCATCTTGTGGACGTCGATGATCAGTGGATATGATCAGAGTGGAAAAGGGTTAGATGGTTTGGAACTTTTCAATTATTTGGTGGAGGAGGAAGGGGTTACGCCTGACTGTATATGTTTCACGGCTGTATTGACTGCCTGTAACCATGCTGGATTTCTGGACAGAGGGATCGAATATTTCAATAAAATGAGGGATTATGGTCTGGTTCCCGAGTTGGATCATTTTGCTTGCTTGGTTGACCTCTATGCGAGAAACGGACATTTAAGAAAGGCAAGGGACGTAATGGAGGAAATGCCCTATGATCCAAATACCGTAATGTGGAGTTCCTTTTTGAGTTCTTGTAAAGTTTATGGTGAAGTAGAACTTGCGGAGGAGGCAGCGTATAAGCTCTTTAAGATGGAACCAGGCAGCGCTGTTCCGTACATAATGCTGGCAAATATTTATGCCGGAGCTGGTTTATGGAGCAAAGTGGCTGAGATTAGGAATTTGATGAAAAAGAGGGGAATAAGAAAAAATGTCTGGGTGGAGTTGGATTGAGGTAGATAGGAAGGTTCATGTTTTCTTAGTGGCTGACTTGTGTCACCCTCAATCACAATACATCTATGCAGAGTTGGATAAGCTGAATCTAAAATTGAAAGAGGTAAGATGTGTGCCCAAACTGATTGAAACTTTTGAGGATTTTGATTTCAGCAGCACTTCAGGATATAATTAAATTTGTTTAACGATCATTTCTAGTTGATTTTTCCGTAGTATTGGTAACTTGGAATTTCAGTTTTCTATGACTAGTAAATCATCTTTGACTACTTATATTGTATATTCTCTATTTTTGGGCTCTATGATAGAATATGGCTACAGTAGTTATTGTACTGGTGGTATATAATCTTTGGCATTGTAGTTTGCACTGAATATGGTTGTTTATGAAATTTTATGTGGCTACAACGTCCATGTTTACAAACTGATATACAATTCCTTGTATGAAGGGAAATATATCACTTTTCAATGTTCCTTAACAAAGGGGCATGGGCTGATATTTCATGATATCAATGCCATTACAATTTATATCTTAACATTCCATGCGTAATACCTATCAATTAAAAACTTCTCAGGTGGACTCCATAGCAAGATATCGATTTGCACATCACTACCTACTTTCAGCTGTAATGTTATTCTTGATAGTTCAAGACATTGCTGGAAATTTAAGAATTCGATTGTTTCTGATCAGCATCAATGATTACAGTTCTTATTAGAAGTACTTTTTCCCTCTAAAATTTGAAAAGGAGAACCTCTTAATTCCTATCGCATTATACTTAGATCTGAATGGTGCGCTGCTTTTTTGAAAGGGGTACATAATAAGTTGCCCATCTGTCCATATCTTTCCATTGTTCGGTGTGTAAGGATTGGATTCAAGGGTGGAATGAATTGAATTATTCAACTGTCTTTGGTTATATTACATTGTCATCATTGATTTGTTCATGAATGAGAAACCCAAGTCAAAGGAGTGGAGGAAGTACTTGGTGTTCAGGGAGGAGTGGAACAAATATAGGAATAGCTTCTATAATCGTTGCCAAACCCGGGCTGATTCTGAAAATAATGCTCAAATGAAGCAAAAATTACTTGCCTTAGCAAGAAAAGTGAAGAAGGTATATGAAACTTTACTTATTCTATGATTTTGGAAGGGAATTTTGATATGTACTCATTTTTTAGTATTAAGGACATATATGTTTTTGGGATCGGAGAAAAATGGTTAATGCGAAGGTAAGCCTACGTACATGAAATGCTCCTCGGAGGAGCTAGTTGTGCATTGGGTACCCCTATTCCCCTTATTTTTTACTTTTATTTTTGTCACTTAATGTTGCTTTCGGAAACCTATGACGTAGGATATTATCCGCTTTGGAGTCAACCCGCATGATTTTGCTCTTGGGCTCCTCCTCAAAAGACATCATACTAATTGGAGACAACACTACACATATAAGCACATCCCCAGACCTATACCCGGACGATGTGGGACGTCACATTGCGCATCTAGGGTATCTGGATACAATGGTAACAACATTAGTCTATTTTAAGCAGAAACTGTAAATTGTTATTGCAATAAGACTTGTTGACCTTTTGAACTACCTCCAAACAAGTATCTAAACTAGGGTAGTCTTATTTATATGCTCTCAGAAATATATGGATACATCAAAAAGAGCTGACTCACTGAATTCTTCATTATCGTATTTATGGAAAAACAATTTAAATTATGACTAAAAGAAGGATTAATTAGTTGATAATGCATTTCCATGTGTCTCCTTGCAGCTATGAGTCATCCGTTTTCATGCAATAGTTCCAATTACTGCCATGACTTTGTAACATAGAAATGCTGTAATAAATGGATGGCGACTGTTATCCGGATTCAGGACCCAAAAAATAAATAAAAAAATAGGAGAAAAATTGTCAACATTGTTTGATGTTCTTTTTGACGTCAGAACTAAGCCCTAGGCAGAAAGCTCATCTTACATAAAAAATAAAAAAAAATCCAATTAGCATCACTGTAGAATGAAGTATTTCCATTGTTCTTGAACATATTGTAGATGAATCCAGTGGACAACATAGATAGAATCATGTATTGTTTGGATGGCTTTGAAATGGCTCGCACTCGGTTAATCATGATTTTGCAACGTTTGGGCTCTGTTTAACCCATTTTAATAAAACGAGTCGAGCTCTATATCATGTACATGTTCAAGCTCGCTTTGAGCTTGTGTTCATGATGCTTGGCTCTCATTTGTTAACATAACATGCACATGTATGTCATTGTATTTTAGCTTTTATAATAGCAAGCATGGTTGAGCCTGCACGAGGCGAGCCCAACAATGTTTGGAATCAGCTTGTGCTTTAAACAAGCCTATAAATCGAGCGGGTGACCAGAGTTTGTTTACGACCTCCTTGAGCTGAGTTTAAATGAGTCAGTCACAAGTTGCACGCGAACAATTTTGTTCATTTACTGCCCTAATACTTGTCATTCCCCAACGTATGTGAAATTCCGATTGATTCTTTTGCAATCATTTATCTCAGTTCTAGTTTAAAAAATCACGGGAGTGTAATTCGCTGTTTGTTTTTCTCGTTGCAGACCTTCTGTTGAATGGTATTGAGCAATTACTTTCAATTCAATGGGGGGTTTATTCCAGCCTAAGGACTAATCTTTGGTGCTCCATACGGACTAAATTCTTCACAATGTTTGTTACAAAATACCAAAATTATGAAAGATCATTGGCCATTTTCAATATTGTGAGAGATCAAACCAATAATGGCCTTAACTATTTCACCACAAGTCTAAAATCGTTATAGATCGTTAAGCAATTTTAATATGTAGAAGTATTGAAAGTAAAAAAACTATTACTAGTCATCATGAAACACATTGTTAATATGTTCGAACATGAGTTTTCTTGCAACATCTCGTGAAATTTCTGGGCATGTTTTCTCTCTCCGTCCTATTCAGATAAAGATAGTTGTCTTCATGCATTCCTCATTTTCATTATGATTAACTCTTATACGACCTACCATACCTAGGTGGCGAGTCTTTCTCGCGACCTAACTCTACGAAAATAAAATTTGTCAAGGGATATGACAATCTTACAAATATATATTTCTAATCCATCTATTTTATTTTTGGGTAAATTACACATATACTCTCTTGAGATATGATATATTACACCCGCATCTCCTGTTATTTGGATAATTACAACTAGACTCTCTCAAATTTATAAGTTGTGACAAATACCCCCGTAGTCATCACCCTCAACTACATGTAAAGACATATAAGTTCATGAAAAAATTGATGAGTGCTAGTTATCGATAGATTTTAGGTGAAATGAATTATAAAAAACTAAAAGCAACAAAGTTACATATATTGAGTTAAAAATTTTACACAGTGAAATATAAGTTTTACTCAATGAAACAAAAGTTTTACGTGACTTTCTGAAAACGTGTATTTTCTGGAAATTGAGAAATGCTTACTCTCGATAAATTTTAGGTGAAACAAAATATTTTACATATAGAGTAAAAGAGTTTCATATCTTGCATCAAAAGTTTTACTTAATTAAATATAAGTTTTACTATAAGAATTAAAAGTTGCACTCAATGAAACAAAAAATTTACATGAAATTCTGGAAGTGTGTATTTTCTATAAATTGAAAAATGCTCATACCTTGTACATTTTAGCTAGAACAAAATATTTTACCTATTGCGTCAAAATATTTTAAAGACTGCATTAACAATTTTACCTAATGAAATAAATATTTTACAGTAACATTCTTGAAATTTTTTTTTTACCGAATGATATATTTGATGGAGATGACGATTGTGAGATGGAGAGTTGTTTGAGATTAAAGGGTGATTATGTCGGTTCAGTAAGTTTGATTTATTTGAGTTTTTTTTAGTGAAATACAAGATAAGAACATTAAGGGAAATAATTGCAAGTGGGTTAAGGGTATTATAGACCAAAATTATATTTTTTCTTTTTTTATAATTATTTTTGAAGATTGACATTTTTCTTAAATTTTCCGTTACAGATTCTTCAGTGTTTGTTTTTCCGACATGTGATTCAATTTTTTTATAATTATTATTTCTTTTTGCCACGTTGTTCAATTCAATAATATAAGAATTTCCTGGTTTCTCGGTTGTCGAGTGCGCTCTCTAATGGCAATAGATTTGTCATATCCATAAATAGGGACAGAGATGAGGGAACATAATTTCAAGGTTCTTCCCCAAAATTTTACAATATTGCTTAAATTATTATATACATTTGTCTTATACTAACTTTGTCAGTTGTGATATAGTTATCATTTTTTAATTTTTTTGATAACATATAGTTAAAATTTTTGTTACTATAAGATAAAGGGATAACTTCATTTATACCCCCTGAGATTTGTCTTATCTTTACTTGGACTCCTTCAGGTTTGCATATCTTCATTTACACCCCCTATTTTTCAATATTCTCATCACTTAGACCCCCTAAACGATGACATCAGCCTGAATTTTTTTTAAAATCCCTTAAACTACCCTCAATGTCTTATCCTTATTCTGTTTGGAAACAAGGATAGTGTTTTTATCAATTAGACCCCCTCTCATCATTTAATAATTTAATTTGTATTAAAATTTCAAAATATATATAAAATTTAAAATATATATATTAAAATTTGAAAAATATTATAAATTCGAAAATAAATATAAAATTAAAATATATATATATATTTTGAAATTATTTTTTTTTCAAAAAAACATATTAAATTTCAAAAATAAATATAAAAATCACAAAAAACATAGAAAATTTGAAACAAATATATAAAATTTTAAAAAAACATATAAAATTCAAAAAAATATATTAAATTTCAAAAAAAATTATAAAATCGAAAATAAATATAAAATAAAATATATATATAAATTTTGAATTTTTTTTTTAAAAACATATTAAATTCAAGACAAATATATAAAATTAAAAAAAATCATATAAAATTCTAATAATATATATTAAATTTCGAAAATAATTATAAATTTCAAAAAAAATATAAAATTTGAAAATAAATATAAAATTCAAATATATATATATTAAATTTCAAAAAAAAAACTAAATTCGAAAATAAATATAAAATTAAAAAAAAAATTCTCTCTCTCTCTTTCTCTCTCAAACGCACACACCACACACACACACACACATACACACACACACGCACACACATATATATATACACATATATATATATAGATCTATATATATATACACACACAGATATATATATATATATAAGTCGCCGGCCGACTCCCACCGCCTCCCCGTCGGCGCCGCCCCCTCCCCCCTCCCCCGATGGGTCTATATATATATATGTATAGATCTATATGTGTGTATATATATATGTGCGCGTGTGTGTCTGTGTGTGTGTGTGAGAGAGAGAGAGAGAGAATCTGAGAGTTAGAGAGAGAGAGAGATATAGAGGAGAGAGAGAAAAAAAAATATATTGAATAGATATTGGGGTGTTTGGTTTGAGGGTTAGATTGATTCTAAAGGGTGTTTGGTTTAGGGTTTAAATTGATTTAGGGGTGTTTGGTATAAGGGTATTTTAGACATTTCACACCATAAGGGGTGTAAATGAAGATATGCAAACCTGAGGGGGTCAAAATGATGATAGGACAAACCTCAGGGGGTGTAAATGAAGTTATCCCTAAGATAAAATGTTAACTATATGATTTTAATCATAATATTTTGGGAACCAATGATCATATAATATACATGGCATCCTTGATAATCGTTCCTCATACAATGCACAAGATGATAATATAAGAATATAATACACAGTAAAAGATGTCTTCTGCTCAGGTGCTCAGGTATATATATATATACGCAGGTTCAATTGCCGATCAAGGCCAAGTAATTCTCATTTATTATTATTATTTCTAAATCTGCCAAGAGAAAAAATATCAGTGATCTAGGCAAAGAAATATTACATAAATAAAAGGGAAAAGTTAAAATACAAAAATTAGTGATTGAGGCAGAGTTTTTATTGTTAGGAAATAAATTTATAATTTATAAATGTGTTATATGTTAAAAATATTGAAGTTATATATACCGTCTCTAATAAGTTAAGTTTCAGATTAATCTTACATGCTTATATTTGATTGGAGGGATAGATTGAGCAAGAATGAATGCGATGAGGAACATATAACTTAATATCTTCGTGTTTGATTTGATTGAAGGAACAGAGGGCGGGAAGTTATGAGAGATGATTGCTCCTTTATAGCTTCACCTTTTCTCGGACATGATTTGGACATTACGATATATTCATTATTTAGTGGTGAAGTAAGTAGATATCAAATTGTTATTAGGATTTGATCAAAATTACATTATAGAGAAGTATTTTTTATATTGCTACTTTGATAGAAACTGGAATTAAAGTCATATGGTAACTCATCATCTCTTTCCCTGCATCAATTATACACATTACTAAAACATCAGTTTTGATGGTATTTCGCGCAAAATGGCAAGAGAAATTAATCAGTTTCTACTTTATACTAATTATCCATATTTGTCAATGGCTTTGTGCATTGATCATCCAATGAATCAATCTCCATCGCAATAATGATTTGTCTTCTACAAGGTTTACAATCACATTTCACATTTCTAACAATAGAGATTTATTTTCTACAAGGTTTACAATCACATTTCTAACAACTGACGAATTGATGTGTTTATATATGGAAAATATTTAGATCTAGGACCAATTTCCTTCTCCCAGATGATATGATTCAATACAATTTGAATACGGGACTAATGTTTTGTTTGGTTAGAATGATGTAAAAGTTGATGGAAGGGGAAGGGAAGGGACGAATGAAGCATAAGGAAGGGATTGTGTCTGCCTCACTTTTTATTTGGTTGAATAAAAGAGATACTAGAAGAGATAAATGACATATTAATTTAGATATTAATGGTCTCTCTCTCACTTTTACTAATATATCCTTATTGTTAATAAAATGATGTATAAGCAAATTTTTAAAAAGGTTAAAAATGAAAAACAAAAGGTGTGTTTGGATAGGGGTGTTTCCGTTTTTGTTCTTGTTTTTTTTCACTGTTCACAGGAACAAAAACGCGTTTGGAAGCCTTTGATGGTTTTTGTTTTCGTGAACAGTAAAAAAAGTGTTTTCTCACCCTTAGTTCAAAATTTGATAATACCGAAATAGTGTTTTTTTGTTTTCGGCATTGTTTGTTCTTAGCAAAAAAAAAAAATTAATTGTTATATATTCTCTAACCTTCATCTTTAACCTCCATACCCTAACCTCCAAAAAAAATTTTTTTTTTTTTTTGTTCCTAAAAATTTTTTAGACAAAATTTCCAACCAAACATGTTTTCGTTTTCGAATTACCCTTAGGACAAGAACAATAAATTTTTTTGTTCTCAAGAGATAAAAAACGAAAACGAAAACACTAGTTTCCAAACGCACCCAAAAAATTTATTTTTTTCTCTATTCTCATCGGTCCAAAATTTAGCTGATAGAAAAATGTGAAGGAATAAACATCCCTCCAACCTTTCTCTCTTCCTTCCAACCAAACACCAACATATTTTTATAAAGTACTAAAATATATCGGAAGTCGCAGCTTTACTTTTTGAAGATGAGGCATTTCGAGCACTACAAATTACAATTGAGCCAATGCTCCGCTTATAATCTTGTGATTATGACATCTCTATTAATAATACCGAAATTAAGCAAACTCAGATATCCCTAAAACATAAATGAAGACGAACTTGAAAATTTATATATGGAAGATATTGTATAATAATAAGGGTAAAATGGAACAAATTACCCCTAACAATTGTCATATTTGCATCTAACCCCTGAACTATAAATTATGCAACAAACCCCTTAAATTATCAAATTTGTTGCAAATTGCCTCATTCTCTTATATTTTTTTCATAAATGACCAAACTGCACTTTCTTTAGTAAATTTTATTCAATAACATAAAATATGAAACAATTGATACTAAATGGATGGCATATTTTTTATTTAAATTTGCATAAATTTACACATAATTTATAAAGTTAATTTTTTAAATAAGTTTTTAAGGTTATTTAAATAAAAATTAGGGTAAAGTGCAAAAAAACCCCCTCAACTATCAATTTGGTGCAATTAAGCCCCCTCAATTCATAAAAGACACATTTACCCCTAAATTAAATTAAAAAATCACAAATTATATATATAATTCAAAAATATATATAAAATTTGAAAACAAATATATAAAATTCGAAAACAATATATTAAATTTCGAAAAAATATATAAAATTGAAAAAATATAAAATTCGAAAATAGTATATAAAATTCGAAACAAATATATAAAATTCGGAGGAAAAAAATATAAATTTGAAATATATATATTTCGAAAAATAAATATAAAATTCAAAATATATATAAATTTCAATATATATATTTCGAAAAACAAAATTCAAAAATATATATATATTGGTAAAATGTCATATCTTTTCTAATGAATTGAATCAAACTACTTACTACCAACATCAATTAGTAGTCTTCTTTTATATATATTTTTTCAAAATATATATATACGTGTTTCCGAAATATATATGATATTTTTGAAATTTATATGATGTTTTCGAATTTTATTAAAAAAATCAAAATTTATATATTTGTTTCAATATTTATATATATTTTTTAATTTTATATATTTGTTTTGAATTATATATATATTTTTTCAAATTTTATATATTGTTTTCGAATTTTATATATGTTTTTTGAATTATATATATATTTGTTGAATTTGTTTTTTGAAGTTTATATATTTTTTTCGATGTTTATATATTTTTTTAATTTTATATATTTTTTAAAATTTTATATATATATTTCGAATTTTATATAAAATTGTATTTTTGTAAGGGTAAAATTGTTATTTTGTATTGAAAAATCTTGTGGAGGGGGGTACATTGCCCTTAATTTGATAGTTGAGGATTTGTTTTGCTCCTTTTGTAGTTGAGGGGGGTTTATTGCTCATTGGGTAATAGTTGAGGGGTTTTTTTTGTACTTTGCCCTAAAAATTAAGTAAAAAGTTTAAAATACTTAATTACCCAAAACATACATGACAGGAAAAAATAAAAAAGTGTTTATTATTTAAGTAATTAATAAATTAGCTATGAATATGTTTCTATGAAAAGCAATTTTTATTTTGCTATAATGTTTTTTTAAAAAAATTATGATACTGAGTGAAAGATTATCGATACAATTTGAGGAATTAAAAAATATAATAATAAGGGTAGGATCGTCTTTTGTAATAAAAAAAGAAGTAAATTCTAACAAATCAATATTGTAGGGAGAGTTAGTTGTAATTGAAGGGAATTATTTACAAAAGTTCAATAGTTCAAAGAGAGTTTTTTAAAACTTTACTCTTATAATAATAATCACTCGAATCAATTAACCTAGTTAAAAAAAACTTGAAATTTAATGCATCGGAAATCATCATGATTGAGGCCGAGGTCACGAGCCTTTTGGAATTTGTGTGGGAACAATAATAATTAGGCCTATTAACATAACCCCCTCCCCACTTGCTAGTTTCAATTTTTGATCAGATACTTCTTTCAGATGTCATATTGTCCCTTAAAATCTTGCACAGACCTCCCTTCCCGACTCAATAACACTAAAAATTATAATAATATTCTTATTCCCACTCAAATTAGTTGGTTATGAATGGAATATATCTTATCTTGCAGCTAAGTTATGTAGTCAACGTGTATAGCTTCGAATTAGAGACATGTATTTTTCAAAGGAAAAATTTTAAAAACGACAATTTTTGAAGCATATATAAAAAAATACGACAACTAATTTAAAGAAAATGTTAATTAACAAAAAAATTATTATAAAAAAGATAATTTTGAGTAAAATAATTAAAATTTTGACAGTTTGGATAATTGCGGGACTAACATACTCTCAACTAATTTATAATTGTATTTACTTATTTGTCCTTCACTTATTCAACTTTTATAATAACAATTATATCCCTAATAAGAAAATATTTTTTATATCTTTAATCACATATTTCCATTTTCCATAGGGTTTTCACAAATCAGCCGTTCAAATCAGTTCACACCTTCACGGATACTGAGTAGCACTCTTTCGCTGCTACCTGGTCTCCAGGGATATCTGTCACGTCCACCCCATTTGGATCGAGGCACCGCATGACCTGATGAAATGTCGAAGGAACGCCTTGCATCCGATGGATCCACCCTCGTCCCATCAGTAGATTGTACGATGGCTTGACGTCCACCACGACAAAAGCTTCTTTCAGGGTTCGGCGTGCCACTGATACTGACAAATGGACTACACCTATTGGCCCAACGCGTCGACCGTCAAAACCGGCCAGAGGCGTCCGAGCCGGGCACAGTTGTGATACATCAATGTCGATTTTGTCGAAAGCCCACTTCGTCATGATGTTGGTGCTGTTTCCTGGATCTATCATCACACGTTTGATCAGACAATTAGCTACCAAAAAAGTGATTACCAGAGGATCTTCGTGGGGTATCTGAATATTCTGCATATCGGCTTTTGTAAACATAATTCTTGATTCTCCTTGGATGAGGGTTGTTTGACAAACTTCGCCGATTCGCTTGAGTTTGTGTGTTTTTCTTAGCTTTGACCTTCTGCTTCCTTCGTCCTCCAATACCTCTTCACCTCCATGGACCATGTGGATGACCCTCACTGTTTGGTTTGAAGCTTATGTTAGAAGATGCAGAAAGTGTCAGTTCCATGGGGACTTCATCCATCCGCCACCAGAGCTGTTTAACCCCATTTTCAGCCCACACCCATTTACGCAATGGGGGATCGATGCAGTTGGACCACTTCCCATGGCTCTCAGATCAGTAAATCAAGCACTGATAACAACTAATTATTTCACAAAGTGGGTTGAGGCAGAATCCTACTCCACCATCACTCACAGGTATATAATCAAGTTCATATGGACCAATATCATCTGCAAGCTCGGAGTACCGAGGGTGATAGTGATCGACAACGGAACAAATCTGGATAATCAGTGGACCAGACAGTTCTGTAATGAACATGGGATTCAGTTAAGAACTTCATCGGTCGCATACCCTCAAGGAAATGGCCAGGCCGAAAGATCCAACAGAACTATATTGAATACCTTGAAGAAGAAATTATAATACCATAAGGGAGTGTGGCCAGACAAGCTTCCAGAGGTACTATGGTCTTACAGAACAACATCAAGAATCCCTACAGGAGAAACACCATTCTCAATGGCATATGGGACAGAAGCAGTCATTCCAACAGAGCAAATAGTGTCAACAAACAGAACAGAGCTGTATCAGGAAGAACTGAACGACAAACAGCTGGTTGATGGACTGAATCTGCTCGAAGAAAAACGAGACCAAGCCGCCATCGGGCTGGCAGCTTACCATCAGAGGTCAGGAACGCCTTTAACAAAAAAGTCAGAAGACGAGAGTTCCAGGTGGGCGATATGGTACTAAGAAAGAAGATCGGGTTGATCGGAAAGATTAGGGAGAATTGGGAAGAACCATACACAGTCACAGAGGTCATAGGGCGTGGGGCTTATCGCCTCAGGAATAATGACGGCAATATGGAACCCAATTCATAAAATGCCTCACGACTGAAGAGGTACTATCCCTGACATTCATTTTTGCTTTTAGAATAATGAAGCAGAGGCATTTGAGCCTAGCTTTACTGATATGTTTTAAAATTTTCCAAGTTTGTTATTCTGACTCAGTAAGATGTTATTATCTTTGTAATTTCTTGATTATAATAAAAGATGGTCGTCCTTCTTGCAATCAAGTAGCCTGATTCATGTAAAATTTCCTAAGTATTGAGATGCCAGAGGCTTATAAGCCTGACTCACTCTTTCAGAGGAATAAAATTTAAAATAATTTCCTAAATAGTGAGGTGTCAGAGGCTTATAAGCCTGATTCACTCTTTCAGAGGAATAAAATTTAAAATAATTTCCTAAGTAATGAGATGCCAGAGGCTTATAAGCCTGACTCACTCTTTCAGAGGAATAAAATTTAAAATAATTTCCTAAGTTGTGAGATGCCAGAGGCTTATAAGTCTGACTCACTCTTTCAGAGGAATAAAATTTAAAATAATTTCCTAAGTTGTGAGATGTCAGAGACTTATAAGCCTGACTCACTCTTTCAGAGGAATTAAATTTAAAATAATTTCCCAAGTAGTGAGATGACAGAGGCTAATAAGCCTGATTCACAATTACAAAAAGATTAACGTAGAGGCAAAAAGTGCATATTCCATTAATAAACAAAATCGCTATCTTGTATTACAAAAATTGCCCGAAGGGCATAGTATAGTACAAAGTACAGCATTACAAAAATAAGTATAGAAAAGCCTAAGTATTGTCTGGACCGTTGAAGTCATTCCCTAAGGAATCTACATGTGTGGTCGGAGGGAAGAAATCTATAGAGGAGTTGAGAGGGTCAGCAGGAAGATACCCTTTGAGGAATTCAGTGAAAAGGTTCTGAGCATAGCTAGGTTCGGGGCTGGCATATAGCTTCTGAACCCCTAACTGCTTATCCATGGCATCAAGATCCTTAACCTTCCTCCTCGCAGGATCCTTCTCTCCAGCAATGAAGCCCTTCCGCCAGAATTCACCAGCCACTATCCTATTCATCTTTGAATAGTGCTGGTGCATGTCAAGCCCACCCTTCTTGCACATCTCCAGAGCAGACTGGGAGATGCCGAACTGGTGTTGAAGAGCCTCATGATCTAATGCAAGCTTCTCCTTTTCACTGGATAACTTGTTATTCAGCTCTTTTGCTTGAGCGAGTTCTTCTTCCAGATCAGCAACTCTGGAAGGAAGGTCCCCCAGCTAAGTCGTCAACTCCTTCTCCTTGTCATCCCTCTCAGCCAATGCTGTCCTGAGGCGCTCGACTTCCTTTGCATCTGCCTTGTGAGCAAGGCACAACGCATTGACGCTAAAGAGAGCCTAAAATAAAAAATCTTAAGGCAAAGTGAATCAACATTAAATATAAGAGCAGGAATAAACATGAAATCAAACAGGCACATACCCCCAGTAACAACCCCGGAGTTCGATCCACAATGCGATCGGGGTCGGCCTCTCTCTGCATCTCAAGCTCCTTCGGCGTCCAGAGCCCCTTTGCCCGAGTCATCATGGCAGTCATTGATGTAAGGCTGGAGGCGGATTGGTCTGAAGAAGCATAACTCCTCTCCTTACCCTTATGCTTCCTTTCCGGGCCTTTCTTCCCCTACTGGTCTGGTTCGGGCAGAAGAATGGTGGAGCAATTCAGGGATGGTGGTCTGCACAAATGCAGACCCAGCAGTATCACCCGCCACATCAACAGTTACAGCCTGCTATTCAGGATTTAGGGGCACTTCCTCTTGTCCTGCTGGAGGCGCAGCTATCTCCTCCACCTCGTCATCATCATCCTCAATTATTGGTCTGATCGGATCCATCATAATCTTGTACTTGGCTCCTAACCTTGATATACCCTGCAAATTGGCAGGAGTAAGCAGGTCAGCACACGACTTATGGTCAGACCAGACCTTAGCCTTCAACAAAGAAAAATGGGCCTCTACATCCTCAGCCACAATGTCTGTATCAGCATAACCTAAAAACTTATACACAAATTCCGCTCTGAGCTGGTCACACCCAGAGCAGAGGCATGCCTCCTTATGGATAAAAGAAAAAGGAAGAAGGGTCAGACGCTTGAAGACACTTGGGATCAGCCATTTTCTAGAATATGGGTAAAACCAAGCCCCCTTTACTAGAACCATCTTCTCCTTCCAATACTTATCCGTTTTTTCAGTCCCATGGCAGATCGACCGACCCTTATAAGGGTAAAAGGTGTACTTCCCTTCACAATCCTTCAAATCCACGATTTTATAGCAGAGGAGAAGATCTGCCAGACCCAAGGACAACTTCTTTTCTCTGTTTATCAGGATCAGTATTGAAATTATCCGAAGGAAATTTGGGTTGAATTGCAGAGGGGTTATTCCTAAGGTGAAGAAAATAAAGTGAAAAAGAGGATGAAGAGGAAATCGAAGCATCTTTATCTGAAGAGCAGACAGAAGCACTTCATCCGGACCCACTCCGTCGCCCATCCTGAAATCATGAGAAGGATCATATTCCATCTAGATCACCTCTTTTGGGATCTTACAGTCCCTCCTCAGACTTTTAATGTTCACAGACTTTCTTTTATGAGCTTCAAGAGGCTCAGCTATGAAGGGGGCTGACTCAGTAGAAGCCCCAATCAAGACACCTTCAGGAGCATCGGTCCTAATAGGATTAATTGGAACAGTAACCCCAACGGGCATAATATCTAGAGCAGTTGCCTGATTATTCACCCCAGAAATGGTAGTTCCCTCCTGATTGTCCGATGCTAAAACTTCCATGCCCGACGGGTTTAGACAACTGGGTATGGGCAAAGAAGGAGGTAGAGAGGATGAAGAAGATGGGTTTGCAGAAGGGGGGCTGGGAACATCAGATCCCCCATATTCCTGAGGAATTGTCCCTTTGGTCGATCTTGTGGCACTACTATCAGACATTATGAAAAACAAAAATGACAACTTACATAGAGAGAACCGGCGAGAAGAAAGAAGAACCTCCGGCAACCAAAATACGATCAACGGTCGAAGCTTGAGCACTGCTAAGGATTGCTTACAAGATTTAAAAAGATAAGAGTAAAAAATGAAGTTATACAGGGGTTTATATACACCCGGACATGCCAACATCCATAATTAAATGGCTGAAGAGGTACGTCGATTCCCAATGCCTCAAATACAGTGAACAACGAACCAACAACCGCCTTTGTGAAATTTGAAAACCACACGCCTCCTCACAATGATGACGTTGACATCATCATGAACGGCTGTAAGCAATTATTCCAGTTGAATTCGGGTCAAGCCCACGGACCCGTATGCCAGACTCGAATGGGGCTAGTGTAATAATAAAAATTAATAAGCCCAATTCTGATTTTGTTAGGCCCAGTGTTAGCCAAGCCCATGTGTATGTGAATGATTAATAAGTCCACGATCTAAGGCCCTTGTAATAGGCCCATCAGGGTTGAACCACTCCCTAAAAATTAGGGATTAACAGCCCACTACCAAAAGGTGGTGGGTAGTTAATAACAAACTGGGTCATGATCCCATAAAATGGGATGCACGATCCTACAAAATGGGGGGAGATCAAAGCTATTAAAATGTATATATATGGTCATTTGAGCCTGAATAAGGCAGATCATTGATGTGAGTATATTTTTTATACTTACAGGAACCGAACCGGAACCATCAGGGTTCGGTTCGATTCCATCAGGGTTCGATTCCAGTTTCAAAATTCCAAGAACCGGAAATTTTAGTTCGGTTCAAGTTCGTACCATGCGAAACTGAACCGGGACCGAAACCAGTGTTTTTTTTTTTTAAGTTAGAGACCATAGACTATATGTTCACTAACCTACACAGTTATTGAATGTGGAGATCTATATTTGTAAAGGTTGTCCATTGAATGTGTAGATCAATATTTGTAAAGTTAATCCATTAAATAATATAAGATCATATAAATAATGTAAATATATATATAGGGCATGCGGTTCAATTACATAGACTCGAATATATATAAATGATAAAAATATTAGTCCATTAATGAGTAATAGTTGTCTACTAATTTTCTTTTACTGATGTAGATTTTTTTTTTTTTTTTTTTTTTGTAACTTTCAAATGCAAATGTTTGTTTGATTATTAAATGATAATTTTAATTTATAACTTTAGGGATGTAAAATTTTAATATAGTTATTTTCATTCCACTAATTATATATTTGATTTTGGGTTTGTAATAATTTAAATATTCTAGTTTATAATTATATTATTTCATAATATTGAGCCTTTTATTTTATTTTTTTTAAAAAAATAGAATGAACCGGAACGGAACTGATTTTTCGATTCGGTTCCGACTCCAGTTTTCAAGGAACCGAAAAAATCAGTTATGGTTTCGGTTCCGGTCGGAACCAGAACCAAACAGATTTTGAACACCCCCACTAACACTTACTTGAAATGCAGCTCTTCAAGAATTTTCCTTAGCCAGATAGCTTGACGAGCACAAGCTATTGCAGTAACAAATTCAGCTTCAGTGGTTGACAAGGTGACAATTGGTTGCTTTTTTGATGACCACAAAACAAACCCTGTGCCCAGCATAAAAACATAACCCGAAGTGCTCCTCCTATCATCTTGATCTCCTGGATAATCGCTGTCAGTAAACCCAATAAAATCTGACCTTTTACCCTTCTTATAGAATAAACCAAAATCTTTAGTTCCTTGCAAGTAACGAAAGATTCTTTTGGCAGCTAAAAGATGCAGCTCTGTTGGATTCTCCATATATCTGTTGATTAGACTCACATAGTGCATTATGTCTGATCTTGTTGCAGTTAAATATATCAAACTAACCACAATTTTCTTATAGAGTGTGTTGTCCACTTTCTTTCCTGCATGATCTTTGTTTAGCTTCAAGCCAAACTCAGTTGGAGTACTTACAAGATTACAATCCTTTATCAGAAACCTGTCCAAAATCTCTCGCACATACTTTCTTGAGAAATAAAGATTCAAGTAGCAGACTGCACCAATTCAATGCCAAGAAAATAATACACCATACCAAGATCAGACATTTCAAATTCAACCATCATAAACTTCTTAAACTTTTCAAATATGAGACTATCATTACTAGTAAATATAAGATCATCTACGTATAAGCAGAAAATGAACATTTTCCCTCCATTACCAACTTTAACAAAAAGTGTGTGCTCATATGGACATTTTTGAAAACCTTCTTTCAAAATATAAGCCTCAATGCGACTATACCAAACAGTGGGGCTTGTTTTAATCCATAAAGAGCTTTCTTTAATCTATACACTTTATGCGCATTTCCAATCTTAATATAACCAAAAGGTTGATTAATAAATACTTGTTCCTTCAAGTTCCCATGCAAGAATGCCGATTTGACATCTAACTAGAAGATATGCCATGAATTATGTGATGCCAATGCAATTACCAACCTGGTTGTATCATGTCTTACAACTGGAGCAAAAACTTCTTTGTAATCATCTCCTGACGTTGCACTCAGTATAAGAACCTCTTCACCCTTCTTAATATGTGATGCAAACACGGTGAAGTTCTCAGACTCATCACCTACCTCCAAGTCTGTAGAATCACTAGTTAATACATCATTCGATTCATCATCCCAAGTGACAACTAAGCCTTTTGTCCTTTTTATAGTATTTGCACACTCCGCAACTAAATGATCATATTCTTGACAATCAAAACATTGAGGTTTCTTCTTCTTAAGGTCAAACTTGTCATTCCGAGATTGAGGTTTATTTTTATTTCTAGACTCACTTAATTTATCCCCAAACTTTTTTCATTTGCCATTCCTTTTACTATTATTAGCTTTTACGAATTTGTTTAACTTTTTAGCAAATATGGCAATATCATTCAGATTCAACTCTCTTTCACCATCAGACTCAATAAGATTCTCCCTAGTGGTTTAAAACGCGATGCTCTTATCTTTTACACTCCTAGACTCTTAGGGGAATTTTTGAACATCTCTATCTCATAAGATTTAAGGTTCCTAGCCAATTCTTTGAGTTTAATTTCTTAAAAACTCATAATTTCAGAGATGATAGTCACCTTAGAACGAAAACGTTCAGGTAGAGACCTAAGAACCTTTTTCACTATAGTAGTCTCAAGAATGAGTTTTCCTAGATTGTGACGGCCCGTTACTATATCAGTTAGTCTAGCTTCAAAGTCAGCATAAACTTCATCATCTTCCATCCTAAGTTGTTCAAATTGTGTTCAAATTATGAATTTAACAGTTAGAGTTTTGATTGCCTAACTCTTGAAGTCCCTTTATGAGTAACTTGGAATATCCCAAGCTTCTTTAGCAATTTCGCATGTGGAGATCCTCATAAACTCACTTGTGGTTACAGCATTGAATCAGACATTCAAAGCTTTAGAGTTCCAAGTAGCACTATTTGTCTCAGCATGAGTCCACTCGTTAGACGATTTTAATTAAGATTTATTAGTAATCTCGTCTATCACAGTGGGAGGTGAGTATCCTACATCTACGGCAAGCCAAGCTCTTTCATCAATAGCTTTCAAGAACGCTCTCATCCTAGCTTTCCAATACGTGTAATTCGAGCCATCAAATAAAGGGGACCCAGTAACATAACCTCCTTTTCGAGGTACGTCCATATTCTAAGTTCAAGATCTAACCCTAGGTCGTTAACCTAAATCGGGGCAACCATGCTCTAATACCAATTGAAATTACCTAGAAGACAGTAAATTAAGCCTAGGGGCTGAATAGGCTTTATATGAATTAATTGACAAATTAAAATATTAATTGCGGAAAAGTTAATTTTAATTCAATCTAGTAATAATCTAATCTACGCAATTATAAATATAAGTGCAAAAAATAAAGTACAGATGACACAAATATTTTTACATGGAAAAACCTTGAAAAATCTCCAAGAAAAAAATCACGGATACGCTCAGGTATCGATGCACTATGAATCAAGAAGTAGATAGACTCTATGAAGTTAGGACTTACAATCACTCTGATTTTCTATTTATCACTCGATGTCTGACAGTATTAAATCACTCGCGCTACCATGAAGCTCTCGCTTCGATCTTTGTACTCTGATGGCTTCACTTCTCAATGGATTAAAGAATCACGAAGCTTCCCGCTCTGATCTCCGTACTCCAACGGCTCCGCTTCTCAACGGATTGATGCAATATCGTTACACTAGGTGGTGTGATGATTTTTCAGCAACTAAATCATCCCATTGAAAAATCCAAAAAATAAGAGAGAACAAGAAGATGAATGATCACACAATATTTTTTTCTTTCTTTCTATCTCTCTACAGAAATATCTGAACTATGAAAGAGTTGCAGAGCTTTCAAACATTAATCTTCTCTTCTCAATATCTCCTCATATTTATAGAGAGAGAAGTCTTCATTTAAGGAATAAAAATATTTAATTATGGAAAAAGATTTCTTAATCTCCAAGTCTTTTTCTTGTCCTCCAAGTCTTTTGTAATAACCCATCTCAATCTAGACACAATATTGTCCGTTTTTGGCTCACCCAGACTAGAGACTTCCTAGGGGGTCACCCATCCTGGGATTACTCCACGTCAAACACGTTTAACTATGGAGTCCTGGTGGGTTCCCAACCATCACGATTTTTTTAAATGCGTTATGTCATAAAAGGGTATGAAACCAACATATAGCAGTTCATCTGCCCAGGTGATGTAGGACTATGCACCTGTAGCTCGCCTAGTGTGGTAGCCTACCAGTGTCGTCTACACCCGCCCACAATACACCCGCCCATAAGGTAGCCACAATCCACCCCCTAGGAGGCTCGACGTTTCCGTCGGCACACTTCCGGCTAGGCCAGGCTTTGATACCATTTGTAACAGCCCCCTCCCAATCCAGACACAATACTGTTCATTTTTGGCTCACTCATACGAGAGACTTCCCAAGGGGTCACCCATCTTAGGATTAGTCCACGTCAAACATGCTTAATTGTGGAGTTTTGGTGGGTTTCCAGCCATCACAGTTTCAAAACGCATCGTGCCAAAGAAGGGTATGAAATTCACATATAACACTAATCCTTCCTTACCCAGGCGATATGGGATTGTGCACCTAAAGCTCACCCAATGTGGTTGCCTGTCAGTGCCATCTATACCCGCCCACAACACACCTGCCCACATAGGTCACCACAATTCACCCCCGGAGGCCCGACATCCCCATCGGCACACTTTCGGCTGGGTCAGGCTTTGATACCATTTATAACAACCCCCTCCCTATCCTGACACAATATTATCCGCTTTTGGCTCACCCATACGAGAGACTTCCTAGGGGGTCACTCATCATGAGATTAATCCACGTCAAACACGCTTAATTATGGAGTTCTAGTGGGTTCCCAGCCATCACGGTTTTAAAACACATCATGCCATAGAAGGGTATGAAACTCACATATAACACGTAGCATTTCCTTATCCAAACGATGTGGGATTGTGCACCTGTAGCTCACCCAGTGTGGTAGCCTGCCAGTGCCACTTGCACTCGCCCTCAAAGGTCGCCACAATCCACCCCCATAGGAGGCCCGACATCCTCGTCAGCACACTTTCAGCTGAGTCAGAATCTGATACCATCTATAATAGCCCCCTCCCAATCTAGACACAATATTGTCCACTTTTAGCTCACCCGGACCAGAAACTTCCGAGGGGATCACCCATCCTGTTACTACTCCACGTCAAATACGCTTAACTGTGGAATTCTGGTGGGTATCAAGCCATCACGGTTTTAAAACGCATCGTGTCATAGAAGGGTATGAAACTTACATATAGCACGTAGCCTTTCCTTACCCAAACGATATGGGATTGTGCACTTGTAGCTCACCCAGTATGGTAGCATGTCAGTGTCACTTGCACCTGCCCACATAGGTGGCCGCAATCCACCCAACTAGCCCGACGTCCCCATCGGCACACTTCCGGTCGGGCCAGGCTCTGATACCATTTGTAATAGCCCCCTCCCAATCCAGACATAATATTATCGGTTTTTGGCTCACACCCGGACCAGAGACTTCCCAGTGGGTCACCCATCCTGGGATTACTCCAGGTCAAACACGCTTAACTGTGGAGTTCTGGTGGGTTCACAGCCATCACGGTTTTTTAAAACACATCGTGTCATATAAGGGTATGAAACTAACATATAAGACTTCACTTGCCTAGGCGATGTAGGACTGTGCACCTGTAACTCTCCTAGTGTGGTAGCATGTCAGTGCCCTCTGCACCCTCCCACGGCACACCTGCCCACAAGGTCATCACATCTTGGAGTTTTGACCATAAAATCTCCAAATATATATCAATAATAACTCCTAAACACGTCATTAAATGAATAAGAGTCTTTAAGACATCAAAATAATTCTTAATTAAAAACTAAAGTCGGCAGTTTCGAGTTCTCGTTAACAAAATCTCGAGTTCTCAAAAATCCAAAATCTCGAGTACTCGGTAATTTACTCATGGCGTTGGATGATGCTCAGTGGCGTCCCAAACTCTCTGGAATTCATGTCATGGCATGTGTCAAGACATAAAATCTCGAGTTCTCGTAAACAAAATTTTGAATTCTCAATATGTTACAATCTCGAGTACTTGGCAGCTTCAGAAAAACCAACTTTTGTTTATTACTTTGCAACGCCATTTCAGATCAACTTCAATTCACATCTCTTATATTCTTTACCACTTTAAACTTGATTAACTCAAACCAAAACTCACAACACTTAACATTGTTTTTTTTATCAGAAACATGTCATCACAAATAAATGTTCCTACAAAATGTTTTTTAAACTCGAACGATAGTAACCATATATTGAGAAAGAAAATGAAATTGTTTGCGTAACTCAAATTTAGTAACGAACTACAAATTATCGCTTAAAGACCTAACATTAAATGTTTTTTAAACTCAAATGATTGTAACCATTGTTGTTAGACATATAATTCCAGTTTATCATAATGTACAATAACTTAAAAACACCTCCACCTCCACTCTCTCTTTCAACCATCACACTTTATGACTTCTTTTCTCCTAAAACTATAATATATATATATATATATATATATGTATATGTATATATAGTGTTATTAGAGTATTTTCTTGTTGGATAATCAACTTGTTCATGAAAAGATTGATCATATTAGTCTTCAACAACAACATCTGCATCAAGCATTCCGTCTTCCAAATAAAAAGAAAAATGTCTAATCTTTTTGTAATGCGCGCACTCTAACCAAATTTAAGCAACATAATCCAAGAAAGATCATGGCAGAAGTGGATGAGCTAACCTTGAGCTATTAGTACTATCGAGAGGATGTTCACACACACACACACAGAGAGAGAGAGAGAGAGCAATGGCGCGCCTTCTTGTTCAGTTAATAGGTTAGACCGAAACCTCCTTTTTCTACTTATTAAATCACTTTTTTTTTTTCGGTGAATAAAAGAATTTATAGAAAACCAAAAACACAATACAAGAAAAGAAAAATGGGGCAATTAACCAGAAGGAAAAAAGAAAACAAAAAAATGAAAGAGGAAATAAGGGGATGCAAAAATGGAAAAATAAAAAGAAAAGAAAACAACACAAAGAAGAAACAATTAGATTAGTGTTACATATATACACTAATAATGATTTCCTACTCAACGAAAAACAAGAGAATTTATTCACACTTTTAATATTGACCCTCACATATTAAAATAATTATACATATATCAACTGTATATATATATATATAATATATACTATATCTACATCCAGTGACGGATCTAGAGATCTGTGTCAGTGGGGGCTAAAATTTTTTTTTTTTGGATTTTTGGGGTATAAATGATATATATTTATTTCAGTGGGGTTTAAAACAAATTTTCAGTGGGGGCTTATATGTAAAGCAATCTAAATTCTGTGGTACTTAAGGTAAAAAAAAATTCAATGGGGCTAAATTCTAAATATCTAAAATTTTAGAGTAAAAAATATAATAAAAAAAAATTTCAGTGGGGGCCATCCTGAATTGGATCCGTCCCTGTCTACATATGTCTCATATTAGTTATTCACTATTACGATTTTACTTGTCCCAAAATACTTGTCCAGTTCGAATTCCAATGCAATTTAACCTTCCACTTTCTTCAACTATCATTCTTTCACTAACTTCAAATAAATATCGGACCCACAATAATATTATATCATTAAGAGCAAAATTAAAAATTACACGATGGTCAACTCAAATCAATAAAATATTATATATATATATATATATATATATATATATATATATATATAATATATGATTCAATAATGAGCGACTAGGTCAAGGGTGTTATGTATCGAGTGCCAGCTATGATGAAAGAAAGTTGACAGTAAAGTAATATACATTGGGCAACCCGCAAGGATTCCCCATACCTCTACATTAAGGCCTTCATGTTAATATATATATATATATTAACCGAAACACGTTTATCATGCTATACGTATCGCCATCTTCTTTCCGCATTATAACTTCATTGAACTTGTGTTCCTTACTCAATGGAAGACTTCAAATAAAAACTACTTGTACGTGTCTAAAAATTTCATATCTCTTGTTTTAAATAAAGAGTACATAGGTTATGAGTAGGGATGAGAAAAAAAACCCGCTCGTCCGCTAACCGCCTCAAACCGTCTCATTTTTCATGATTTTTAACTGCATTATTTAAAAATGGAGTGGTTATGACGGTAGAAAAAAATAAACCGATCGTTGTAGGGCTGGGAACGATTTGAGGGGTTCCCTCAGTGAGGAATCGCCTCGCCCCAAATCGCATTATATAATTATTATTTTTTTATCAAAGTTATATAATTATATGTATTTTTAGAACTTTTTATATTGAAATTACCTTGTACTCCTTTAATAAAATACATATTTACTCGTATACCCATATATATAATACCCATTTTGTTGTGAATTAATATTTTATGATACATAAAGTATTTGTTGCGGATTTGATTAGTATTTTATAATTTTATTGTGAAGTAATACTTAAAGTATTTGTTATGAATTTGTCTATGTGGACTGATTTATGTTGTTGGAAACTTTCAATTAAAGTTTGTTTATCTAAATATTGATGGTTGATTTCAGTTAAATGTGTGATTCAAGTTATTAAATTTCGTTTTGTGTTAGAAATTATTAGGAGTAAATCCGTTCCTTATTGTTTCTTATATAATTCAAAATGTTATAATTAACTTGCTTAATTTTTATTTGCTCTTGAAAAAAGGGTTTAGAGGCGCGTTTTGGGACGATTTTGGGGGACACAGTGAATGGTTTGAGACGGTTTTGGAGGAAGCGGTGAAAATTTTAAACGATTTTGGTTCGATTATGGAGGATAAAAAATTTCTCAGTTTTAGTTATGAATTTTGAGAAAACCCCCCAAACCCCGTGTTCATCCCTATTTATGAGACGCACTCGTGGTAATGTATTTCCTTAGTAACTTTTTTTTATCATTAATCAATCTGTTTCACATATCAGAAATTATTGGACGATTAATACCCATACGTATGCTTGTGTGACATGTCATTATTCTTTTTGGCTAAACCCCCAAATTGCTTATTTAGTGCTATAGGTAGGGCTGCAAATGAACCGAGCCGAGCCGAGCTTTAGAATGTTCAAGCTCGGTTCATTTACTAAACGAGCCTAGAAAATGTGTTCAAGCTCGGCTCATTTGCTTAACGAACGAGCCCGAGCCGAACGCCAGATTTAACGAGCCGAGCCCGAGCTTGTTCACGAACGACTCGTTTCAGTACAACATATATTAATCTCCATAATAGTTGTTTGGATTGAGTTGTTGCATGTTTGTTTTAACATATTTTCACTAGTATAATTTTTTATGAATGAATTTTATGTTATGACCGCCTAATTTCTATAATTTTTTCACAATAATCTTCATAATTTGTTCAATTTGAACACTTTCTTTTGTCAAATATGATATAATTTTACTATTTAACTTAGACGAGCCTGTTCACGAGCTTGGCGAGCCGAGCTTAGTAATGTTCAAGCTCGGCTCGTTTACTAAACGAGCCTAAATATTGTGCTCAGGCTCGGTTCGTTTACTAAACGAACGAGCACGAGCCGAGCTCTTAACGAGCCGAACCCGAGCCTGCTCACGAACGGCTCGGTTCATTTGCAGCCCTAGCTATAGGAGACAGTTGAATACTTCAAAACATATGTTAATGACCAATTTAGATTGATCTAGAATTTGGTTATTTTTTTTATTTTAGTCATTATAAACTTCATAACTAATTTTCATATTTTGGAGATAAAAGTAAAAAAGGATGTTGGAAAAAAAACAAGGTTTGTGTAATAAAATTGCAAATCATGACTACAACCTTATGTGTTAGTTAGTAACTAGAGTAGACACTTTTTGGAGTCGGAGGAAACTATGAAAAATGTGAACTCACTCCCATAAAAATAAGGACAATACTTGGGTCCTCTCCGGGGAGGATGAAAGTGATTCTCCCTTCTTACTTGGACTAATAATATTAAGACACGTAGCTCATATTAATTAAAAAATATAGATAAATATTACTCATTATTTTATGGGTTTAACCCGATTTGATTTCTTTTCTTCTTATCGCTCCCTCCTCAACAGCTAGTCATGCCTCTTTGCTTCTTATCTCGTCATCCTCTACAGCTAGACTTGTAATTCCATGTAATTAGAGAGTATCAAATCTATCAGATAAACGAAGGCAGTTTAAATGACCCACGAAAATAAATTATTGATCACCACCAAGTTAGCATTTGAATCGATGAATCTTTGAATCCTAGACATTATGTGATATTTTGAACCTCTACAGAAGGCACCTCACCCATAAGGGCCAAAATAGAGGATCGATATATATTTATATGCTTGTACATACCAAAATGGATATTACTTATTCCTAAAAATTCAAACATGAGACTTGTAATTCCAATTTAAGAGCACAATATAGGACATCTCATAGAATTTGGATAGCTAGGTTGCCCTTGAAGTAATCCATCACTTAGAATGGAGCAAAATAAAATAGGAGCTTCCAGATCAATTGATGGAATTGATCAGTGTTAGAATTCCATGACCGGGACACCAGCACTTCTGGGAGCTTGAGAATACACAAGTGAAAGAGAGGTACATCGAGCTGTTGAGGAGGGAAGAAGAGGTAGGGTTTACGAAACAATGAAGAAGAAGTGAATAAGGGAAAAAAAATAGATCCGGATTAAAATCCATAAAACAATGGGTAATACCCATCTCTGTGTTGAAATTAATATGAGTCACATGTCATAAATTTGTTGGTCCAAGTAAGAGGGGAGAACCAACCTCATCCTCCTCGCAAAGGACCCAAGTATTGTCCTAAAAATAAAAGTAAAAATATAGAAGCTATGGTTGTAAATATGATATATTACTTATATGGTGATCACAATAATAAACCCTATAGTTCTAGCCTTAAGCATCTGATTGAATAGAGCATGTTCGGACTCTAATGCTATATTTGGTTGGAGGGATGGATTGAGGAATGAAGGAGGAATAAAGAGAGGATATCGTAATTATGGTGTGTTTCGTTAGATGGAAGAGAAGAGAGAAATGAGACAAGAAGGGATGAAGCATCTCTCTATCCTTTACTTTTTTCAATCTACCCAAATTTGATGGAAGAGGAGGAGAAAATAACTAACTTCTTTCAAATTACAGGAATTGATATTTTTATCATTCTTAACAATTTGTATCTACCGTATATTATACATACTGAATCATTTTCTTTCAACCAAACAAGAAGAAGATATTACTACATTCATCATTTCTATTATTCATTCCATTCAACCAAATATAAAGTAAGAGAGACACAATATCTTCCCCAAGGATGTCTCATCCATCCCCTACTCTCTCTTCCATATATTTTTCCATCCCTCCAACTAAACGAATTATAAGAATTAAACTACCAAAGTTTGTTAAATAAAATTTATTTATTTACCGAGAAAAAAAAAAAACTACCAAACTTAAAAATAATAAAAATAAAACAACTTAATTATAAAAACCCCAGGTTACGCAATTCTTGAATTATAATAATTTATTCCAAGTCAAAGCCTTTCTAACTTTCATCCTTAAAGTCATTTTCCTAAACAAATGATGATGTATCCAATGTAGACTTTTGTATTGCTATCCAATGATCAATAATAATCAGATTGACTCTTCAAAAAAAAAAAATCAGATTGATATTAGCATTATTAAATTATCTTCTTAACAGGGCATTTCATTTTTTTTTTCCAGTTCTGGTAATAAAAATTAAAATAATTATGCATGACAGAGTTCCATCACTATAAAGTCCGAACGACATACAAACAAATTATATTTAGAATTTTCTCTAAACGTATTTTATTCTTCTATACACGTTGGAATTATGAATATATATATATATGTAAGATAATTTATGTCTTTTATAATTTAACCTACAAATCATGGAGTATTATTGTTACCCTTGATTGCTTATCTAAAAGTAAACAACTCCATTTATTCAGCAATGCATCCTTAACCATAAGGTAACAGCAAAAAATACTCTTTCATCAATCCTTGATAGAATGTTTAGGATAAACATGTAGTTTACAAAATAGGGAAATTTTTTACTTTTTTTTTTCTCTCTTTCCATAATACAATTAATAATTTAAAATTTCAGACACATACTTATTTTAGACTTAAATAGGGTATTAAAAATATATTTAAAAAATTATTACTCCCTCGGTCTCACAATAGTTGTCCAATTTGGACTTTTTAATATTTTATTCATTTGGGTAGACTAGTATGCAATTTCCAATTTTGCCCTTAATGATATAGTATTATGGTGGGGTCCAGTATTTGTTTAAAGTTAGTAGAAGAAAAATAGTTGGGGAAAGTGGAAGATTAAATTACATTGGAATTCGAACTAGACAAGTATTTTGGGATGAGTAAAGTTTCAATAGTGGACAACTAATATGGGACAAATGTAGTATTATTTTAAAATAATACAATAAAACTTAAAATATGACATAAAATTAAAACATGTTTGAAATTCATTTTTTGTTATTTATTTTCAATGACAAGACCTGGGAAGCTTTAATCATTTGGAAGTACTTTTTATGTTAAAAAGTACTTCTCACATACCAAATTTTTAGCTTTAAATCTATTGTCGAATAGTCACGCATCAATATTAGGTTTTAGCTCTAAATCTATAAAGTTTTATTGTATTATTTTAAAATAGAAAAACTAACAACACCTTAAAAGCTTTTATTATTTGGAAGTACTTTCTATGTTAGAAAGTAATTCTCAAATGTCAAAATTCTAGCTCTAAATCTATTGTGGAATAGTCACGCATCAATATTAAGTTTTAGCTCTAAATCTATTAAGTTTTATTATATTATTTTAAAATAATAATAATTTATTAAACAAAATTTTAATACCATATTTAGGTCTAAAATAAGTACATGTGTGTGAAGTTTTGAATTATTAATTGTATTATTCAAAGAGAGAGAAAAAGAAGTAAAAAAAAAAACTAAAAATGAGTTATTACAAGACAAGGTGGCAAAATTGTCAATATTTTGAGTAAAACATATCCAAGGGGGTAATTTGCTAGCTTTTAAAAAGGTGAGGGTAGTGATTTTGAGCTAAAAATAGCACAAGAGGTATTTTGCAACTTTTGAAAAGTACAAGAGGGTAATTTGCTAGCTTTTACGAAGGTAAGGGTAATGATTTGGAGCTAAAAATAGCATATGGGGTATTTTACAACTTTTGAAAAGCAAGGATATTATGCACTTTTGCCTTAATAAAAAGATAATAACTTACGTTAATGTATGTGTCCATACATTAATTAAAAAATTTAGTTTAATTCAATATCTTCTATCCAATTTAATAAGGGTGTAAAGGGTATATTTAGTAATTTATGACTTAAATAGAAATGAATATCAAAAGTAGAATTTATTGATTCAAAAATATATATTTTAGGACTTCTTTGTCCTTTGGTGCAAAAAGGTGGGAGAATTTTCTCAAAGAAATTATGATGATACCACACGGTGATTGTTAACCCTGTTTGGTGTTGGGATGTAATAAAATCTCTAGTGAAAACTTGACCGATTGGTGTACTTGAAAAAGTCTTAGACTTGGTACCCCATCAAGTAATAGATCTCATTCTCGAATCCTAAAGGGCACAAATGATTTGTTGGGCTCGATCCCGAATCTTATTTGCTTCGTGTGAGGAGATCATTTTGCACGATTTTATAAATTAATAGAGATCAAAGTCCCGAACAACTTGGTTATTTAGTAAAATAAAAAAAGCATTAACAAATAAAAAGCATTTGTGTATTGAAATTTCATATTTTTAGCACAAAGCATTATATATTAGAAGTTATGATATATATATGCTTCAAAAGTTTAGATTTTGATAATTTATTGAATTATCTTACATGTGGTCACTAATGCTGTTTAGGAGCCATTCATATACAATACTTGTGTTGTTTCTATTCTCGTAGATTTTTAAAACAACTCAAGTCAATCCTTTTTTTTATAGTAACTTTCATTTTTTTGTCTCGTTGTTTCTGTTTTAATATCAGTTTTTGTTGTTAAAGAGTAGTGACTACTTTAATTTGTTTCATTTTATTTTTCTACATATTCTTTTTAAGAGGAAAAAAATAATAAATGGTGATGTGTCAAACAGAATGATTTGAATAGTGGAGGAACAATCTTTGACCATCTGCGTAATTTGAGATGAACCATCTTCGACCCTTGTCATGGTCGGAGAGCCACCATTTTCTGACCTAAAGAATATGTACATCAAATAATTTAAACATCAAATAATCTAATTTCAAAGAACACACTAAATTACACTCGTACACAGAGAATAGAAACAAACACACCAAGTACACACGGAGAGAGAGAGAGGGCTCCATTTGAACGTTGACAAAGGAACGAACTTTTCACACGTGCTAATTATTAATAACAGGTATACAAAATGTGTGTATGCTTCTATATATATATATATATATAAATAAGATGATACCTAGTTGAAAAGTCACTTGGAAAAGGAAATTAAAACAGTCCCCCCTCTCTCTCTCTCTCTCTCCCTCCCCCCTTGGAAGGTAAATAAGCTTTCAACTCTCTCCCTAGCTTTATACAAATTAAGTGTTGGTCTTTTCACTCTATGTTTACCCTATGAAATATAATTTTTTCCCCTATAATGCTTGAATAAATTAATTCTCAACTTGGAACATACAGATCTGAGTTTGATCTGCTTTTTTATTACTAATGCATGTGTTTTGGAATCCTTTATGCTCTAAAACTCATTGCAAATATGTCTGATACAGATTTATTGAGTTCATAACTATATCAGCTGTATATCACTTCTTTATAGATTTTTTTTGTTTTTTGGAAGTCGTGTATAGAGATTTTAATTACTTTCTTTCAAAGAAAACATACAAATTTGTACATATTTTGCATTCCTGTTGTCTCCATTTCTAATTTTGGTTTCTTTGTAGGTTTATATAAATATCCTCTTCAAATCCAAGTGAATTAAAAAGCTGCATCAATGGAAATTTCATCTAACAAATGGCTATCTGATCTGGTAAGTTTAACATACATACATACCTACATATGTGTTATAATATTTGTAATAATGGGTAACAATAGCAATTCTTATATATATAGATAGATAGATAGATAGATAGATTTCAACATAAATAGAAAATTGGGTTTATAGTTAATACTAGTTTTGTAATGGGTAAATAGCTTAAACCCCCCTCAGTTTTACTCTCTTTCCCTACTATACCCCCTCAACTATGAAATGAGCTTAGAATCCCCTAAAGTTTCATAAAATGTTGCACCATGGGCTTGTCTTCAAATGTTTTTACCCTTTTACCCTCCAAACTTTTTGTATTTCCACCTTACCTTTAATTTTATCCTTACTATTATATTTCTTAATTCTTTATATTACAAAAATATTATTTCTTTAAGTTAGAATATTAATTATGCCATTTACCTTTAATGTATTAGACTAAATATACTCTCAAATGTTAAATTTTTTTTTTTTGTAAGTTTTAATTATTTTATTTGTAAATCAATTAACTTGTTATTAAATTTTAGTTAGATTTAAATCATAAAACTCAATCCTAATTAATATATTCATAAATAAATAACAATTTATGAATATATTTTTATGAAAAGAAAGTTTCATTTGGGCAAAAAAAATTTTTAATTAAGATAATGAGTTTTATGATTTAAATGAAATTAAGTTTTATTGGAAAATGATATATATTTTGGAATATATATATATAATTCGTCAAAAATATATATTTTTCGAATTGTTTTAAAAAATTATGAATTTTTTCCAAAAAATAAAATTTTTGGGAAAAATATATATTATGTTCCAAAATATGATTTTTTCCGAAAAATAATTTTTTTGAGAAAAATATATATTATTTTCCAAAATATGATTTTTTTTTCCGAAATATATATTTTTTATATTTTAGAAAATAATGTATATTTTTCATAAAAAATTCATATTTTTTAAAACAATTCGAAAAATATATACTTTTGACGAATCATATATATATATATATATATATATATTCCGAAACATATATCATTTTCCAATATATATATTCCAAAATATACATATTTTTTCAAAAAATAATTTTTTTGAAGGTTTGATTTCACTAAACCCTCTTATACTATTGATAGTAGTTTAGGTATTATGACTCAAAATCATATTTTGGAACATAATATATATTTTTCTCAAAAAAATTATTTTTCGAAAAAAATTCATATTTTTGAAAATAATATATATTTTTCTCAATAAAAATTATTTTTCAGAAAAAATCATATTTTGGAACATAATATATATTTTTCGGAAAAAATTCATATTTTTTAAAAGAATTCGGAAAAGATATATTTTTAACGAATTATATATATATTCCGAAATATATATCATTTTCCAATATATATATATATATATTCTGAAATATATATTCTTTGTTCAAAATATATATATTGTTTTCATAAATTGAATTTATTTATGAATATATTAATTAGGATTGAGTTTTATGATTTAAATCAAACTAGAATTTAATAACAAGTTAATTGATTTACAAATAAAATAATTAGAACTTATTAAAAAAAAATTTACATTTGAGAGTATATTTAGTCTAATACATTAAAGGTAAATGACATAATTAATATTGTAACTAAAAGAAATAATATTTTTGTAATTTAAAGAATTAAGAAATATAATAGTAAGGATATGATTAAAGGTAAGGTGGAAATACAAAAAATTTGGAGGGTAAAAGGGTAAAAAAATTTGAGGGCAAACCCATGGTGCAAGAAAATGAAAGTTGAGGGGGGTATAATTAATTGAGGGGGTATAGTAGAGAAAGAGAAGAAAGTTGAGGGGTATTTTTAGCTATTTACCCTTTTGTAATCTTTAAATGTGATTTTATTTGTTTTTGAGGTTTTTATTGCTTATGCAAAATTTCTTTGAATTATAGGAATTGGAAGATCCAAGCCTCATGAGTGAATGCCAGATGAGTTTTGATCACTCACTTGATGACTTCATCTTTGAGCCTTTCTCTTCACAAAACTACACTTGCTACCCCTATCTAGATTTCAAGGCCTCACCCGCTGAAACCTCTCCTACCGTCACCGAAAACCCGGCCAAAGACCTCAAGAGAGACACTTGGAAGAGTTGCATCAAGGAAGAAACAACTCAAAAGGCCTCTTCTTCTACCTCCTGCAACATTATCTCTTTCGGGAACTCAGATTCGCCGCAGTTCAATGGAAATCTCAAAACTAATGGCAAGCCAAAGGAGGCACCATATGAGAACTTATTATATGATGATGCATTACCAAAAGGCAAGGGGACTAAAAGGGTTAGCACCACTAGGGATGCTTTGCAAGCTCAAGATCATGTTTTGGCGGAGAGAAAGCGTCGTGAAAAGCTTTCACAGCGGTTCATAGCTCTTTCAGCTCTAATTCCAGGCCTAAAGAAGGTATGCCTTTCGTGTTGATAGACATTATATATGTCTCGAATCATGGGTATTTTTTTTCGAATTCAATTTGAAGACACCATTTCTCACAACATGCCCTAATTAGGCCAGGACTCCGGGAAGAAAAGTATTTAGGGAAAATTCCTCATAAGTCCTACTGAACATTGGAGCTTGAGGTCCAGTGGTAAATTTATGATTTTGTTGATATATTTGTATGAACTCAGCATTATTTTAGAATGCATTTTTGTTGGCCTACTAGAGATATCATTCAAAGGATTTTTTTTTCCGCTTTATTTCTCCTCGATCGATCGATCTCTCAAACCCTTGAAGTTTAAGCCTCAAAACCACTAGGACCAAGAAAGATAGTACAATCAAAGCTTTCATTGCTACTAAACACTTCAAAATCATGCCAAAATTGACCTGTTTATTCACCTATATATTATTTGGTAATTTTGGCCCTCTCTTAATGTTGAAATTCTATAACATTTGCCTTATTAGTTTCTAATTATACAATCTTGCTTCATTTAATATTGTGTCCTTCCCTCATACAAAAAAATAAAAAAAGTAAGCTAAATTAACACAGGAGCAACACCATCTAGTTTCTAAATGAATTCTAGCATTTTGATGCTCATGGGGGAGTAACTAAGACAGATTTAGGAAAATTATTATTCCGGGCTAGTCCAGTGCACGAGACTGTGGTATGGAAAGAAGGGGTGACCTCTAGGTCACAATGGAGCCAACCTGTACAATTATTTACATATAGATAAAAAGTTTACTCTCTCTATATATATATATAACTCAGTCTAATCATGTTAACTAACTTATGTGCTTGCTATATAGATTGATAAAGCTACCATTCTTGGAGATGCTATCAAGTACATAAAACAGCTTCAAGATCGTGAGAAGACACTTGAAGAGGAGGCAAAGGAAAAATACGTGGAGTCGGTTGTTTCTTCAAAGAGAGCTCGGGTTTCTGGCTACAATGACACATCCTCTTCTGATGAGAGCTTTGATGGAGACTCCAAACAAGCAGGTCCCGAGGTCGAAGTAAGGGTTTCAGACAAGAATGTGCTCATCAGAATCCAATGCAAGAAACAAAATGGTTTTGCAATGAAGACATTGAGTGAAATAGAGAAGCTTCATCTGACTGTGATCAATAGTAGTGTCATGTCATTTGGCAATACCTCTCTCGATATAACCATTATTGCTCAGGTAATGTCATATACAGCATAATTACAATTTCTGTAATTAATTAGTTTTAACTTACTGATATATAATATATATATATATATATATGAAATATAATCATAAGAGATTACTGCTTGTTCAAAACTAAAAATGATGATGTAGCTTATTATTTTGTTACATAGAGAATATAGTTAATCAAATGATATATCTTTATTTAACATATTGCATGTTGATCTAAAACACAAAATAATAGATAGATTAATATTTTGCTACATAAGAGAATATGATTAATAAAATGATGTTTGATCTCCTGAAACATATATTCTTACATATATATATTTGTTGCAACCTGTTATATGAATTACTAATATTCTCAGGTACTTTCCAATTTCTGTTTATATAATGAGTGATTAATAAGTATGAGAAAAGGGTTTGTTTCTGATAACATGATCTAATTGATTTCCATTTATTTTTTTGCAGATGAATGTTGAATACTGCATGACAGCAAAGGATCTTGTGGGAAACATACAATCGGGCCTTTCGAAACTTCATGTGAAGGATGCATAGAAAATAATTAACTAGTGTTCGATAAATATAATCGTCTCAATTCTTCGTATTTTTTCCCCTCTTGACAGATTGGGAAGCTAATTAGCATTAATAATCACTGGTTTCACATAGTTTAGTTAGACCTCCTGGCCAAACACTTGTAAATCTCTCTCCATCTCTAGATCACCTCCTATTCTGTCATGTATTTGTTTTTGGTGGTTGGAAGTTTTCATTGTCCCATAAGGGTTATGTGTTGTCTTTTTTTGCATGGTTGAGTTTGACCATGTTTGATGACCCACTTCCCCTAATGAGACCAACTGCTTTTTTTGGAGGCATCTACAAGAGCTAGGGTTTATTAAGAGGAGGTACTTTTATTTTGAGAGGTTTGACTATGTATCATAAATCAGTTTTTTCTCTCTGAATTTCCCAAGTTAAATAAAGATTGTAAATTGTGGAATATTTTTTCGTCTATATTCACTTTTTTTTTTAAACCGTGGTGTCCGGACCAGCTTACGTGCACCTCGACTAATTCACGGGACCCGTGTAAGGCGACCTCCCACATGAATCGGGGAAGACTCGAACGATCGTGACCCTAACAATTTGTTTACACCTAATAAGAATTGAATATGAGATATCATGCTTCTTGAAGCATCAAATCCCAAATATTTTCCAACTAAATCAACATGCTAGGGTTCTTCTATATTCACCTTATTAGGGCATAGATGGAATGTTTTGTTTAGTTATTTCTTTCAAAAGCTCTTACTCCTAACGTATATAAAGCATTTTGTAGTACAATATAGTATTTTCATTATTTTGTTGATAGGGATATTGTTGAAATGTTTAATTCATCAAGATTCTCTCTCTTCTTCTCCTTTTGTTATCTTTGTGTTCAAATTCAACCTCAATAATTTCAAATTGATGAGGAAACAATTACTTAATCGTGTTGAATATTTTAGCCACAAAGTATAGTTAATATGAACATAACAGTATTAATTAAATATCTTATTTACCGAAAAAAAACAGTATTAATTAAATATCTTGTCATCCAATATAGTATGTTACATTGATGTTGCATTTTGTATGTAATTTAGTCAAGTGTTGTATCTTTATTGTATGGGGCTGTATATGGTACGATGATGTAGTTTGTTGCACTTTAATTTAAAACTTAATACTTTATATAACACCTAATATTTATATATATATATATGGAGGTTGGGCACAGGATAGATGAGGAGGAGAGAATCTGAATCCTCACAATTCTATACATAATTTCCTATATATATAGACACACACCCACTATACGCTATAAATTAAATATGCAACTATCACTATAGTTGAGGAGACATGAGTGGTATGATTGACTATCAAGTTTAAATAGCTTAGGGGATAATGCCCCCACAAGAGATTGTGATCTTTCAAAATTCTAGTTTTTAGCAAGCTGTAGAGTTTGGTAGGCGCGGTAACTTCCAATATTGTGAACGTTTCAATTTCCATTTCCGAATATCACTCAATACATCAATCAATAGAAACTTAAAATTGTTTATTCCGCAGAAGTATAAACACTTTCCGGAAATATATATATAGAATATATATTTTAAGACAATATTTGGGCCTCCCAGGGAGGAAGGATGAAATTCGTCCTCGCATCTGATATGGTCCAATAATATTTGAATAAGTTGTTAAAACCTGGTTAAAAATTTTAACAAATAGAATTCGGACACAAAATCCATAAAATGAAAAATTGATCTCAATTCCTTTTTGGAAAAACTTTACCCACATGTCCAAAGGGCAATTATCTGTAAAATATCCAAATTGCCCTCACCTCAAAATTTTAAAAACCAATATATATATGTACTTATCTATAATTGTGTATATATATAGGTATATATAACTGTATATATATATATATATATATATATGTAGGTATATATATGTACGGATATATAATCGTATATATCTATATGTAGGTATATATATGTACATATATATAATTGTATATAGTGATATATAGACAGAGATTGGAGAGAGAAAGTGAGTGAATTAGTTGATGTTGAAATTGGAATTTAAATTGAAATTAGATTTGTTAAAAATGGAAGGAATTAAAGTTTTAGAGTATATGAGTGAGAGAGTTGAATTTAAAGGGGTTTTATGGTGTGGATTTCATAAAATAAGAGTAAATTTAGGGTTTGGTTTTAGGGTGTGGATTGATGGTAGAGATAGTAAATAAAGATATTTTAGTCTTTTAAAATTTTGAAGTGAGGGCAATTTGGATATTTCACTGATTTTAAGGGTATTTTTGTAATCTTATAAAGGACAGGGGATATTTCATTAAATTAAAAATTATAGGGGGTTTTTGAAACAGCAGGGACATTTTTGGAATAATTTAAAAATCAAATGGGAGTTTTCTAATAATTTTTTTAACCTAGTTTTCTGATAATTGCCCATGTCCAAATTCTATTGAATTATATAAAAGGGAATGACCCAAATATTGTCCATACCTCTTATGAGAATGAAATGAGCTCATCTCAAAAGAAAATAGAATAATGTTAAAATACATAGTTAATGCTTTTTCATAATGTAATCTCATAACCAATATAAATAGCAAAACTCAATTTGAACCTCTTTGACAAAGAGGCATATATTACTAAGAACAATAATTGTGTCCTACTTAGGAGGAGTCCGGGAGGAAAAGGCTCGTCCTGTCGTTGATTTGGTATAATATAATTTGAACACGTGATCAAAATATTTTTAAAATAAAAATTTGAACTAATTTGTTTTATTTTATGAATTTTATGTCCATCTTGTTTTTTTTTTTTAAAAAAATGGCCATGTGATTAAATTGTAAAAAATCACATCAACTTCTTCATCTCTGGATAAGACTCAAGTATTATTCTATTGCTAATTAAAGTTCCTTTCTTATTAATTCAAAAAGGAAAAAAAATTATAGAAGAGATTACATTGAAATATTCATCAAAAAAATAATGGGTATCAGAGTCTTCAAAGATCTCGCCCTCAACTAATTCATAAAATCATACAAAGTGACTTCTCATCCCACCGCCATTTCAAGCCGACCCCACTAACCCTAGAAAATTTGCTTATCTAAATCCTCCCAATAATCTTATTAATATTTGATGACATGAAATGGTTTAATTAATTAATCAAACCACCTATAACCAGCCAATTGGACAGCATTTGAAGGGAAAGAAATAAATAAAAAATGTAGAATCCATTAATGTTGTGGTCAAAACAAAAAGGCCACATGTTACACGTGTAATACCTATTAAAATCTCTGCTTCCTAACTTCCAGGACTTGGATAGTGTTATTGACTATAATGTTATTGTTTGTGGCCGGTGGTCTAAATAGGGTTTGCAATTACACCATTATTGTGGTGTTATTTTTTCTTTGTTCCCATTTCATCACTGAAAGCCTATGACAAAGGCATGATAACAAAACAAACTGTTCATAATGCTGTTTAATTTTGTTAATAAACCGATGAATTTTATAAATACAAGATTTTACATATTCATTTGGGCAAAAGGCACGATGACAAAAGTAACTACTCATATTCCAGTTCAAAAAGAAACACGGTAGACTCACTCATAAAGGCGGCACATATGCTGACAATTGTGCAACCAATCTGGTCGCATCGGTGGGTCGAATGAAGCTCACTGAAAGATCCAATTAACTGCAATACGTCTTGAATTTATTGAATCTTTCATAGAATAACACATCAAGGAGACGATCCAAAATAGCATTAGCAGATACAGATAATGAAGTGCTTCTAAGGTAACGGATGCTCCTCTCCATCCGGATTCCATACACTAGTGCTTCAAAGTATGTGTAATATGCACAACATGTTTGAATATAGTTTCACATGGGATAGACAATGAAACATTTGAATAACAAATGATCGTGGGACTTGGAATTGTTAAAATATATTAGGGTTTGATAGGCACACTTATGTTTATACTAGGATTAAGATTTCTAGCCGCCATGTCCTAGTTACCTATTTTGTATTGACTTATTCTCCATTCCTTTAACTTGTTCTCCACCCCTTCTCCCATGTATATATGTGTTAACTTTATTACAAAATTCATACTGATCAATATAATTTATACTCTCTCTCATATTTTTATTCCAACACTAGTATCAGAGCCAAGGGCGTGCCATCCTGTCATATGTTGGGAGTTTATTGAGAATGGCAACCCAAGTATAAAGTTGTGTCTAGGAATGCAATTAGTGAACCAAAGCTTAGTAGGATAGGGAGATAAGACTGACTATATGGGATGTGGAGAATGCATTATTGGGGTGGGGAGAAATGGTGGTAGTATAGTGGTGTCATGGAGCTGTGAAATAATGGTATAAATGGAAGGGTGAAGGTTCCATAGTGAGCCATCGATGTAATATGTGACTTTGGTGTTAAGATCGAAATGTGAGCTTTGGACATGATCATGATCGTTAAATTGTACAATGATCAAGAAAGCACCAATTATCAAGCCAGAAATTGGCGTTAAGACCATTAATTAGTACATTTTGGCATCCCAAAAATATATTATTGGAATAGATTTCAAATAAACACTTAATATTACGAAACATATTAACTATTCAATAATTTGGTTACAAGGTTGAATTAATTAGTTTAGAGATATAAAACTAATATGAAATTTTTTATTCTCAAATAAGATTTATTAGTCTTACTGAAAATTGATAGGACTGGTTCAATATTGGGAGCAAAATATCTGAATTGTTGGTAATTTATTCTTTTCTTTTCTTATATCTACGTACCTTTTTATTACTCCTACAACCTGTCCTATGCGTGGTGACCATCTTTTCATGCATGAAGACCTATAAAGCACGAACACAGATATGTGGACACGGACATGACCCGACACGTCTGGAACACGTTTATAAAACATTAAAAAAAAAATTATATATAGAAATGACATTGCATCATTTACCACTTAAACAATGAGAACTAAATAAACTTATAAATAAAAATAAACAAATATGTTAAAAGAAATGCCTAACATGTCCAAAATTCTTCATTCCATACACAAAAATCAAAAATTGAATGACAAAGAAACTTATAATATGTTAGGGCCCGTTTGGTCTGGTCTTATCTGGTCTGGTCTGGTCTGGTCTTATCTGGGTGGTCTTCTAAAAGTTTGTTTGGTAAGCGGTCTGGTCTTACTATTTATTTATTATTTATTATAATATTTATTTATGTATTATTTCTTTCTTTATTTATTATTTCTTCACTTTATAATATATATATTATTATTTATTAATTTATAAATATATTCTATTTATTTATTTATTATTATTTCATTATTTAATTCATTTTATTTATAAATTATTTATTCATTTTTAATTATTTAAAAATATTTTTTATTAATTTATTATTATTATACTCATTTTTTTATTATTATTATGAAGTATTTATTTATTATTATATTTATTTATTATTATATCTATTTATTATTTATTATTTTATTTATTATTATTATTATTTATTTCATTTTGTATATTATTTATTATTTTTATTATATTTTTAAATACGTTTTATGTAATTTATTATTTATTTTATTAATTTATTATTATTATTATTATTTATTTAGTCCATTTTTCATTATTATATTTATTTATTATTATTGTATTCATTTTTTTATTATTATTATGTTTTATTTTATTTATTATTTATATTATTAATTATTCATTTTTAATTATTTATAAATATATTTTATTATTTATTCATTTATTTATTATTATATTCATTTATTATTATTATTAGGTATTATTTAATTCATTTAAAGCAAAAATATGAAATAGGACCACTTGAGACCATCAAAATTGGGGGTCTGATTTTAGTCCAAATTGTCCTAGCTAATCCCTGTTTGGTGAGACCGTTTTTTTTGGAACCATCACTACCAAACACGGTTCGATTCCTAAAAAATTATTATGAGACCGGACCACATGGGACCGGACCGCCAACCAAACAGGGCCTTAGTTCTTTCTCCTTGATAACATAAAATTCTTAACAACTAAAATCTATAATTCATATTTTCTACTTGATGACATAAAAGTTACAACTTCAAAGTCAAAAATTTATAATATTTTCATCTTTCTCAAGTAAGCTTAAAATCATATGAGAAATTCACAAACACAAAAATAAATAAATAAATAAATCATAATTCTCTTCACTGAGTTGGATCTTCCATGAACTCATCATCGGTGAATACTATGGCCTCCAACCCCGATTCATCAAGTGGGAGTTTTGCAATTTCAAGTATTCCACTACCATTCAAGAAATTAAATGGATCTTCCCCAATATTTCATATTTTAATCTCTTCTTTGTTATATTGTGAAATATTTTTTTTATAGAAGACGAAGATTGAAATGTACAAATACCACATCTTTGACTCTTTGTAGTGTTATCTTGTTCTTCTTCAAAGAGTGGATAATTCATAGGTACTTCAATTCCTCTCACAAGATGAGGAGGAATAATGATGCCAAGTATTTTCAAAGTCAAAGATTAAATTAGTTAGGGTTATTGAAATTTGATAAGTGACTCACCAAATTACTGGCATTTTGTATATTTTAAATTTTATTCCTTTGTATCCGTCACGTGTCCTTTCGTGTTCATCATGTGTCCCCTGCATGTCCATCAAGTGTCCCCTCATGTCCAATTTATAAAAAATACATGACACGTATTTGGCATGTCAAATACTTATTTTTGGCATGTTCGTATGTCCAACACGAATAAATATTTTTGACACGAAAATGGCGACCTTATACCAAATGTCATTGCTTCATGGATGAAAAATGCTAGATCCTAAGAAAGAACTCCCTAGTGTTTAATCCTAAGAAATTCTTTCTTTTAAAGAGTGTTATAAATAGCTGGCACCATAATTTCTATAATATTTTAGTGTCCACTTGCGAAGAAACGGGTTCAAATCGACAAATAGTTACACAAATAATTACTTTACGCAAGTGAGATCAAGTTGTAAAGCATTCAAAAAATAATATTTTATTACGGTCCACTAGTGGGATCGGGTGTATGTGTTGACTTTCTCACCTCAGTTAACAATTGTATAAGTTTTCTTTTGTACATGTTTTCCACATAAAAAGCACCTTTTCTACTTTGTTGCCTTGACTAAAGCAGTCTGTAAGTTAAACAGGTTAAACATATAATACCAAAATATTAGTCTATATACATATATGATATATATATATATATATATATATATGTTTTGAATATACCTGTCAATGAATTGAATTTTGATCTAAATTCGATCCGATTAATCGAATATGGATTGAAAATCAAATTTAATAATCCGATTAACATCTGAATCCGATAATCTGATTTCTTAACAAATTGGATTTGAGTTTATATAAATCTGATCCGAAATTATATAATATATATATATATATATCAATATAAATTTGAATTTTTATGTGTATATATTTAGTACTATACCTATAAATATTAATTGTTAATTATATTATTATTTATTAATAATGATTGATCATTTATATATATACTACTATTAAAATTGTGAATAATTTCAGTGTTTCAGTATTTATACTTTAAAGGGTAAAGTGCACAAAACTCCCCTCAACTATCAATTGGGTGCAATGTACCCCCTCAATTTGTAAATGACACATTTACCCCTAAATTAAATTTTGAAAAACTATATAAAATTCAAAAAATATATATTAATTCCAAAAATATAAATAAAATTATATATATATATATATATATAATTTGAAAAAAAATAAAAAAAATTCAAAACAAATATAAAATTCGAAAAAAAAATATAAATTTTGAAAAACATATATAAAATTCGAAATATATATATAAATTTCGAAAAAAGTAAATAAATTTTGAAATATATATATAAATTTTGAAAAAAATATAAAATTCGAAAAAAATATATAAATTTTGAAATATATATATAAAATTCGAAAAAAATACATAAAATTCAAACAATATATATAAATTTCAAAAAATATATATATTGGTAAAATGTCATATCTTTTCTAATGAAGTAAATCAAACTACTTACCACCAACATCAATTAGTGGTCTTCTTTGATATATATTTTTCCAAAATATATATATTTGTTTCAAAATTTATATGTTTTTGAATTTTATATATTGTTTTTGAATTTTATATATTATTTTTGGATTTAATATATATATTTTTGAATTTTATATTTTTCATTTGAAATTTAATATATTGTTTTCAAATTTTCTATATTTCTTTCAAATTTTATATATATATTTTTTTGAATTTTATATATTTTTTTAAATTTAATATATTGTTTTTTGAATTTTATATATATTAATTAACCCTTAAAATAATTTATTTTATTTTTGTAAGGGTAAAATTGTAATTTTGCAATGGGGATGGGGCAAATTGCACCCAATTGGGATAGTTGAGGGGTTTTTTTGCCCCTTTGGTAGTTGAGGGGTTTTTTTTGCTCATGGGGCAATAGTTGAGGGGATTTTATGCACTTTACCCTACTTTAAATTTATATACCATTTATTAACATATAAATGTTGAGTAGAAAATGTAGTATACTTAATAATCTTCCAATTTCTTTTTTCGTTTTTGATTTGTATATTTACCATGAACATGTGTTATAAGTATTCATTGGTAATTTGATGTTTACTGATTCTAGAAAAATAAGGGAAATCTTAATTTATTTATTGATTTTTGTATTTTTCTAATTAGATAATCGGATTATCGGATCAGATTTCCAATAATAAAAAAATTCGGATATGAATTAACTAAGTAAAAATCCGTCTAATTATCGGATTCGGATCGGATCAGGGGTTTTTCGATCTCTATCAATAGACATGTCAATAATCCGATTATGATTCGTGAAATTACCTACGCATCTAAGGAAAATAACCTAGAGGGGGGTGAATATGCTTTTTGACAATTTTAAGATCAATTAAAATTATCTTGCGGAAATTCAATTTTAATCAATCACAAAATCATAATTCTCTAATCAAATTAATCAAGCAATAATGAATATAAGTGCAGAAAATAAATCATGAGATGACACAGAGATTTTTATGTGGGAAACATTGGAAAACGCTCCAAGTAAAAACCACGGATACACTCGGGTATCGATGCACTATGAATTAAGAAGTACACGGACTCTATGAAGTTTTAGACTTACAAATCACTCTTGATCTGCATTTCTCCACTTGACGTCTAAAAGTCTAGATTCACTCGCGCTCCACGAAGCTCTGGCTCATATCGATGTACTCTGACGGCTCCGCTTCTCAATGGATCAATAATCACGAAACCTCCTGTTTCGATCTCCGCACTCAAACGGCTCCATTTCCCAACGGATTGATGCAATCACGTTGCCATAGATGTTATGTAGATTTTTCAGAATCTAAATCATCCAATTGTGCACAAAGATCTTCGGTGTAGAAGATATATGATCACTCTATAATTTTCTCTCTCTATCTCTACAAAAGAATATGAACTGTAGAAGAATTGCAGAGATCTCACAAAAGTCACTCCAAAATTATGTAGAGACTCATCTTATTTATAGAAAGGATAATCCTATTTTGAGTAAACTTGTATCCTTTTTGGACTAGAATTCATCCATTATTTAATCTTCTTGTAATTTGGAGTGAATCTGACCAATATTGGTGTATATATCATTTATACACGTGTTAGGATATGTTGGAGTGTAACCCAAGTTGATAGAAGTTGAAACGATCTAGTGTTTGAGTTTACTAAAAATACTCTGCAACCTACGCTTGAAGCGTAGGAAAGCTACGCTTGAAACATAGATTTTAGCTACGTTTGAAGCGTAGGTCAAATTCCACTAAGCGTAGGTCAAGTGTAGTTTTAGCATTTTCTAGCCACTTTTAGCTACTGAAAGCATAACAAGCGTAGTTTTAATACTTTAAGCTTGATTTGAATTTGATGAAGTTTGTCCATGCCTTTGCTCGACCACTTTAATTATCCTAAACCTACCCGACCTTATAAGTCACTTAACATGGTTATTGTCGAGAATATGCCAACAATGAACAATATACAAATGTTCTTACAATCTCCCCATTGGAATTTTTGAGACAAAACCATGTTTTACAAAGATATCCTCACGAACAACAACATAATATCTATACCTATGAACACAAACCCACAAAAATAGATATAGAATATCAGTTTGCCCTCATGATGATCTTCCAATCTTGTAACCACTACACTGAACAATATACCATGAAAAACAAGTGTGAAAAACACAGATATAAACTAATATAATGATCATAATAATAATATGACAACAATGCAAGCATAATGATCATCATAGACAAAAATACTCATTTTCCCCCTGAGAATAAACTCCCCCCTCAAGTAAATTCTCCCCCTTAACAAGATATCTCTCTCCCTCAACTAAATATATCTCCCCTTTTTTGTCACTAAAATGTCAAGCACAGATAGTACAATATAAATAATTTAGAGAGATGTAGGGAAATACTCAAATATCTCTTCAAGATACGGGACTCTAACAGATCATATCCAGATTCTCAAGTAAACATAAATATCTACGATGCATGACCCTACTACTAATGTATAAATGCAGAATGTCATGAATAAATGAAAAAATATTTTTGTTTTTAGAAATCTGTGAGTAAATAAATAAAGGCAATGAGTTAATCATTAATACATTATGTTCTCATATCTAACTCAACCATTACACACACGGTAGTGAAGAAAATCAGCACACATACCTTGTAGACTCAAGAATACACAAGTCAAGTGTTATATAATATATATATATATATATATATGAAAAGACTCGTGTGCAAGCACTCAGGTAAGATAAAAGCAATACACACTAATTCTGATAATCTCCACACCAACCGTGATGATACCTTAGTTCAAAACCAAAATTAGAAGTCAAATCTTTAACTCGAACCTGATTGCTAATTAAGAGGAACACAATTCATTTTCTTTTTGTCTCGAATTTTTTATTTTGCACCCTTTTAGATATTTTATTTATATTTTCTTGGGTTGACAATTTGAGATAATCACATCAGTCTTTTTACGTGAATACTCAATGCTTGCTGAGGTACTGAGACCCGGTTACTCAGCAGACGGACCATTGCTCTAAGGGGTTTTAAAGAGACATTCGTATATTTGATTGTTTCATTCTCTTTCTTCTTTCAACATTACCCCAATATTCATGAGCATGCAATAGGTATTCAAAACTATCGATCAATCTAGCCTAGCTCATGAACTTACATATCACTTCAGGTTAAATGAAAAATATTAACAGTTTCAGTAAGCATTACGATAATCTCCGAAGTAAAACAAACACCTAAGATTAAGATTTTTCAACATAAAATAATCATGCCAAGTGAATATCCAAAATTCTTAGGTCACGCTAACATCTTTATTACCCATAAGCATAATCAAATAATTAAATAGGATAATAGAGTAAAATATGACAACTTTTATACTCTAGCCAAGCTCATCATTCCAAAAAAACATTATTTTATAATACATGCATGAATAAATATAATACAAATGCATGATAATCTATCAATTCTAGGAAAATAATGCAATGTATTCCTATAATGATAGATAAAAAGATATATATTCTAAAGAAAGCATACCAATAGATTTCCTAAGACTAACATGTTTTTGAAAATCTAATGATTTTATAAAGATATCTGCCAACTGAGAATCTGTGGATATAAACTCTAGAGACACTATACCATCTTCAACAAGATCTCGAATGAAATGATGTCGAATATCTATCACAGAACATAGTCAGCGTGCCTTGTGAAAAAACATAATCCTGTAACATCTGACGCATCCACAATACTTGAGCACAACAACTACCAACTGTTATATACTCAACCTAGGCAGTGGAAGGGAGACACAATTTTGTTTTTTGTTATGCCAAACAACTAAGCAATTACCAATATAAAAACATTCTCCACTGGTACTTTTTCGATCATCTACATTACCAGCCCATCAACATCAGAAAAAGATGCGATATCAGTATTAGTCCCTGATGGATACCACAGTCCATAATTTACAGTCCCATTAACATATTTGATTATTCTTTTTACAGCAATAACATGAGACTCTTTTGGACTTACCTGGTAACGTGCACACACACCAACACTAAAAGCTATGTTAGGTTGACTAGCAGTCAAGTATAACAAACTCCCAATCATACTTCTATAAAGTGTAGGATCGACATCTTTGCCTTTAGTATCTATGCTAAGCTTGACACTTGTACTCATAGGAGTGCGAGCATCCTTAGCCTTTGTCAAACCGAACTTCTTTACTAATTCCAAGGCATAACGAGTTTGAGAAATGAAAATCCCATCACTTATTTGCATAATCTGAAGCCCTAGAAAGAAGTTCAATTCACCAATTATGCTTATCTCAAATTTATATGTCATTTGATCTCCAAAATAATGAGCAAGTCTATCAGAAGTGGAACCAAACACTATATCATCAACATAGATTTGTGTAATAACTATATCACTCTCAATTTTATGAATAAACAGTGTTTTGTCTACTCTCCCTCGAGTAAAACATGTTCCCAACAGGTAATCGGTCAACCTTTCATGCCAAGATCTAGGAGCTTTCTTTAGCCCATACAGAGCCTTTTTAAGCTTATACACATGACCAGGATAATGAGGATCTTCAAATCCTTCGAGCTGCTCCACATACACCTCCTCATGAAGAATACCATTCAAGAATGCATTATGATAGGTGCTTGTTGACCATTTTAGGCCCCTATCTTGCTATTGTTACGTTTTTACATTCCATTATTTGGTATTTTTATCTGGTTTGCAGTTCTAGGTGTGTTTCAAAAGCTTAACACAAAAAAACTTAATGATAGATGCTCAATATTGTCAATTTTAAGCCCTTATCTTGCATTTATTACGTCTTTTCATTCCATTATTTGGTATTTTTATGTCGTTTGTGTGTTAAGCATGTTTCAGGAGCTTAATGAAGAAATATAGCTAACTTCGTTGAATTAAACAAGTTCACGTTCGTTTCTATCTAAGAGGAGAGTCAAAGAGGTGTTTTGAGACAAAAATGGCTCTAGGAGGTCAAAAACGGCATTTCCCGAAGCCGTCACGTCAAGCAAAAAGTATCATGGCTTCAAGGCGGTCATTTTGGTGCATTTACAGAGAAAATTGGTTTTCAAGAAAAAACCTACACCTAAGCCTACGCTTTTAGAATCAAAAAGTGGGTGGAAATTGGATTTTTACGCTTTAAGCGTAGCGACGACTGAATTCTATAATTTTCTGTGGCTTTTGCTTGTTTTACCCCCATTTTAATTTCATGATGCAGCTGTGACTACAGACCTCTATATACATTTATATACACACATATATATGATAAATTAAGGTTTTTATTAGTTTTAGTGTGAAATTATCAAAAAGGGCAACCATTAGGGTTTCCCTCGACTTATCTATAAATACAGAGCTATATATCAGAGGAGGGGGTTCGTTCGTGGAGTTCTCTCACGTTTACATTCAGAATTGTTATTGTTGAGAAGGAAAGCCATATTCAAACCTAGAGATCCAGAGAAGAAGGACATTGAGATCGATTCTATACAAAAGATGCAGTTTTCATCTTCCATGGCCAACTAACTCAGTATCTAGGATTTTCTAGCAAAACCCTAGCCAAGTAATGCAGATTTTATCTTGTTTTCAATTATAACGAGGGGAAACTGTGACCGTACTGTGATGATTGTAGTAAATAAGAGATCGTTTTTATTCTTGATACAAAATTCTATATTTTTTATAAATTCTTGTCTTAGATGAAATGAATATATTATTTTACACAATTATGACTATTCACTATGAGCTTGAACTCGGATGCTTAATTCATAATATTCTACACAATGGTGGTAATAAAACTTGAAATCCTAGGTTAACACAGGTCATGCCTTGGCGAATTGGGATAGACATGCTTTAATTTATTTTCATGCATTATGAGTAGATTAGAGTAATTTAATTGGCATGTACTAATTAGTTCAGTCATGAGATGGGTTGTCGCAATCCAGTTGATGGTAATCCTTTTTAGGGTCGTATTTAGCTATTTGCGGTACAACCTGATTCACAATTTACAGATCGCCCTCTTACAATTGTTACATTGATAAAACTATATTATGCGGTTAGTGGTGGAGCGATGAAAACCCTAGTTTTCTCTCTTTCTTGAATCACAAACCAATTTACTTTATTATTTTTTTTAATAATTTGGTCTTCGACCACCAAAACAAACAACTTTTCAGAAATATAACTCATTGATTTTTAATTATTAAAGTGAACAACCTTAGTCTTTGTGGGATCAATATCCCTTACTCAAGCCGTTATTATTCTATAATTTATATGTGCGCTTACATAGGGTAAAACCTAACGATGTCATAAGAGGCTATTGTTAATAACTATTTTTACCCCCTCTAGACAGACATCAAGTTTTTGGTGCCGTTTTCGGGGACTAAGCATTGTTCATTAGCTTTAGTAGTTTATTTACATTGCGTTATTGTAGTGTATTGAAAGTTAGAATTTTTGTGTGATTGATAGGTACTCTGAAAAGCATAAAGGGATTTAGCAAAACAGAAGTTACGTCGTTGGACCTCTAGTGAGTTTTAGTTTATCTTAGTTTCTTGCATAATTTTGCTTTATTTTCTGTTAATATTTAGAATAGTTGAGAAGTAAAAATAAATAAATAAATCTTTTTTTTGTTTTTTCATTTGTTTGGTGTATGACCAATCGAAAATCCTATTTTGATCTCAACATTGAATTAGAACCTTTTGATCCTGAGATCGAACAGACTTCTTTTTATTGAAAACGTTGAGCTATTAAAGAGTGTCATCGTCAGTCAAAAGAAGGCACAATGGGTGACCAAAGAGCCAACCAACCAAGGGCACCGGAGACATCACTGAAAGGATACTACGCACCGGATGTGTATGAGCCATATGTTGATTTTTTAGAAGAAGAAGGTGCGAAGCACTTTGAAATCAAGACAAACGTTATTAATATGCTTCCGAAATTTTCTGGACTTAGAATTGAGGATCTATACCAACACATAAATGATTTCTTAGAGGTAGCCTCTACTGTTAGGTATGATAATGTATCCAAGAATGACCTGCGAGTGCGATTATTTCCTTGGTCATTGAGGGAAATAGTCAAAAAATGGTATATCAAACTGACCAAAGCAACTAAAATTAATTGGGAAACCCTTAAATCTGCATTCATAGAGAAGCATTATCTCATAGGAAAGACATCGGAGACACAAGATGCGATCAAAAGTTTGAGAGAATTGCCTGGTGAGCAGTTTCATGATGCTTGGGAGAAATATAGTGAAATCTTGTATAAGTGTCCCCACTATAGGTTCTCTGAACAGGATATAGCTAAGAATTTTTACATGGGACTTGGAGATGCACATAAGACTTTGATAGATGCGTCAACACAAGGTCAATTTATCCTGAAGTCGGCAAAAGAACTTTTAGAGTTGTTTGACAATATTAGTGAGAATACGATTCAATATGAATCTGAGTTGAGGTCTAGAGGTGAACAAGATAAACGATCTGAGAAAGCTTATGTCGTGAATCATGATAATGTGATAGATTCAATGGCATTGATAGGAGATAAACTATAAAGAATTGACAAGTTTCTTCAGCGAAGTCATTCCCCTCCTAGAGAAAGGTTAGAAGTATAAGCTGAGTATTCTTAAAATGAGTGTCAGAACATGATGGTTTCCAATGCCAATGTATAGTGGAACTATTTAAATAATGTTCTTTCACTAATTCATACACCTCAAATGCCAAAAATTACCCACTTCTGTCATATAGATCTACAAATGTGGATAACCCACCAACAAGGGCAATCGCTCAATCCACAACCAAGATTCATTAAGAGACAACAGACATATAATCCACAGTTAGGGTTACAACAGAGTCAACAATCATTCGACTTCCAACCAACAATCATCGCTCGAAATCCTCAATCAAATTACCAGCCTAGACAGCCAACCAATAATTTTTAGGCTATCCATCCATTCAATAATAATTAGGATGTCCAACCATATAACTACCAGGCCCAGCCTCAAGGAAACCCAACCCAAGGATTCAATCCAAATCAAGTTTACCCTCCATATCCTTAAAACCATCTCCAACATCAAAATCCAACTCAAAATCGACCACCAAGACCACCTGGTTTTAAAGATGAGATAATGAGCGCCTTGAGGGGGTTACAAAATCAATTTAATCATTTTCAGGCAGTCATCCAATTAATGAACTCTAATTCCCAATCCATTGCTGGGGTAGAAACATAAATAGAGCAATTAGCTAATGCGATGAACATGCTTGAAGAGGGAAGATTACCTAGTCAACCGATGGCTAATTAAGAGAGTCAACAAGTAATGGAGCGTGATTCATTTGTTGAACATAATTATGAGACAGTCCAAACCATTATGACTCTGAAAAGTGGAAAGGATGTGGAGAATAGGGTTGAGGAGCAGCATGAGGAGAGGCTGAAGAAGCAAAAGGCCAAAGAAGTTTAAAGAAATGCAGAAGAAGAAGCTCAGAAGAAAAAGGCTGAGAAAGTTCAGAAAGATGAACCTCGAGTGGAGGAAGATGAAGAGCCAGAAAGGGCACCATGTGAGGAGGAAACACCATTCCTCAACGTCTTAGAGAGCCAACCAAAAATGGTAAGAATAAAGAGTCAAACATGTTGGAGACATTCCGATAAGTCAAGATTAATCTGCCTTTCTTAGACATTATAGACCCAATAGCACCATATGTTAAGTTTTTCAAGGACCTCTGCACATAAAAGCAAAAGAGCAGAGTAAAGTGTCCAAAGAAAATACTATTGACTAAGAAAGTAAGTTCATTGCTTTTGAGCGATACACCACCTAAAAGGAAAGATCCCGGTGCTCCCACTATTCCCTGTGTCATCAGTGACCATGAAATTGGTAGAGCTCTTCTTGATCTAGGTGCGAGTATTAACTTGTTTCCATATTTAGTCTACCAACAGTTAGGGTTGGGTGAGTTCAGTCCCAATACAGTCGTACTTTAATTTGTTGATCGCTCAATCGAGCAAGCAAGAGGAATTCTAGAAGACATCATTGTTCAAGTGGACAAGTTCTACTTTCCAGTGGATTTCGTAATTCTCGATACAAAACATGTTCAAGACTTAAAGAAACATATCCCAGTGATATTAGGAAGACCGTTCTTGGCTACAACCAATGCTGATATCAATTACAGAACAGGGGCGATGGATCTATCTTTTGGAAATATGAAGATGAGGATGAATGCTTTTTATACAAGCCATCAAATCAATACACCGGTCGAGTGTTTTAATGTAAAAGAAGTCGATAAGACTTGTAAAGAACCGGTACCTCAGAGTCGAGCAAGAAATGATCTAGACGTTGTGATTGAAAGGTCAAATGCAAAGTTTAATACGTGGCAGGATCAACACCACTCTAATTTAGAAGTGATCACTGTATTTGAAAGAGCTCTAGGTTTACAACCAGGGGAGGAGCCAAGAAATTCGCCTGAATCTCCATTTGTGTCACCAGTGGCATTAGTGCCCGATAACTCACTTTATAAGATTGGGTTGTATGACAGCACTAAAGGTCGAGAGAAGAGCTTAGTGACGAATAAGCAAGATGTGGAGGCAAAGTTTGAAAACTAGGAGGACCAACAGCGATCCAATTTGGAAGTCATCGTGGCATTGGAAGTTGTTTTATACTCGTAGCCAGAGAGGGCACCAAGAAAGTCGGCTAGACCTCAACTTATTCTTCCACAAGAGTTTATGCCAGAGAGTACACTTCAAGAAATGGTGTTGTGTGGGTTAATTGAGGATCAAGAGAGTGGCATATTGAAAGATAAAAAGGGTGTGAAGACCGTGAGAGCTGATCATTTACCACGAACTATCATAAAGCCTACCTAAGATGACACCCTTCTTAAGGATCCCTTTCCCGATGAGCGAGTATTAAGTATAAACATGGTAGACAAGCTGTATGCTTGGGAAGATCCGCGATTAAGAAATGAGTGTGAGGGGATACGGAATTATGCATATGAGGATGTTCGAATTTATATAGCTCGGACAAGAGTATATCATGTTAAGCATGTTCGTCTTAAGTTTCTTGAGCTCGACCGGAAGGGACGACGGTGTAATTTAAAACTGAAATTGTTTCCAAGTAAGATCCGATTAAAAAGGGACAGATCATTTAGAGTTAAATCGGTTTACCCCCACAGAGAGGTAGGTTTTGTAAATGAGAGGTTAAAGAGGCATGGTCAGCGGCTAAAGATTTATGAGGATATTGATCCGGGACCAGAATTTATGGCATCTATCAGTTTAATGGAAAGTGAAAAAATTGGTGGAGGGAACATTACATAAGGTGTTGAAGGAGGATCTGTTGGACACATTGACCATACATGGGGTGAAGATAGAACATGACATATGAGGTACTTTATATGATGATTATTGTTCTATATTTGATGTCATGGATAATACTAATTGTCTACAAGTGAGAACACTGAGAGAGTCACCTCTTATATTTTATCATATGAGTAGGGAAAGTATTGCAGAGAGGAAGAGTGTTGGATAGCCCTTTGAGGAGATGTCGTGCCAACGACGTTAAAAATTGGTTATAGGTTGTGAAAGTTAGTTTCCAGTCTAGGTTTGTAGAATAGGACAACATTTAATTTATGTAAATTTTAATTCTTAGAGACTGTAGTCCCTTAAGGATAAGTCTTTTCAATTTCAATTCTTAAAGATGGTAGTCCCTTAAGGTCACGTCTTTGCAATTTAAATTCATATGGATTGTAGGCCCTTAAGGCCAAATCTTTGTTATCTTATTTTTTATATAAAAAAAAAAAATTCATTCCTTGTGCTATATTGAGTAATGATTTTCGGAAAGCGATGATGAATTTATTCTCCCATTGCTATGATATTGGATATGTGTTCTTTATTGAATATTTCTACAAGTAGCTCAATTCAAGTTTGGGTGGGAGAACGGACATAAAGAGAGGAAATTCCGGAACTATATTCTTTCTCATAAGTATGTTGGCGAGCCATAAGGACATGGTTTAAATTAAGTTTGGGGGGAAGGAATAGTTGGTTGTATAATAGTTATATGGAAGGATTGAAAAAAAAAAAAAAAATTGGAATGAAATTCTTTATTTTTATGTATGAGTGTTTTGCATTACAAGTTGATTGAGTTTATGTTTATGATGCATAAGTAGTATATGTTGTGATCTTTTCATTCATGAGAGTAATGATTAGATCGAGCTGAGTGAAAGTGATGTGATTTTACATGGGTGGGTGAATTAGTGAAGTTGAAACCGAAAAGGATGACCTTGACCTATAAACATAAGCACAGATTCACTATGGGAAAAACAATTAATCTTTGACTATGTAGTTGAAATAATAATTTTTCTATATTAAAAGGGGAAAAAGGGAGATGTTATAGTTGAAATGGAGAAACTTGAAAATTATTTTGAAAAATAAAATAAAATACAAAAAGTAGTTATTCAATCTGAGTAACCGGGCCTTGGTATCACCAATATCATTGTTTGCGTAAAAAGGGGAGAAGACTAATGAGCATAAATCTCATAAAAGAAACTCGGGCCCAGTTGGTCGAGACTAAAAATCCTCGCTGGAAAGTCCGAAGTTTAGAAATACAAAAAGGGATAGTAAGTGGAAAGATGGAAAGATGGAAATATGAGTTTTTATGAAAAATGACAAAATTTGATCAATAAAGTAGGAGAAGAGGAATTGAAGTACTATGATAGAATGTTCACATAAACATGGGGGGTCGTCTGGATTGGGAGTAGAGAGTAACGAAGTCATTCATTTAAGTGGGAACCATTCACGACATAAAAACTCGAGATAGTTATTGTTTGGTAGTGAGTGAGAATATTTGCATATATATTATCTTATGCATTGTATTATGACTTGGTTAATGCGTGTGTGAACTCATGATTGCGTGATTATAAGGAATGGAAAAGTTGTGGGTAGTATAGCTAACCATCACGAGACTTCACTCCTCCACTCGATGTTGTCGAGGGGTTTAAAAAACTTGTTACATGTGCTAAGTGTAATCGTCGACCCTCATGAAAACAATGGAGTAGTATAGATTAGTGTAGATTAGTATAGAGTAGCTAGAATAAAGATCATCACAAGGAAGTTTTCCTGAGTTCATTGCTAAGGGACTAACAATATGTAAGTTTGGGGGTGTGATAGATGCTCAATATTATCCATTTTAAGCCCTTATTTTGCATTTGTTACATTTTTTCATTATATTATTTGGTATGTTTATGTCGTTTGTGTGTTTAAGTATATTTCAGGAGCTTAATGAAGAAATAGAGCTAACTTTGGTGAATTAACCAAGTTCGCGTTCGTTTATATCTAAGAGGAGAGTCAAAGAGGTGTTTCGAGACAAAAATTGATCCCGAAGGGCAAAAATGGTATTTTTCGAAGCCGTCACTTCAAGCAAAAAGTATTGTGGGTTCAAGATAGTCATTTTGGTGCATTTACGGAGAAAAGTGGTTTTCAAGAAAATACCTACGCCTAAGCCTACGCTTTCAGAATAAAAAAAAGTGGCTCGAAAGTGCATTTTTACGCTCCAAGCTACGCCTAACCCTATGCTTAAAGCATAGCTAGGCTATGCTTAAAGCGTAGCGACGGCTGAATTTTGCAATTTTCTATAGTTTTTGATTGTTTTACCCCCGTTTTAATTCCATGATGCGGCTGCGACTCCAGACCTCTATATACATATATATATGATAAATTAAGGTTTTTATAAGTTTTAGTGTGAAATTACCAAAATGGGAAACCATTAGGGTTTCCCTTGACTTATCTATAAATACAAAGCTATATATCAGAGAAAGGGGTTCGTTTGTGGAGTTCTCTCACGTTTACATTCAGAATTGCTGTTATTGAGAAGGAGAGTCATATTCAGACCTAGAGATCCGGAGAAGAAGGACATGGAGATAGATTCTATACCAAAGATGCAGTCTTCATCTTCCATGGCCAACTAACTCAGTATCTAGGGTTTTCTAGCAAAACCCTGGCCAAGTAATGTAAATTTTATCTTGTTTTCAATTATAATGAGGGGAAACTGTGACCTTACTGTGATGATTGTAGTAAATAAGAGATCGTTTTTATTCTTGATACAAAATTCTATATTTTTTATAAATTCTTGTCTTAGATGAAATGAATATATTATTTTACACAATTATGATTATTCACTATGAGCTTGAACTCGGATGCTTAATTCATAATATTCTACACAATGGTGGTAATAAAACTTGAAATCCTAGGTTAACACAGGTCATGCCTTGGCGAATTGGGATAGACATGCTTTAATTTATTTTCATGCATTATGAGTAGATTAGAGTAATTTAATTGGCATGTACTAATTAGTTCAGTCATGAGATGGGTTGTCGCAATCCGGTTGATGGTAATCCTTTTTAGGGTCGTATTTAGCTATTTGCGGTACGACTTGATTCACAGTTTACGGATTGTCCTCTTACAATTGTTACATTGATAGAACTATATTATGCGGTTAGTGGTGGAATGATGAAAACCCTAGTTTTCTCTCTCTCTTGAATCACAAACAAATTTACTTTATTTTTTTTAGAATAATTTATTTAATTTAGATAATTTGGTCTTCGACCACCAAAACAAACAACTTTTTAGAAATATAACTCATTATTTTTGAACTATTAAAGTGAATAATCTTAGTCTTTATGGGATCGATATCCCTTACTCAAGCTGTTATTATTCTACAATTGATATGTGTGTTTGCGTAAGGTAAAACCTAACGTTGTCATAAGAGGTTGTTGTTAACAACTATTTTTACCCCCTTCAGACAGGCATCAGTTTACTTTGGTAAATTAATCGAGGTTGTGTTTGTTACCACTTCAAAAGAGAAAAGAAACGGAGTTTTGATCCAAAAGACGTATTTCGAAAGGCAAAAAGGACATTAAACATGTCTTATATATTGATGTACATGCCATAGAAACAAACGACGTCCGAAAATATGAAGAATTGCAAAAATTCTGATTCGTGCACTAGCAATAGGTATAACATTGTCTTCATAAGGGGATATTTTTAACCATTATTTTTACCACTTCTAGACAGACATCAAGTTTTTGGCGCCATTGTCGGGGGCTAACGAATATTCTAAATTTTAGTAATTTAGTATGCCTGAATTGTTTGTATTGTATCTAAAGTTGGATTGTGTGTTTTTGCGAGGTACACTGAAAAGCGCGAAAGGAGCTAGCGGAGCAGTGACGATTGCGTCGTTGGACCACTTGTGAGTTCTAGTGTAGCTTAATTTTATGCATAATTTTAACTTCATTTTTTGTCCACGGTTTAGAAGTATTTAGTTTTTTTACAAATAAAATAAAATAAAAAAATCTGCAGTTTTCGTGTAAACTATCAGAAAGTCCGAATTTAACGACATAAGAGAGATTATTGAGGGGGAAAGGGCCATTGAACAAAAATCATTGTAAAACAGTGAGCCCAGTTGATTTTAGGCCGAAACACGTCGTTTAAGACCTCAAAACCACGATTTTGTGATTGTTCAGAAGAAAAAAAAGGTATAATTCCTATACCAATTGGCGAATGTTCCATACTATAATTCATACAACTCGGATTGGAGCAAAAATCCCAATTTCCAATACCAACAGCCAGGTATAGGAAATTCATATCAAAACTTTAATGAGGATCCACGATATTTCGATCACAATTTAGGCTATCGATCGTATAGTCAAGATTATTATCCTCAACCATCTAATCTATTTCAATTTGAGTCAAATGCATATTCGTGTCTGGAGCCGGTGTCTTTTTAAGATAAATTCTTAGCAAATTTGAGAGAAATCATAGCAGACCTCCGAAGATGTGAAATCACATGCAATAGAGACAATTCATACTTTTCAAACACTGAAAATCATCAACCATTCAGTCCAATAATACCCGATCATTGTCTTTTGAAAAGAAACATTGAAAATCCTTAATTAAGTTTCAATAGAAATCAACAACCATTCAGTATTCAGGATTTTTAGTCTAATAATACTCAAATATTCCAACCCTCCAATCAAAATCCACTCCAGTTCCAAAATCAAAATTTCAACTAGTGATGGAGATGAACTGATGAGCACCTTGAGAAAGTTTAAAAACCAATTGAACTCTCATTCTCAAGCTTTGACTAGGTTAGAAACCCAAGCAGAGCAACTACCTGATACTTTAATAATGGAGGAATTATCAAATCAAGTGATAGATAATTTTGAAGATGAGTACAGTGAAACAGAGGAAAGTTTTTAAGTTGAGAGTGACATATCACAGGACAAGTGTGCGCAAACCATTCCTTTACCACGAGAGCCGAAAAAGACACCATATGAACCTAAAGCAATATTTACCCAATATCTCGATGAGCTATGTCTTGAAGATAAACAAGGAAGGGATGAGTACTATGTAATTGATGGGATTGATAAGGTGATGAAGGACTCATTACTTTATTCGTTGACAGAAGAGTCGTTGGACACAATTACTAAACATGGGATGAATGTAGAGCAAGACAAATGAAAGAAATTATATGATGATTATTATGTTCTTGATGTCTTGTTTATTACTGAATGTTCACAATGGACACCATGGACTGATTTACTTCCCACACTTGCTCCGACATGTGGTGGAAGTGTCGCAGACAGGAAGGGTGTTGGATAGCCCTTTGCGGAGCGTCATGCCAAAGACGTTAAATATTGGTCATAGGCTGTGAAACTTAGTTTCTACCCTCAATTTGTAGAATATGATGTTATTTAATTTCTACAATTTTCAATTCCTTAGGATTGTAAGCCCTTAAGGCCAAATCATTGTTTACTTCATTTAAATAAAGACTCATTCTTTGTGCTATATTGAGTAATGATTTCCGAAAAGTGATGATAAATTTCTTCCCTTTCTATGATATTGGGTATGTGTACTTTGTTGAATATTTCTACAGGTAACTCAATTCAAGTTTGTGGGGGAGAACAAACATAAAGAGAAAATTCTGGAATTGCGCTTCAATGGTAACTATATTTTTTTTCATGAGTATGATTGTGAACCATGAGGACATGGTTTAATTTAATTTTGGTGGGAAGGAATAGTTAGTTATAAGGAATGATTTTTAAAAAAAATTTGAAAATTTTGAAAAAAGAATTTTTAAAAATTGAATTTGTTTGGAAATATTCCTTATTTCTACGCATGAGTGTATTGCATTATGAGTTGATTAAGTTATGTTTATGATGCATGAGTAGTATGTGATGTGATAATCCCGCTCGTGAGAGTAATGATTAGATTGAGTTAGTGAGGTGATGTGGTTTTACATAGGTGAATAAATTAGTGAAATTAAAACTGAGAAGGATAATCTTGACCTATAAGCACATGCACACATTCACTATGGGACAATTAATTGATCTTTGACTATGTAGTTAAAATATTAGCTTTGCTGCTATAAAAGGGGAGTTGAAATGGAAGAATCTGAAAAAAATTTGAAAATATAAAAATAAAATGCAAAAATTAATTTTTCAATCTGAGTAACCGGGCCTCCTACCCCAAAAGGGAAGAAAACTAATGAGCATAAATCCCATGGAAAAAGCTCGGGCCTAGTTGGTCGGGACTAAAAAATTTCGCTAGAAAGTCCAGAGCTTAGAAAGACAAAAGGAATAAAGTGGAAAGAAATGACAAGAATGAGTTTTATATAAAAATGCAAAGTTTGATCAATGAAGTAGAAGAACGAAGATTGATCTACCACAGTAGACTATTCACAAAAATAAGGAAGGTTGTCTGGATTGGGAGTAGAGAATAACGAAGTTATTTACTTTAGTGAGAACCATTCATAACATAAGCTTGAGATAATTATTATTCGGTAGTGAGTGGGAATGTTTGCATCCATGTTGTCTTATACATTGTAGCATAACTTGGTTAATAAGTGTGTGAATGCGTGATAATGAAGAATGGAGAAATTATGGGTAGTATAGCTAACCCTCACGAGACTTCTCTCGTCCACTCGGTGTTGTCGAGGGGTTTAAAAGGCTTGTTACACGTGTTAAGTGTAATCGTCGACCCTCACGAAAGTAAGGGATTGGTATAGAGTAGTTAGAATAAAATAATCATCACAAAGTAGTTTTTCAAAAGTTCTCCTGAGATCATTACTAAAGGACTAGCAATATATAAGTTTGGGGTGTGATAGGTGTCAAATGTTGTACATTTTAGGCCCCTAATTCGCTATTGTTATGTCTTAATATTTCATTATTTGGTATTTTTATCCAGTTTGTATGTCTTAGTGTGTTTCATGAGCTTAATGAAGAAAACAAACTAACTTTGGTGAATTAACCAATGTTGTGTTTGTTACCACTCAAAAAGAGAAGATAAACGGAGTTTTGAACCAAGAGATGTATTTCGAAGGGCAAACCGGACATTAAACATGTTTTATATATCAATGTACGTGCCAATGGAACAAATGGCGTCCGAAAATATGAAGAATTGCAAAAGGTTGGATTTTGATATTTCGGGCCGAAGTTGGGCGCATACAGTAGGGGGAAAACAACATCAAATTTCAGGCGGTCATATCTCGGTCAAAAAAGGTCCGAATGGTGTGATTCTTGAGCCTAAACACAAGATCTTGAAGTCATATTTCCATAAAGATATATCATGCCTCCATCCAATATTTATAGCTCTAGTTATGATAAAAAGAGTGAGACATGTCTGCAGAAAAAAGCTAAAAATTTCAGATTCAGGCAGAAATCCTAGTTTGATCCGAATTTATCTGTTTTGACTAGGATGAATTTGTGTTCAACCCCACCACCTCTAATCACATGTTTTAGACATATAATACATCAGATTGAAGGGTTTGATCAGTTTGGAAGGAAAGTCATACCAAAAGGGGAATCCTACTCTCAATAGGAGAAGTCTAAAGCAATTAGGGTTTCCCTCAGGTTTGTCTATAACTACCAAGGTCTAGACCAGATCTAAAAAGCTTCTAATTCTATAATTTCCAGAGCACTATCTCTGTATATTTACATCTTTTAAAGAAGGGAGTCATTCAAGACCTAGAGATCCGGAAAAGAAGATCATGGAGGGCGTTTCTACATCAACGATGCAGTCTCCTTCTACCATGAGCAACTAATTCGGTATTTAAGGTTTTCTAGCAAAACCCTAGCCAAGTAATGTAGTTTATTTATTTGTTTCAATTGTAACGAGGGGAAACTATGACCACACTGTGATGATTGTGTAGATTTGTGACTGTAGTTATTCGTGATACGAGATCTTATATTTATTCTAATTCTTATCTTAGATTGAATGAATATATTATTTCAACCAAATATGTTATATTAAACATAGAGTGATTTTTTACACCATGGTGCTTAAACACTTGAAACTCTAGATTTACACAGGTCTTACCTCGACGAGGTGATATAGATATGCTTTAGTTTAATTTTATGTTGTAAGATTATATTAGAGTAAAGTAGATGGCATGTACTAGTCACACTCCGTCCAGAGATGGGTTGTAGCGAATCTGGTGGATAGTATCCTTTTTGGAACATATTTAACTATTTGCGGTACGATCTTATTCACGGTGATGGATCGCCCTCTTGCAATTGAGCAAGTAAATAGCTATATTATTCAGTTAGTGGTGGAGTATGAAAACCCTAGTTTTTCTTTATTGTTCTTGTCTTAATCTATATTTACTTACTTTATTAGTTAATTATTTAATCAATCACAAAATAAAAAATCATACTTTCATAGCAATTTAAGAGTATTACTTATGACAATTTAGAATACGACTTAGTCTCTGTGGGATCGATAACATTTCTCAAGCTGAACTGTACTACATTACGATTCGTGCACTTGCGATAGGTAAAACCTTGTCATCATAAGGGGTCGTTCTTAATCATTATTTTATCACCCCTAGACGCACATCAAGTTTTTGAAAGGTGATGAAGGACCAGTTACCTTATTTGTTGATAGAAGAATTGTTGGACACAAGTGCTAAACATGAGATGAATATAGAACAGGACAAATGAGAAAAAATGTATGACGATTATTATTTGCTTGATGTCTTTTTCATTACTGAATGTTCACAATGGACACCGTGGAATAATTTACTTCCCACACTTGTTCCGCCATGTGGCGGAAGTGTGGAAGAAAGGAAGGGTGTTGGATAGCCCTTTGCGGAGCTGTCGTGCCAACGAAGTTAAACATTGGTCTTAGGATGTGAAAGTTAGTTTCTAGCCTCAGTTTGTAGAATATGATGTCATTTAATTTCTACAATTTCAATTTGTAGGATTGTAGGCCCTTAAAGCCAAATCATTTAACTTAATTGAGGATTTTCAGTGTTCAAATATGCTAGGAATTTCTCTTCAAAAGACAATGATTGAGTATTATTGGACTGAAAATCCTGAGTACTGAATGGTTGAGGATTTCCGATATTTGGAAAGTATGAAATGTCTTTATTACATGTGATCTCACATCTTCAAAGGTCTGCTCTGATTTCTCTCAAAGATGCTAAGAATTTATCTTCAGAAGACAACAGCTCCGAACCGGGTGTGTTCTTAACCATTATTTTTATCACCCCTAGAAAGACATCAAGTTTTTGGCGCCGTTGCCGGGGACTAACAGATATTCTGAATTTTAGTAATTTAGTATACTTTAATTATTTGTATTATATCTAAAGTTGGATTGTGTGTTTTAGCAAAGTACACTGAAAAAGCGCGAAAGGAGCCAGCGGAGCAGTGACGATTGCGTCATTGGACCACTTGTGAGTTCTAGTGTAGTTTAATTTTACGCATAATCTTAGCGCTTGAGAAAGGGAATATGATCCCACAGAGACTAAGTCATATTTTGAATTCTCATAAAATAATACTCTTAAATTGCAATAAAAGTATAGTTTGTTGATTTTGATTTCTGAACTAGTTAAGTAATAAAGTAAGTAAAGATAAAAACTAGGGATTTCATGCTCCACCACTAACCGTATAATATAGTTATCTACTTGCTAAATTGCAAGAGGGCAATCTATTGGAAAGTTGACTTCAAACTCTTGATGTTAGGCTCAAGAATCACCCCATTTGGACCTGTTTTGACCGAGATATGGTCGTCCGAAGATGGCTTAAAATCTGGCCAAAACTAGCTCACCGAGTACTCAGTGGTTCAAAATCACTGGGCATAGGCTGAGCGTAGAAATAGCACTTTCTAGCCACTTTTAACTATTAGCGCGTAGGCTGGGCGTAGCAAAAGTCATGAAAACCACTTTTCTTATGAATAGTGTCGTTTGAACCCCCCGACTCCAATAAAATGATTCTTGAAGTTGTGGCCTCAAAAAATTACGTTTTCGCCCTCCGGGAGATACTTTTCTCTTGAAAACACCTCTTTTACTCTCCTCTTGAATAGAAATGAACATGTCATTGCTTAATTCACCAAAGTTAGCTTTTGTTTCTTCATTAAGCTTCTGAAACACGCTTAGATACATAAACGGCATAAATATACCAAATAATGGAATGTAGAGACATAACAATAGCAAGATAGGGGCTTAAAATGGTCAACATTCGGCACCTATCAGATATCATCCACCGGATTCGTTACAACGTATCTCCTAACAAAGTGTAACTAGTACATCCCATCTACTTTACTTTAATCTACTCCTACAACATAAAATTAAACTAAAGCATGTCAATGTATAATTTTTATACCAATTCGGCGAGTTTCCCATATTAGAATTTATACAACTCGGATTGGAGCAATCATCCCAATTTCCAATACCAACAATCAGGTATAGAAATTCATATTAGAGCTTTAATAAGGATCCACGATATTTCAATCACAGATTAGGTTATCGACCATATAGTCAAGATTATTATCCTCAATCATTTAATCAATTCCAATTTGAAGAGTCAAATGCATATTCGTGTTTGAAGTCGTTATCTTCTGGAGATAAATTCTTAGTTTCTTTGAGAGAAATCAGAGCAGACCTCCGAAGATGTGAGATCACATGCAATAGAGACAATTGAAAACTTGATGTCTGTCTAGGGGTGATAAAAATAATGGTTAAGAACACACCCTTAAGACAACTTAGGGTTTACCTATTGCAAGTGCACGAATCGTATTATAATACAGTTTGGCTTAAGAAAAGGAATATCGATCCCACAGAGACTAAGTCGTATTATGAATTCTCATAAAATAATACTCTTGAATTACGATAAAATTATAGTTTGTTGATTTTGATTTCTAAACTAGTTAACTAATAACGCAAGTAAAGATAGATTAAGACAAAAATAGTAGAGATAAAAACTAGGATTTTCATGCTCCACCACTAACAGCATAATATAGCTATCAAATTAAATTAAAGCATGTCTATATCACCTCGCTGAGGCATGGCCTGTGTAAACCTAGGGTTTCAAGTATTAAGCATCATTGTGTAAAAAATCATGATTTGTTTATGATAACATGATTGGTTAAGATAATATATTCATTCAATATAAGATAAGAATTAAGAATAAATATAAGATCTTGTGTCACGAATAACTACGGTCACACTCTTCACGTCTGATGTCCGCCCAGGGGTGTTAAAAATAGTGGTTAAGAACGACCCCTTAGGACGGCTTAGGTTTTACCTATCACAAGCGCACGAGTCATATTATAGTATAGTTCGGCTTGAGAAAGGTTATCGATCCCACAGAGACTAAGTCGTATTCTGAATTCTCGAAAAGTAATACTCTAAAAATGCTATGAAAATATGGTTTTTGGTTTGTGATTAATTAACTAATAAAACAAGTAAAGATAGATTAAGATAAGAATAATAGAAATAAAATCTAGGATTTTCATACTCTACCACTAACCGCATAACATAATTCTCTCTTTATTCAATTGCAAGAGGGCGATCCATAACTATGAATCAGGTTGTACCGCAAATAGTCGAATACGTCCCCAAAAAGGATACTATCTATCGGATTCGCTACAACCCATCTCTGGACAGAGTATGACTAGTGCATGTAAATTACTTTACTCTAATTTACTCCTACAGCATAAAATTAAACTAAAGCATGTCTATATCATCTCGTCGAGGCATGGCCTGTGTAAACCTACGATTTTGAGTGTTAAGAACTATTGTGTAGAAAATCATGGATCAAACATCCAAGTTCTAGCCCATAGTGAATAATCATGATTGAGTAAAACAGTATATTCATTCCATCTAAGACAAGAATTTAGAATAAATATAAAGTTTTGTATAGAAAATAGAAACTGTCTCTCATCTACAATAATCATCACAGTATAGTCACAGCTTCCCCTCATTACAATTGAAAATAAATTAAGAATTACATTACTTGGGTAGGGTTTAGTTAGAAAACTATAGATACCGAGTTAGTTGATCATGGTAGAAGGTGACTGCAACGTTGATGTAGAAATGCCTTCTATGGTCTTCTTCTACGGATAAATCTCCAGAGGCTACTCTGAAAATCATATGTGCATGGAAGCTCTGAAATTATGTGGAGAAAAGTCCCCAACTCTGTAGCAAAGGTCTGTATTTATAGACAAAGCCGAGGGAAACCCTAATGGTTGCCCTTTTTGGTAATTTTACACAAAACTTAATCAAAACCCTATATTCTGATGTATATATATGTATTTTCGCGTGCATTGAGGTGTAAAGTTGCAGTCACCACAAGGGAAAACAAGTCTGGGGCAAAACAAGAATTTCCAGAACTTAAAATCACTAGGCCCCTACGCTTGGGGCGTAGGGGAAGCTATGTCTGGGGAGTAGGCCAGTTTCAACTGCGTCTACTCCGGGCGTAGAAACAACACTTTCTAGCCACTTTTTATTGTTGTGGGCGTATGTCAAGTGTGGCAAAATACTTGGAACCAACTTTTCTTGATAATTATGTCATTTGAACCACTTCGACTCGCTTGTCATGATTCTTGAAGTTGCAGCTCAAAAAAAGGACAAATCTGTCATCTAGAAGCCACTTTTATCTTGAAAACACCTCTTAAACTCTCTTCTTGGATATAAATAAACATGTCTTTAGTTAATTCACCAAAGTTAGCTATTTTTTTTAAGCTTCTGAAACACGCTTAAACACGCAAACGACATAAAAATACCAAATAATGGAGTAAATGACGTAACAATAGCAAGATATAGGCTTAAATAAATAATATTAAGCATCTATCAACATTCATTTGATACAACGTGGATCCAATATGACATGTAGTAGCAAATAAAATCCGAATAGATTCAAGCCTAGCCACTGGAACAAAAGTCTCCTCAAAATATATACCCTTCATCTGAGTATAACCTTGAGCAACAAGCCTAGCCTTGTTCCTAACAACTGTACCATTTTCATTCTTTTTATTCTTGAATATCCACTTGGTACCTATCACATTTATGTTCTTCGGTCTAGACACAAGATACCATACATCATTCTTAACAAACTGCTGAAGTTCTTCTTGCATAGCATTTATTCATTCACTATCTTGAAGAGTTTCTTTGACATTTTTAGGTTTTAAGATAGATGTATAACACGCATATGAGACTTCATTCCAAGCCTTTCTACGGGTCACCATTATCTGATCGACTAATCCTATGACTTTATCCAAAAGATGGTTCAACTTGACCCTTGCAGATGGTTCCTTAGTAGGAGTAGGCTGAACATCACTAGATTGATCGAGGGATTCTATAGGACTAGGAGAATCATCATGAATCATGTTATCCTCTTCAGTATCAATAGGAGAATCATTATCTAAAGGAAAAAATGGCTCACTATCTCCCTCATCTATAGACATAGGTGACTCATAAACACATGAGTTATCAACTACTACATTGGTAGATTCCATCATAGTTTGAGTTCTAAGGTAAAAACCTATATGCCCTACTTATCAATGAATATCCCAAAAATATTCTCTCATCACTCTTGGACTCGAATTTCCTAATGGACTCATGATCTCAAAAAATATAGCATTTTGCTCCAAAAACCTTGAAATATTTCACATTTGGTTTCTTATCATTCTACAGTTCATATGAAGTTTTTAAGGTGTCAGACCTAAGATAGACTCTATTAAAGGTGTAACAAGCCATGTTCACTGCCTCAGCCAAAAAATACCTAGGAACATTCCTACCTTGTAGCATAACATTTGCCATCTTCTAAAGAACCCTATTCTTCCTCTCAACTACTCCATTTTGTTGTGGAGTACGTGGTGCTGAAAATTCATGCTTTATTCCTCTTTCATCACAAAAAATTTCAATATCGGAATTTTCAAACTCCTTTCCATGATCACCCATCACTCCAGTAATGAGATAATTCTTCTCAGTCTGAATCCTAAAACAAATGTTCTTAAAACTTTCAGGAGCTTCAGACTTTTCTCTCAGAAATCCAACCCATGTAAATCTAGAGTAATCATCCACCATGACAAAAATATACTTCTTACCTCCTTTGTTCATGGTTCTAGTGGGACCCATTAAGTCAATATGCAACAACTCTAAAGGTCTAGAAGTGTCAGTGGTATTTGTCTTCCTGTGCTGACATCTAACTTGTTTACCCTTTTGACATGGTCTACACACAATCCCTTTTTCATAACCAAGCTTAGGAACACCTCTAACAATTTTATTCGTAATAATTTTTGTTAAATCGCAAAAATTCACATGTCCCATTTGCCGGTGCCAGATCTCAACTTCATCAAGTTTAACTCTCTTGTAATATAATTTAAAATTAGGAACAATGCAATAGCAGTTATCAAACGAACGCATACATTCCATAACACAATTTCCAAAAGAGACAATGATAGAACACTTATCAGGGGAGAAATTGACATTATGGTCGTTATCGCATATCTGGCTTATACTCAGCAAATTATCTTTTAGACCTTCAACATAAAGCACATTGTCTAGTCTAGGTAGACCAGGAGTCACAACAGTACATTTTCCTATAACTTTTGACTTTTCTCAATCCTCAAAAGTAACTGTTCCACCATGACACTTTTCTAGAAACCCAAACAATGACTTATCTCCAGTCATGTGTCTAGAACATCTACTATCCAAATACCAAGAGCTAGAATCACGTGCTCTAAGTGCAGAATGAGCTACAAAATAGTGTAGCTCGCCTTTTCTAACACATGCCTTCTTCATCTTTGGAACTCTATTTACCAATTTTGACAATTTTTTCACCTCTTCAGTCAACACTCTAATCTTTGAACACAAAGGTCGAATGTGACCTCTTACTCTCCAGTGGTGACATATAGGAACAAACCTTTAAACTTCATTAGTCGGTCTCTTAGGATATCTCGAGGTAAATGAAGGCCTGCTTTTATCAGTTCTTTTGACATAGGATTGAGCATAAGGATTCCAATTCAAATTACCTTGAGAAAAACTAGATATTATATGGGAAGCTTTTACAAATGTAGTTTTTGAAACATTATTCGAATTATGTGTTACTCCATCAAAACCTAAACCCTTCGTATTTCCTACGGATTTTCCCATACTCAACATCTTATCGAACTTTAGTGTTCCATCAGACCATTTACAAAGTGTTAATTTCACATCTTTCAGGTCCTTCTCCAAATTCTCAATCTTGGTAGATTTCTCAACTAATTCCTTATTGAGACCATCTACTATCTTCAAAGCCTGAGTCCTTTCTAGTTCAAACTTATTCAGTCCCTCAACCAATTTGGCCTTTTGGGTCCGTATGAGATTTAAGGTTTGAGAACTATTGGCTAATTCGTCTTTTAAATAATGTAATTCTTTGTCCATGCTAAGACTTTTAGTCAATAGTTTCGTGTGATTTTTGTGAAGTTGTGTCGTCTTATCATGTAACTTATCATAAGGCTCTTGAAGCATGACATCACAATCTTCATCACTCTCAGAACCTTCATCTTCAGACATCACCCATCTTGAAGTAACTTCTTTAATCTCCTTACTTTGAGCAACAAACACAGTGAAGTTCTCAGACTCATCATCTACCTCCAAGTCTGTCTCATCACTAGCTGATCCATTATTAGATTCATCATCCTAAGTGACAGCTAAGCCTTTGGACTTTTTCATAGTGTTTGAATATTCTACAGCTATGTGACCATATCCATGACACTCAAAACAATGAGGTTTCTTCTTTTTAAGGTCAGACTTGTCATTCCGAGATTAGGTTTTAGTTCTATTTCAAGACTCATCTAATCTGTCTCCAAATTTTTGTCATTTGCCATTCCTATTAACCTTCACAAATTTATTCAACCTTTTAGCACACATGGCAATATCATTCAGATTCAACTCACTTTCTTCATCAGATTCAACATGATCCTCCTTGGTGGTTTTGAAAGCTATGTTCTTCTCTTTTGTGCCACTAGACTTTTTAGAGGGATTTTTTAATATCTCCATCTCATATGATTTTAGGTTCTCTGCCAATTCCTCAAGCTTAATTTCTTTAAGACTCATGACCTCATATATGACTATAACCTTAGACCAAAAACGTTCAGGTAGAGACCTAAGAATTTTCTTTGCTATGGTAGTCTCAGGAATGGGCTCACCTAAATTGTGACAACTTGTTACAATATCAGTTAGTCTAGCATCAAAATCAACATAGACTTTATCCTCCTCCATCTTAAGTTATTCAAATTGTGAATTTAGAATTTGAAGTTTTGATTGTTTAACTTTTGAAGTCCCTTCATGAGTTACTTGGAGAATATTCTAAGCTTCTTTGGCAATTTCGCATGTGGCAATTCTCTTAAACTCACTCGCAATCACAGCATTGTATAAAGCATTTAAAGCTTTGGAATTCCAACTAGCATTGTTTGTCTCAGCAGGAGTCTACTCACTTAACGGTTTTACTCTAGATTCATTAGTAGTAGCGTCTTTCACAGTGGGAGGTAAGTATCCTACCTCTATGGAAAGCCAAGCTTTCTCAACTAGAGATTTCAAAAATACTCTCATTCTAGTTTTCCAATAGGTGTAATTTGAGCCATCAAACAAAGGGGACCTAGATACGGACCCTCCTTCACGAGGTAAATCCATCGCTTAAGATCAGAATCAAACCCTAGGTAGTTAACCTAAAACGGAGCAATGACGCTCTGATACCAATTGAAATTACCTAGGCGACTAAGGAAAATAGTCTAGAAGGAGGTGAATAGGCCTTTTGACAATTTTAAGATCAATTAAAATTATCTAGCGAAAATTCAATTTTAATTAGTCACAAAACCCTAATTCTCTAATCAGATTAATCGAGCAATCATGAATATAAGTGTAGAAAATAAATCATGAGAAGACAGAGATTTTTACGTGAAAAATCTTGGAAAACACTCCAAGTAAAAACCACGGATACATTAGGGTATCGATGCACTATGAATCAAGAAGTACACAGACTCTATGAAGTTTTAAACTTACAAATCACTCCTGATTTTCATTTCTCCACTCGACATCTGAAAGTCTAGATCCACTCGAACTCCACGAAGCTCTCACTCCGATTTTCGTACTCTGATGGCTCCACTTCTCAATGGATCAAATAACCACGAAGCCTCCTGCTCCGATCTCCGCACTCAGACGGCTATGTTTCCCAACGAATCGATGCAATCACGTTGCAATATACGGTATGTAGATTTTTCATAATCTAGATCATCCAATTGTGCACAAAGATCTTCGGTGTAAAAGCATAATTGGAGAAACTCAAAAACAAGAGAGAACTAGAAGATATATGATCACTCTATAATTTTGTCTCTCTATCTCTCTATCTCTCTCTCTCTGCAGAAGAATATGAATTGTAGAAGAATTGCAGAGATCTCACAAAAGTCACCCCAAAATTCTGTAGAGACTCACCTTATTTATAGATAGGAGAATCCTATTTTGAGTAAACTTGTATCATTTTTGGACTAGAATTCCTCCCTTATTTAATCCTCCTGTAATTTGGAGTGAATCTGACCAATATTGGTGTATATATCATTTATACACGTGCTAGGATATGTTGGAGTGTAACCCAAGTTGATAGAAATTGAAACGATCCTTTGAGTTTACCAAAAAAACTCTGCAACCTACGCTTGAAGTGTAGGTTTTAGTTACGTTTGAAGCGTAGGGTAAATTCCACCAAGCGTAGGTCAAGTGTAGTTTTAGCACTTTCTAGCCACTTTTAGCTACTATAAACGTAGGTCACGCGTAGCAAAATCATTGGAAACCACTTTTCCCAACTTTTCTTCCATTTTACCCCCTCGACTCCATTGACATGTTTCTTGAAGTTTCGGCTCCGAAAAATATTGTTTATACCCTCCAGAATGTATTTTTTCGCTCAAACTTGCTTCATCTTTAATACTTTAAGTTTAATTTGAATTTGACGAGCTTGTCCATGCCTTTACTCAACCATTTTAATTATCCTAAACTTACCCGACCTTACAAGTCACTCAACATGGTTATTGTCGAGAACATGCCAACAATGAACAATATACAAATGTTCTTACAATTCGAATCTGATGCGAATTCGATTAGTCAGATATGGATTAGCAAAAAAAATTAATAATCCGAATTCGATAGTTCAATTTATTAACAAATCGGATATGAATTTAAGTAGATCCAATCCAAATCCGATCCGTTGCCAAATTGCCAAAAAAATCAACTTCAGACATGGATTGTCCGAATTGTCTCACATTTTGAAAACTTTATTTTGACATTCCAATGGCAAATTAACAAACCTTTGCCTGTCTTTTAACTTTTGTATGCCTTTACTATCCTTCACCTCACACAATAAAAAAGTAAGTAGTTGATTTCTTTAAATATTCTTAACCTTTTTATAGTTAAATCAAAGTTAAAGATACTTAATAATAGATAATGTTAACAAAATGTGAAATATTTCTCTCCTTCGTATATTAGTCTTCATTTATAAAGGTGCCCAATAAAATCAAACAAACTATGATACTAGACTAATAATTATTCTGTGTATATATTCTATCTAACCAATCAGTGTAAATAACAATTTTCATGATACTATACTAAAAATTTAGAAAAAATTATTGGACCGTCTTGATGTTCACAAGTGGGATTTAAATCATAGTTGTCAGAATCCAATTTTAACTATTAAAATTTTACAATTCTTCGATTCTGCTCCGATTTTATACGATTTACTACAATTCTACTTCGAATAATGGTTGGACGGTTAAGCCCTCCATATGAAATGCCCAAAAAAATTATGATTTAGTTCAATATCCCAATATATGGCCTAAATTTATGAGAAAATATTTAAAGGGTCAATGTATTAGAAAATTTTGAAAATTCTAATATGATTTAGACTTTTAAATTAAATATTTAATTATTAATATTTAAAAAAAAATTAATACGCTTAGGTAGAATCTACTAACGATTTTATCTAGACTCCCGATTCTGATAGTCTTGATCTAAATAGAGGTTTCAGTACAAGTCATTATGGGCCTAAATTGCTCAAGCATATATTGGGCTTATTAGTGCTACATACATAGCCCAAGGTCTAGATATCAAACCTGATTGTAGAATGTAATGTTGCACTATAAAATTATCAAATTTCAAATGTTGTATTTTCATGATTGATTCGATAATGAACTGAGAACTGGTGCCTACATATGCATTTTATCATTTCCTTTTTCAGAGTTCATTTGTTTTGCAAGATCATTCCCCATGAAATTATAAGGCAGTAATGTGTTCTAACTTGTAAAATGAACCAACATTAATTCAATCATCAATCATTCTCAAGCTGGTTAAGTAATGAGTCCAATCAAATATATAGATAAAGAAATATTATTGCACAAAATGTACTCGTAAGTAATTGCTCCCTGGATAACCAATGGATTATAACTATGGTTCCCGGTCGCGGTATCAGTCTCGATTTCACTCGCGGTAATAGTGTAATGAACTCGAACAGTATTGATCTTAAAAATAAATATCGGATGAGTATCAATGTTACATAATAGTATAGGCACCTTCCAAATATATTACGAATCAAAAGATACATAACCTCGGATATGGCCAACTATTTCAAAACTCATTTTCGATTTGCAATTGCCTTAGTTTATCATCAAATAAAACCCATGTAAATTTTGTAAATGACAAAACATATTGTAAGACTGATATTCTTTCCTTTGAGCCATGACAGATCAGAAGCTTAGTCCCCACTTGCATCAATCAACTACAAGTGAGACAAAATGAAAAGGACCTAAGCTATAAGGAAAAAACACAAGAATTGAAACAATGTGTCTTGTTCTTTGTCTAAATACACACATTTCAATCACACCCCAATGTGAACAAAATTCAAAAATAAGAAATCCTCCAAGCATTGTCAAAAGCTGAACTACCCATACATGAAGACACAGAAAAAGACAATTTTGCCCCAATAAACCTGAAATGATGAGCGTGAGATATGGCCATAGAGTCATAGTAACTGTTCCTTTTGCACCTTCTAATGGGTCCAACCCAATTGGGTCTTTTTGGCTCCTTCTGGGCTCTGATGTATGACTAGTCTTTGTGTAAAGCCCATCATCCCTATCAAGCCTGTGTTTGAAAGAAGTGAACTGGACCTTTGGTCCCCCCAATCCCTCACAAAACTAATTGGACCACCATTATTATTCTCTCATCACACATGTTTCAATGGTGGTTTTTAGATCATTGCATCAGACCTTCACTAGTAAGTTCTGATTTCATTTCCATATAAGGATCCTTTCCTTCATAGTTGAGACCATATTTCCACCTCACGAGATCGGTTTCGGTCGTGATAACAGTGTAAAACACTCAGACAATATCAATCTTAAAATTCAGGTATCTAATAGATGTAATAGTATCACCTTACGAGACGAACGATACATGACGTATTGGACAACACGGTGGCAAACCATGGTTCAGTCACAATCACTTCACTCGCAAATTTGATGATATTGTTAATCAATTTCATATGAGGAAGTTATTTCAACTTAGATTAAGATGATAATTTGTTTTGAATAAAATTATGGTTCAATCACAATCACATCACTCGTAGATTTGATGATATTGTTAATCAATTTCATATGAGGAAGTTATTTCAACTTAGATTAAACTGATAATTTGTTTTAAATAAAAATTTAGCGACTAAATTCATTGAGATGAATTATTAACATACGTTGTATCTTATTGTTAAATTTCATATGAATTCTATTCTTTTGAAGCAAATCATATCTAGAGGCAAATAAATATTTCTTTTTGGAGGGATTTCATTTTATTTTTCCTCCTCGTGATAACATAAAACGAAATCATTTCATAGTAAACTTTTGTTAAAGAGTTTCCGACAGAAAAAGTTGAAATACATCATTTACAAGATGTTAAAAGAGAAAATTATTGATTATTGTTATATAGTTGCATTCATTACTATTTAGTACTAATTTTTTAAAAGAATTTTATATTAGTGTGGCACGTAAGAACACAAAATTTATCCACACAAATAAAGAATAATGCTTTCGTCTAGCTTTCACTAAGCCGCCAAGAGGAGCTCGGCATGTACATACAATTTATACTATATATAATATATGTGTGTGTATATATATATTGGTTAATCCATGAACATGACAGAACATGACACTGCAATGTCATATGCTATAGAAAGTGACTGAAATGGACTAGTTTGGCCCCTAACTCGATTCACTCTTACATTGTCGTTTCCGAGTTTTGAAGCCTAACTATTAATTCACTGGGAATAATTCGAGCTAAATATTACTCCATCTATTTTCAGCTTTAAAGCACGGTAATGGGTAATTAATGCCCTATTTGGTAACGTCTGATGGTCTGATCCTTAAATTGAAAGTCTATTTAGTAAGTGGTATGGTTTGATGATTTCGGTCTGAGAAAAATGAAACCAATCATTTATAAATATATTTTATTTTATTTATTCATTTATTCATTTATTTTTATTTTTATTTTATTTATTATTTATTCATTTATTACTATATTTATTTATTATTATTCTTTTTATGTATTATTTAATTTATTTTGTTTATTATTCATTATTTTGTTTATTTTTTATTCATTTATTTTTTTAATTTATAAATATATTTTATTAATTTATTACTTATATTATTATTTATTCATTTATTTATTATTATATTTATTTATTTTTATTATATTTATGTATTATTTAATTCATTTTATTTATTACTCATAATTTTGTTTATTTTTATTCATTTATAAATATAGTTTATTTAATTTATTATTTATATTATTATTTATTCATTTATTTTATTCATAAATATATTTTATTCAATTTATTTTTTATATTTATTATTTATTGTTTATTAATTTATAAATATATTTTATTATTATTATGTATTATTTATTTTATTTTATTTTGTTTGTTGGGTGATTGGTTGGTGTCTCAAAATTCTGATTTTGGTTACCAATTTTTGGAACCAGACCAACTTGACCCAACAAAAAGTTGGGTCCAAAAACACTTCATTTGGTTCAATTTGATCTGGATTCAATTTTTTAGACCAAGTCAAAACAAACATGGTCTGGTCTCTAAAAACCACGACCAAACCAGACCAAATGGACTCGAAACCAAAAAAAAATAGGGCCTAAAACTGAACCTATATGAGCATATGCATATTTCAGTATATTCCATCAATTTATCAACCGAGATACCTAACAAAAAATTGAAAAGAAATTAATGGATAAAAAATTAATTCTTTGAACAAGATGAGCATTCAAAAGTGGAACCGGTTGATATTCTCACAAAGTCTCTTGCTGAGCATGTTTAATTTGTATACTCCAGCTTGAGAGAGAGTGTTAGAGTTATTATATTTTGTTGTTATTTCTTTTTTTTATTATTATACTTAAGGGTACTATTATAATTTGTCAATAAATCTGTGAGAAGTGTGGGATAATCCTGAATATCCAACACTCACTTTTCACGTAGGTTTATTTCTTCTTCTACAACAAATATTAGATTCTTAAGTTCAACTATAGATGTATTATACTTGCAAAATTAGCAATCATGTATCCCTAAGGCCCTGTTTGTTTGTTAGTCTTTATTTGTTTTGTTTTGTTTTGTTTTTGTTTTGAAAACTAATTTATGTTTGGGTAAGTTAGTTTTAGGTTTTTAAGACAAAACATTTCAAAACCTATTAAAACCAAACCCTTCTTTTTGTAAGTGATGAAAGACCAAAAAATATTTGGTCTTTCAGCCATCATATTTGACTTTCTTCACACGGGCCCCACCTCTCTCTCTCTCTCTTTCTCCTCGCGCAAAAGCCAAAAGCTACCCCTTTATAATTAAATTTTTTTTTCTTCCTTTCTCTCTCTCTCTCTCCTATATATATATATATATTACTATTTTTTAATTCAAATAGTAAAATTAAAAAATATGTATATAATTAATAATATATATATAATTCAAAAAATATATTTAAAATTTGAAAATAATATGTAAATTCCAAAATAATATATATATAAATATATAAAAAATAATATATATAAATATATATAAAATTAAAATATATAAATATATATATAATTAAAAAAATAATATATATATTTTATTTTATAATAATATATATATATTAATATTATTAAATATATATAAATAATATATAAATTCAAAATAATATACAATTTTTTTTAATTTTCTTATAGTATTTTGGAATTTTATATATTATTTTTGTATTTTATATAATTTTTGAATTTTGTATATTATTTTTATTATATATATATTTTGAATTTTGTATATTATTTTTAATTTATATTTTAAAAAAAAATTTATTAGAGTATGTTGGAATTATATATATATATTATTTTTTATATTTTTTTAATTATATATTTTTAATTTTATTACAGTATTTTAGAATTTTATATATTATTTTTGTATTTTATATATTTTTTTAATTTTATATATTATCACAAGGATAGTTTAAAAATAGGGATAGTTGTTCTTTGGGAATAGGAATAGTAACTTAAACATTCTATATATATTTATTATATCTTACTTTAAGAAAAAAAACTTTTTTTATTTTTTTATTTTTAAAGTTTATTACAAAATAAAGACTATTATATTTCAATATATTTACAATCAGTTTCAGACCAGATCATTATTTGGAACCAGACAATTTGCCAAACATGATTTTGTTTTAGTTTTTCAGACAAAACCTGAAAGACCAGATCGCTTACCAAGCAGAGTTTCAGATCAGCACCAAGACAAAATCAGACCAGACAAAACCAGATCAGACAAGACCAAACAAATCTCTTTCCAAACAGGGCCTAAATTGGGTAACGCAAAAAGAAAATATGCATAAAAAACTAACATTCACATATATTATCTGCTTTGTACATTTTATGCTCATAATATTTAAATTAAATTTAAAAAATTAAAAAAATTTGAACTCATATATAAGTTATATAATATAACCATGTCCCCACATTCTCTCTTATTAGTACGAAGGAGAACACTTCTACCTTGATTATATATATATATATATATATATATATATAAGGGTAAATATTATTGACACCCCCTCAAAGGTACCCTAATTTCACATAGACTCCCTCGATATTCACTATTCTCACTCAGACCCCCTCAAAATTAAATTTTGTCCCACAAAGACCCCCTCCGTTTCTACGCCGTTAAATTGTGTCGTTAACCACCCTGTGAATTGTCTATTTTGCCCTCAAAATGATATAAAATGACCTGCATATCCTTCTTCTTCTTTAATTTGGGCATCCTAAAACCCTAACCCTAATTTATATATAGAGAGAGATTGGAAGTGAGAAATTGGGAGAGAGATTGAAGATGAGGATTGTATATATTGCATACCCATATATACATATATATATATGCTGTTATATATACCCATATACCCGTATATATATATCCATATATATATATATCCATATACCCGTATATATATATACTATATACCCGTATATATATATATAGATCCTGCTATATATGTATAGATCTATATATATATATATGTATAGATCTATATATATATGTGTATATATATATATGTATAGATCTATATATATGTGTGTGTATATATATATATATATATATATGTGTGCGGCAGTGTGTGCAGAGGTGTGTGTGTGTGTGTGTGTGTGTGTGTGTGTGTGTGTGAGAGAGAGAGAGAGAGAGAGAGAGTGAAAAAAAATTTAAATGTTTTTTTAATTTTATATTTATTTTTGAATTTAGTATTTTTTTTTGAAATTTAATATATATATATTTTGAATTTTATATTTATTTTCAAATTTTATAATTTTTTATGTTTTTTTTACTTTTATAATTATTTTTGAAATTTAATATATATTTTTAAATTTTTATGTTTTTTGCGATTTTTATATTTATTTTCGAAATTTAATATGTTTTTTTGAAAAAAAAATAATTTCGAAATTTATATATATATTTAATATTATATTTATTTTTTCGAATTTTATATATATTTTGAAAATTTAATACAATTTTTTTTGAATTTTAAATATTTCTTTCAAATTTTATATATTATTTTTGAACTTTATAATTTAGGTATGTTTATTGAAATTTAAATATTTTTTTGAATCTATATATTTTTCTAAATTTTTATATATTTTCAGATTTTAATATAATTTTTCAAAATTTTATATATTTTTTTAATTTTATATTTTTTTTGCATTTTCAGATTTTATATAATTTTTTTGAATTTTAAATATTTCTTTCAAATTTTATATATTTTTTCAAATTTTATATATTTTTTCAAATTTTATATATATATTTTCGTAAAATATATATTATCCTAATGTAATAAGTGAAACCTTAGGGGGTGCTACTGCAATTTACCCTTTTTTTAAATATATATCAAAGGGCAAATTAGTAATTTCGCAATAAAACGTTAATAAAACTAACGGTCCTCTGTCATAGGGGGTCTGTGTAAAAATACTCAATATCGAAGGGACCCGTATGAGATTATGATCCCTTTGAGGGGATGTCGGTGGGAATAATCCTATATAATCCAGCTAACACTTCGTATAAGTTTGCATGGACTAACAGCACTAGTTGCATGTGTTGTGTGGCAAAATAACCAAATTAATTCCCCAAACTAGACCTTACCTAAAAGCCACCAAAAGACGTACGTAAATGTAGCATTGATCCGTCCTAATTCTACCTTATATAGGGTGGAAACTAGATATTAAATATTTTAAAGTCACACTTGTAAATTTTGGTATGTAAGAAAGTAAAAGTTAACTTAAAATTAAAAGGGTATGTTTAGTTTGTATTTTTTAAAATTTTTTTTTTTTTTTTTGAAAATTGAAATTAGAAAACTAAACAAAAACTCTGATTAGTTTAATTTTCTGATGACAGTTTTCAGGAAACTCAGTTATAATAATGTTTTATGTTGTCAGAAAACTTATTTTTATTGCTCTTGAAAAATTATTCTATGTTCTCAAAATTATCGAAAATAATTTTTAGAGATACAAACCAAATTATCCCTAAATAACTTATTTATTGACAAACAATACATTGAAACCTAATTCGTAGATTATTACCCTCCTTAATTATCGCCTAGGAGCAAAAAAACCCCTCAATTATTAATTGGGTGCAATGTACCCCCCTCAATTCGTAAATGACACATTTACCCCTAAATTAAATTTTAAAAAAGTATATAAAATTCAAAAAAAAATATTAATTCCCAAAATATATATAAAATTCAAAACAAATATATAAAATTCGAAAAAATATATATAAATTTTGAAAAACATATATAAAATTCAAAAAATATATATAAAATTTGAAAAAAGTATATAAATTTCGAAAAAATATATAAAATTCGAAACAAAATATATAAATTTTAAAATATATATATATTTCAAAAAATAAAATTTGAAAAAATATATATATTGGTAGAATGTCATATCTTTTCTAATGAAGTGAATCAAATTACTTACCACCACCATCAATTAGTGGTCTTCTTTTATATATATTTTTCCAAAATATATATTTGTTTCAAAATTTATATTTGTTTGAATTTTATATATTGTTTTTGAATTTTATATATTATTTTCGGATTTTATATATTTTTTTCTAATTTTATATATTGTTTTTGAATTTTTTTTTCTAATTTTATATATATTTTCGAATTTTATATTTTTCATTCAAAATTTAATATATTGTTTTCAAATTTTCTATATTATTTTCGAATTTTATATATTTGTTTCGAATTTTAAATTTTTTTCAAAATTTAATATATTGTTTTTGAAATTTATATATATATATTTCTCGAATTTTATATATTTGTTTCAAATTTTAAAAACATTTCAAATTCAAAATTTAATATATTGTTTTTGAATTTTATATATATATTTTTCAAATTTTATATATTTGTTTCGAATTTTAAAAAAATTTCAAAATTTAATATATTCTTTTTTGAATTATATATATATTTTAAAATTTTATATATATTAATTAACCCTTAAAATAATTTATTTTATTTTTGTAAGGGTAAAACTGTAATTTTGCAATGGTGATGGGGTAAATTGCACCCAATTGGGATAGTTAAGGGGTTTTTTTGTGCCCCTTTTGTAGTTGAGGGGGTTTTATGCACTTTACCCTTTTTTCAGTTATATACTCATATAATTTGTATAATTTCACTGCTGTCCCATCTCAAATAATTTCTTGGATCCGTTATTGCCTCCATTAAACCATCTCAAATAATTTATATACCCCAGCATTGAATTAGTGGATGCTAATTGAGAGGATTAGGACATCCATGAGTTGTTTTTTAAGGATTGAAGAACACAAGTCATCAAAAACAAACCCTTTATGTCTTCCTAAAGTTGAATGAAAAAATAAATTAGTGAATATATATATATATATATGTTTTATGTATGTATATTATGAGCATTGGAGCCAGTAATGCTTAGTGCTTGTAATCATCCTTTTCCCAAATTCTGATTCTAGAACCTCATGAAGGTCCCTCTGTGTAGCCCATATTTGGAATAAAATTGCAGTGATATTTGAGAATTTTTTTTTTTTTTTGTATCTACATATTGATTAACAACTACATATGTTCGATTAATGCTAAACGACATGGACAAATGAAAAATTTGTATAATACATCTTGTAAAATATAGTTTAAGCAACGTACAAGATCATGCAAATCCATTTGTATTAATATATAACTTGTATACCATATGATTACAACCAAGTGTTAACTAATACAATTTTTATGTGTTCGTTAACATGATGTATCAACTCAATTTCTAATTGACTATTGTAATTAAAATTAAAACTATTTTAGTTGTATCTAAAACCACCATGAAGATTTTGTTGATTAAAAGGATATTTATGACAATAGAGTCCGAAATTTTTAGTTGATGACACGTAATGATATCTTGTTTATGGATGTAATTTAATTTTACTTATTCGATTTTAGCATAAAGCGAATAATTAATTCACACTATTCATTGATTCGTACAAAATTAGTATTAAAATTTTAAGTTTTTTCATCTAAATCAACTCGTTCGAATCGGATATATAAGAACATTTGTATTATTGTTCATTGTTGGCATGTTCTCGACAATAACCATGTTAAGTGACTTGTAAAGTCGGGTATGTTTAGGAAAATTAAAGTGGTCAAGCAAAAACATGGACAAGTTTCATCAACTTCAAATTAAGCTTAGAGAAATAAAGAAGAAGCAAGTTTGAGCAAAAAATGTCCTCCGGAAGGCAAAAATGATATTTTTCGGAGCCGAAATTTCGGGAAACATACCAACGGAATCGAGGGGGTTCAAATGGAAGAAAAGTTGGGAAAAGTAATAAAATTATGATAAGGGGTATTTTTGAGAAAAAAATTTAAGTTCATTTCATTCCTAAAAATGCATAATATTTACAACCAAACAATAAAATAAGAATGGTTATTTTCATTTCATTTTTATTTTCATTCTATTCTCACTTGCATTTCATTTCATTCCATTCACGCGTACCAAACATAGCATAAGGGTCTACTTGGTTTATATTTTTTAAAACAGATTTCTGTTTTTTAAAAACTGAAAATCAAAAAACTATATAAAAAATTTGTTTGATTTAGTTTTGTGAAAACAGTTTTCATGAAACTCAGTTATAATAATATATGTTTTCAGAAAACTTATTTTTATTATTCTCGAAAAACTGTTTTATATCCTCAGAATTCTTGATAAGAGTTTTTAGAAATACAAACCAAGCTAACTCTAATTAACTTATTTATTGAAAAAAAAATACATTGAAACCTAATTGGATTTGGCGCCACTTGATTTTGATGAAGAGTTTATTTTATATAAAAACAATTAAGTTAAAACAATTACTCAATACTGAAGTTCGAACCACCGTGCCTCCATTCAGATTGGACATGTTTCAGTTAATGAGCTAGTGAGGGTGGATTCCTCGATTGAATTTTTCGATTGTTTCAATTATACCATATAATTTATGAAATTTAAAATAGGGTAATTTTTATAAAATCCTATGTAGTTTCATGATTTAATAAAAAAATCTCCTATAATTTCAAACACTCCTTGATTTGCATTCTCGTTATAATTACCCCCTTATTCCAAAAAAGATACAATTTTATGGTCATGTGGTTTGTGAATTTCCTATTATGCCCTTGAATCACCTTATTTCATAAAACCTCTTGTATTTTCGAAATATATATTGGAAATATATATATATTTCTGAAAAAATATATATATTGACAAAAAGTACATATTTATGAGAAATATATAGATTTTTTCTGAAATATATATATATATATATATATATATATATATATATTTCCGAAATATATATATTCGAAATATAATTTATATTCCAAATATATATATATATATTTTTTCAAAATATATATTTTCTTACGAAATATATATTGTTTCCAAAATATATATTCTTTTTTGAAATATATATTTTTTTCGAAATATATATTTTCTTCCAAAATATATTCGGAAAAATATATATATTTCTCATAAATATGTAGGGTAAATATATATTTCAAAACATATTTATTTCAGAAAAAAACATTTATATTTCGGAAAGTATATATATTTTGGAAAAAAATATGTATTATTTTCCGAAATATATATATATATATATATTTTCCCAAAATAAATATTTTATCCTAAACATGTATTTTTTAAAAATATATATTTTCTTTTGAAAAATATATTCCTCCCAAAATATATAAATATTTTGGAAAAATATATATATATCATAAAAAATATATATATTTCTCATAAATATGTATTATTTTACGAAATATATATATTTTTCCGATATATATTTCCGAAATAAATATTTTTTCCGAAATATAATTTTTTTTTGAAATCTAAATTTTCTTCCGAAATACTATATATTTTCCCCAAAAAATATATATTTCAGAAAAAAAAATATTTTTCATAAATATGTATTTTTTCAAAATATATATATATATATTTCAAAACTAGAGGGGTTTTATCAAATAAGGTGATTCAGGGGCAAAATAGGAAATTCACAAGCCAAATGACCTAAAAATTGAATTTTTTTGGGGGCAAGGGGGTAATTGTAACTGGAATGCAAATCAAGGGGTGCTTGGAATTATAGGAGTTTTTTTTTATTAAATAATGAAATTACATGGGGTTTTATGAAACTTACCCTTTAAAATATACCTTATTAAAATTATATTTCACCCCTACTGACTTTTGTAATTTTTTCAGTTATATACTCGTATAATTTGTATAATTTCACCGTTGTCCCATCTCAAATAATTTCTTGGATCCGTTATTGCCTCCATTAAACCATCTCAAATAATTTATATACCCCAGCATTGGATTAGTGTTAGTGGATGCTAATTGAGAGGATTAGGACATCCATGAGTTGTTTTTTAAGGATTGAAGAACACAAGTCAACAAAAACAAACCCTTTATGTCTTCCTAAAGTTGAATGAAAAAATAAATTAGTGAATATATATATATATATATATATATATATATATATATATATATATGTTTTATGTATGTATATTATGAGCATTGGAGCCAGTAATGCTTAGTGCTTGTAATCATCCTTTTCCCAAATTCTGATTCTAGAACCTCATGAAGGTCCCTCTGTGTAGCCCATATTTGGAATCGCTTCCATAAAAAAAGCAGTGTTATTTGAGAATTTTTTTTTTTTGTATCTACATATTGATTAACCACTACATATGTTCGATTAATGCTAAACGACATGCACAAATGACAAATTTGTATAATACATCTTGTAAAATATAGTTTAAGCAACGTACAAGATCATTCAAATCCATTTGTATTAATATATAACTTGTATACCATATGATTACAACCAAGTGTTAACATTGTCATGGCGCAACTAATACAATTTTTATTTGTTCGTTAACATGATGTATCAACTCATTTTTTAATTGACTATTGTAATTAAAAAAAATCAAAATTAAAACTATTTTAGTTGTATCTAAAACCACATGAAGATTTTGTTGATTAAAAGGATATTTATGACAATAGAGTCCGAAATTTTAGCTGATGACACATAATGATATCTTGTTTATGGATGTAATTAAATTTTACTTAGTCAATTTTAGCATAAAGCGAATAATTAATCTGATTAATTCACACTATTCATTGATTCGTACAAAATTAGTATTAAAATTTCAAGTTTTTTCATCTAAATCAACTCCTTCAAATCGGATCTTTATTTTCATAACCCCTTTTCACTTCACATATTCCACATATGTAATTAAATGAGGGACAATACTTGCCTCAGACCATGTAAAGAGAAATTTCTTACTTACAAGTGGTGTGGTCCAATAAAAAACTTACAACTGTCCTAAAATTTTGAAACATTTCTATAAATTGCAAAATCTTTTCATAATAATTAATTTGATTCGTTTTTCAAATTTCAAAAATAATCTACTTATAGTAATATTTTAGAATACATGTCACTTTTTTATTAGACCATATCACGTATAAGTAGAAAGTTTCTCCTTATATGACTTGAGACAAGCACTGCCCTTAAATGAGTATACAGGTAGGGATGGCAAAAATTCTCGTTCCAGTTGCGCCCCGCCCCGCCTCAATTTAAGCGGGTTTGGAGACCCGATTAAATAAATAGATTTCAGGATGGGTATGAGGGAGGGTTGCCCCGCCCCGATTATGTTGCATGCCCCACCCCGCTTACATTATAAATTACATATTTACCCTTATTAATTTATATACATTACACTTATATACATATCTAAATACATATCTACAAGTAAACATTAGTCTCATAATTTATTTATTTTTATTTTTCATCCTATACCAAATCCTAATTGTCTTACCTCTTCACTTTTTTTGTCTTAATCTCATCTCAACTATGTAAAAAATTACATGTATTACTTTGATATTTGTATTATAATATTAATTTACAAATTTTCATTAAGAAGAAACATTATTTTCATTTGTATAAAAAAAAATTTAATGGAAAATCGCCCCACCCCGCTCCCCCCTAGTTTTACCCCACCCCGCCACATTTAATAACCAATTATGAAATGGGTATGGATGTGATAAAGTTAAACGGGAATGAGAATGAGGAGTGCGATCCCTACCCCATTGTCATCCCTATATACATGTATACAAAATTTCTATAAAATTAGTCAATGGAAAAATTTTAAAGAAAAGAAGAAGAATCACTTTTAAATAGTACTAATGTTTAGTTAATTACTAATTCCCTCTTATAGAAAATTTTTACATTCATCAATAGAATACTTTTACGAATTTGCTTATTAAGATTCAATTTTAATTTACAAAAACACCATAGAATCTAACTACTCGAAAATAATCTTTTGAGTTCGTAAAAATGTTCAACAATTGAATCATACCACATTTTGGATGATAAGAGTTCCATAATTATAGTACATCATCAATGCTATATTTGAACTAGAAAGATAGCATTAGACAACTCATTGATCATCAATGCATAATAGTTAATTCTATAGTATTAGAAAATTCACAGAAAAGTCAAGTACGTCAAGGGTTCCAACGAGTAGTATAAAGATGGAAAGCAGTGACATAAGTAGAACTTTGCATTTTATATATACAAGTGTGTATATATATATATATATATGCATGAATATATAGAGAGAGGTCCAAAAGGTTAGGGGACAAAAGGAGCATCACACGAGACAATAAATAAAGGGGTTTGAATATAACGTGTTTTCTGGGGTGGAATAGTATAGGGCTTTGGGCTTTTTAACTGAGCCCAAAGCTTCTAATTATACGTGTAATTGGTTTTAGTAATCCAAAGTAATTAGCGAATCTCTCTCACTCTCACCCATTCCCTCTCTCTATGCACTTGCCTTTCCCAACAACCAAACACCCCCCAATCCACAACCACCCTAATTACCAATTTACCCCCATAATATGGATTCACATCTCATAGTTCCAAAACTAATGGCCCCACAATCTTTGTTTGTTAACAAATCCTAATCAATAGTTTGTTAACAATTAACAATAAATTGCTTGATTACCCATTTGGAAAATGTCTTATAGTTCAAATAATTGGATTAAGAGTAATTCTACTTGCACTCAAATGTTAAATTTACTTATTCACTTGCATTAGTGAATAAGTTTGTGTGCGTCATATCTATTACATCAAATCATATTATCTTTTTGGTGTAGCAAATAGATTAGACTATTCGTTAATGATAATTTTTCTTCTATTAATTTGAGTGATAGACGTGAGTCTGAATTCTTTCATGACATTAAATTTTATTTCACTAACATGAAAAATGTTATTGACTATTCAGGGAAAAAAAATGTGATCATTCGAAGAATATACCAAAGGTCTTATAATTTGATGGTATCACATTTTCTCCCCAAATAAAATATTAAGGATACGAGACTCATATAGGGGTATGTGAGTGTGTGAGTATCTTATTATTTATTAGAATACATATTTGGACGACCATACTTGTTCAAATTTATCTCTCTCAACTTGGATGTCTTGAGACGAGCCTTGAAAAGTTTTAGTATAAGTAGCAGGAATTCGCAGTTCTTTCAGACGTACTACAGGGATAAATTCCTCCACCATTATATATAGGGAAAATTACATAAACTATCTCTGAATTATGACCTAATTGCAGAGAATACCGCTAACGTTTGAATAATATCAGTTACTACCCCTTACAACAGCCCCAGTCAGATTTGTGCGTGAATTTACTTAAAAGCCCTTGTTTTATATTATATTTTAGGGTTAATTTCAAGAAACCCCCTATACTATCTAGTTTTATCAATTAACCCCCACGGTGTCCACTTTGCTCCAAAAATTATAAATTCCAAAATATATATATATTTTTCGCAAAAAAATTATTTTTCGGAGGGAGAATATTATTTTCCAAAATATGAATTATTTCAGAAAAAATAATATATATTTTTTGAAAAAAAATTATTTTTAGAAAAAAATCATATTTTGGAATATAGTATATATTTTTTGCAAGAAAAATATTTTTTAGAAAAGATCATATTTTGGAACATAATATATATTTTTCGCAAAAAAAGTATTTTTCGGAAAAAAATTCATATTTTGGAACATAATAAGTACTTTTTGCAAACAAATCATATTTTGGAACATAATATATATTTTTCGAAAAAAATTCATATTTTGGAACATAATATATACTTTTTCGCAAAAAAAATATTTTTCGAATTTTTTTTTCATATTTTGGAACATAATAAGTACTTTTTTGCAAAAAAAAAATCATATTTTGGAACATAATATATATTTTTCGGAAAAAATTCATATTTTGGAACATAATAAGTATTTTTTTGCAAAAAAAATCATATTTTGGAACATAATATATACTTTTTCGCAAAAAAATTATTTTTTGAATTTTTTTTTCATATTTTGGAACATAATGGAAATTCAAAAAAATTAGGGTATTTAAGTAATTGTTTATGCAAAATTGGAACATACAATGATATGAGGGCAAAAATGGAAGTTCACTACAAAAACAGTCTTTATTGACCAATACACAAAGTTTTCAGCGTTGACTTTGAATAGAAGGGTCTAAGTGTTACAACGGAGGTGGTTTTAAGAGTAGTTTATGATATTATTGAAATATAAAGGATACCGCGTGCAATTAGATCATAGTTCAGGGATAGTTTGTATAATTTCCCCTTATATATAATACACCTCTGATAAAAATTAACGAGAGTATTACTTAACATATATTCCGAGACACCGAGTATCATGCCACTCACTTGACATATATTTCGAGACACCGAGTATCATGTCACTCATAAGTATGTTTAACTCCCTCTTGATTTTCTTTTTTCATGAATTCGCAACTAATTCTAAACATTAATAGGTGAAAGATGAGAACATCTTCATGGAATGTATCTATTGAATCACACACCCTTACAAAATATAATGTAAATTAAGGTGTCCCTAACACTCTCCACTATCCTCAATTTAAAACCAAAGAGGGTACCCCAAATCATTATTTGATCAATGTAGGCAAGTGCGTGGGTCAAAACATATTTTGGATAACCTTGCTAGGTGGGCAATGCATTGTTCAATTTACCAAAATAGCCCTTGGGCGTCATGTGCTGGTACCCTAGAAAGGGACACTTGCTTGAAACCAATTAAATGCCCTCAATGTTGAGGTGGAATTAGAGCTGAAAATTTCGAGTTATGGCTCGTGTTTGTGTCGGGTCGAGATCGTGTCGGGTCGAAATCGTATTGTTATTATACGTGTCGTGTCCGTGTTGACCCACGTGTCGACCCATGTAAATTATGTAATTCATTTAGCCTATTTATTATAATATTTTAAATTAAATTTGTCATAATCCAATACGAAATAAATTATTTAACCTATTATCAACAAAATTAAATTGATTTTGACACGATCCAGTAGTATTTTATTGATATATTTCAATCTATGACCAATTAGAGAAGAGAAAAATATAAAAATAAAGATAAATATAAACAGTAATTATGTCAAACGTGTCATGTTCGGGTTTTCCGTGTCGTGTTCGGATTGACCCTTATATTCTCGTGTCGTGTTCGGATCGACTCATTTTAGGCCTTAAACCGTGTCGTGTCCAATTTTACCAGCATAGGTGCAATGTAGCCATCACTATTTAGAGTCCCTTTCATTGGCATGCAATGCAAGGACTGTTTGGTCATTATCTATTTGAGAAAGCAATGCCAACTTCTCTTTTATGCTCATTTTTGGGACCATCTATGAGAAAGAGCCTTTGTCGTTGGGGTAGGATCCCAAAACTTGGAGTCACCCACATGGTCACCCAAGGGAATGTCATTTTCCAAGAATTGGAGGGTAATATAGTAATTTGAAGTCAAATGGGGAGTTTTGTAATTATGTGAGTTGTAAAGGGTAGAGAGACAGAGGGATGGGGTTTTATTTAAACACTAGTTCTCGTGTCCCACCGTGTCAGTCAAACCTTCTTTGACCAGCTTTATCCACCCAGCAAAATTAGTACTCTTAATTATTACTGTTATTTTTCACTTTTTCTTTGTAACCTATACAAATAATCTCCAAGATTCAAATGTAATATTTACAATATATTGTTTGGTTTATAATTTTGAAAATATATTTTTACACTTTAAAAATTGGAAATTAAAGAATTATATAAAAATTATGTTTGATTCAATATTCCTAAAATTATATTTAAAAAAAGTCACTTACAGTAAGCATTATTGTTAGAAAATTATCTTTTATAATCTGAAATAATTTTTTGTTTTCTAAATTCATATTGTTCTTAGAGATTTCTTGATTGTTTCTCAAATTGTGTCTTCAAAAGCACTACAAGAAAAAATGATTTTTACGACTTTGTATTTATAAGAAGTCGGCATTTTAATTCGTAAAATATACCTTTTATAAGGTTGATATAGAACTCTCTTTAATAAGTTCATAAATTGAAATTTTTTTACGAGAAACTAATAAGATAGTCGTAAAAACAAGTATTTATAAATAACCAAAACTCTCGTTAATATTTTTATTATTAATGAGGTAATTTTTGGCTTTAACAGGAGGTAAAATATCTCGTAAATAATTAGTTGACAATTTTATTTAGTTTTTATTGATGATTAAGTACTTATAATAGCGCGTGAAAAATAAATAAATGCAAAAATAATTTTTGTCAATATTTAAATGTATTAATAAGTAGTCACCCTACTATAAATAAATTATTGACGAGAAAAATATATGTCGCAAAAACCTTTATTCGAAGAATATTTAATTTTTTACGAACTACATTATTGCCCATAAAAATTATGTTTATTTACAAGGCCTTCATAGACTAAAATGCTATAATACCCGTAAAAAAAAAAAATTTACGACATGTTTGACCTCTTGTAAATAATTTTTTTCCTTCTTCTTGTATCTTCATAAACATATTGTTCAAGTCCAAAATTTAATTGATAAATCTAATGCAGGCACAAAAGAGGGAATCGGATGTTAAACTACTTGAAGGATCAGAGTGCGATTGAATAAAAGTTGATCCCATTCAAATTCAACTAATTTCTCGATTCATTGAGAGCTTGGATCGCAATTCGTGTCTGGGTCGGATTGAGATCGTATCATGTAGAAAAAGATATGATTAATATATATGTCAAATATGTTCAACTCTTACCCAATTTATTTATTAAATAGATTATTCGTGTTGACTCATGTAATCCATTTAGCTTATTTATTATGATATATTAAATTAAATTTTATATAATCTAACACGAAACGAATTATTTAACCTATTATCAGCAAAATTAAATTGAATTTGACACAATTCACTAATAGTTTATTTATATATTTCAACTCATGACCAATTATAGAAGAGAAAATAAATAAATATAAATATAAATATAAATATAATCGTGTCAAATATATCGTGTTCGGATTACTCATGTCGTGTTCGGGTCGACCCTCATACAACTTCAACCCTTTTATCATCAACCATAACCCTTTTTATTTCATGTCGTGTTCATTTCGTGTTACCCTATCATATCTCATTTTGCCAGATGTAATTGGCAGCTTGTCCATCACATATCACATATTTTATTATTACTAAACCTCTGGTTGTAGTGTTACTAATAGGATATCCAGTAGAACAAGAGTGTTGTTTTATTTTATTTTTTCAAATAATAATGTCTAAATAAAATGACAAACGATAGTTATAAAAATTGATAAGAAGTGAAGTACAAATAAAATATCAAAGAAAAAAAATAAAATGATACAATTATTTTGAAATTACGTAAAATTCATGAATAAAAAAAATAGAAGTCTATATAATTGATTATATTATTTCTTACTTGGAGGTAAATTAAAGATCATTATCCACACATAAGGTTACCATATTATATACTAGATTATTTTGGACTATTTTTACGGATTAACTCTTCAATTCATACTCGAATTTCAAATAAGATTCATTAATAGGTTTAGTTGAGTTATTCCTTCTTTGGAATACATACCCACACATAAGGTTATCTGTAATCATATTATATATTAGAGTATGTTGGACTATATATATATATATATATATATATATATGATACTTTTGTAATTAATTTTGGGATCATTATAAAAAAAAAAATTAATAGTTCATGTGAGTTATTTGTAATTCAAGATGATAAGTTGCAAAAGTGCAACAATTTGAGAGAAATTTTTGCGATTTACCCTTTGAAAATTAATACAATCAAGAGTGTTTAACTTCATGGGTTAAAAAAAATAACATCATATATTTGATCACAAGTGCACCTTAAAATAATACTAACTCATTTAAACATAAAGATATTGTAGTAACAAAATAATGCAATAATATTATCCATATGCATGATATGATATTTGTCTTGTAATAATATACATTTCTCTTTCTTATTCAATTCAAAACCCTATCAATACATATGAAACACTGACACTTCGTCTAGGGTTATCGTACCCGTGTCAGACATGCATGTCAGTGTTGAACGCTCCAAAAATACGTGTCCGACACACAAAAAACGTGTCCTAACTTTTTAAAAAATTGGACACTTGGAGGACACACGGTGGGTCGGTTGATTCAATGAAAAATAAAAGTCTTATAGAGCCAATAATTTAATGGATCACTTATGGAACTTCAACACTTCTAATTCAATCTTTGACTTTGAACATACTTGAATATCTTTATTCATCCTCATTTTGTGAAAGGAATTAGAGCATTTATTCATTTATCCACTATTTGAAGAGGAACAAGATAACATCACAAAGAGCCGAAGATTTGGTATTTATACATTCTAATATTTGTCTTCAATCAAGAAAATATTCACAATATAACGAAAGATAGACTAATATGACGAGTGTTAGGGAAGATGCATTTGATTCCTTGAATAGTAGTAGAATAAATAATTTTGAACATGTTAGACATTTCATTTAACTTATTTGTTTAATTTTGTTTATAAGTTTATTTGATTATTATTGTTTAAGTGATAAATGAAGTATTTGTGTAATATAATATGTATATATAAAAAAAATTATAATTTTTTATAGTCGTGTCGGGGCCGTATTTTTTGAAATTTGTCGTGTCGCTGTACCCGTGTCCATGCTTCACATGTCAATACCTATGTGTAAATATTTTCTTAAAATTCAAAATAGTTATATATATATATATATGAAACAAAAGTAATGCATGTATAATTCTTCTTATTTTAAATAACATGATTATTGTAACTGATCGGACGTTTCGCGGTCTGACTCAAAATTTTTAGCTCATAAGTGAGGCTAACATCCACCTATTTATACATACCAATCACTTTTTCATCCATATCCGATGTGGGACAAGACCCTCTATCATTATCCCTCATTTGAACTCCTGCAACATTCTTGTTGCAATCGGATCACCCTGCCAGTTCGATCTGGACCCGGACTCAACCTAGGTGGAGGCACCAAGCAGGTGCTTAGCGCGACACCAAATCAAGAACTACATTTGGGTGTTATATCAACTATAATGGGTCGGATGTTTCTCGATTTGATTAAAAAACTAAAACTAATAAATGATGCTAATATTCACCAATTTATACATCCAATCACTTTTTATTTCGGATTCGATATAAGACAAAATCCCCATCACAATTACCTCATACTAAAAAGGATAAAATGCATTAAACCCCCCTCGACTATTTTCTTTCTCTCAACTAACCCCCTGAACTACACTTTTTACACAAAACTCCCTAAATTATCTCATCTTTTACAATTCACTCCATTTTGTTATAACACCGTTAGTTAAATTAGGATAATTTACACTCAGATCCCCTAAAGTTTTGGTCAATTGCACTCACCCCCTGAGATTTCATTTTCCTTGCAATGACACTCCCTGAAGGGGAAAAATGACCAGAATGCCCTTGTGTTGTCTCTCTTATTTCATGAGACAAATATCTAGGTGGTGAAATTACCTCCATGCCCCAAGATAAAAACCCTATAATGTATATATATCTATAACAACTATTCTAAAATGTGAGGGGTTGAGAATATTTTCAAACATTTTCTTTAAAATAAAAATTAATGAATTAATATGTATCAGTTAAAGTGCAACTCTAAGGAGTATGTCAAAACGATATAGAGTAAAAGAAAAGGGGTTAGAAATATTTCAATACTTTAAAAAAAATAATAATAATTAATTAATATGCATTACTTGAAGTGTAACTCTAATGAATATTTCAAAAGATATTGAGTAAAGATATACAACAAGGGGTTATAAATATTTTCATATTTTAAAAAAATAAAATTAATTAATTAATATTCATTAATTGAAATGTAACTCTAATGAATATTTCATAAGATATAAAGTAAAGATATAAGACAAATATATTTCGGTAAGGAAAAATAATATAACTTAAAATACAGAAATCTGTATATTTATCTATCTATCTATATACTACTAATAAAAATATAAGGACTGTCTAATATTTCGATTCATTATCACTTTTTAGAATATAAAAAATTATAATAAGTAAAGTTTGACATTATTTAAAGTGTAAGGGCTTAAATTAACTTTACAAAAAAATTAATAAATAATAAACCATTTGTCATTTTTTTTATAAAAATATAAAAAAATACAATAAGTAAAAAAATTTATTTTATTTTACAGTGTAAGTGTTTAAATTAATTTTACAAAAGAATAATAAATTATAAACCATTTGTAATATTTTTATACATTTATCACCTCTTACAATACAACAAAAATTATAATTAAAATGTATTACTACTTGTTTAAATTGTAGGAGTTGTATATTATTTATTTAAAAAATAAATTAAATTATATGAGCTCACAAATATTTTATACATGTATCACTTTCTAAAATACAAAAAATAAAAAATAATCATAAATAAAGTGTATTATTATTATTTAATGTAAAATGTCACATTATTAGTTTTAGGGAAAAATTAAAAAATGATAAATTTTGGGGCCTATATTACAAAAATAACAATTTTAAAAAAATAATTTAAAGAAATATGATAATATTTTAAAAATTATTGTATCCAAAGTACTTGAATTTTTTTTCAAATTGAGCTTAAGACACAAGAGTTGTTTGGTCCATTAATTTAGCCAACATGTCTTTTACACTAAAGTAAGGGAACAAGAGTCATTTCATTGGGTCTTCACCCCTTCAGGGGTGTCATTGTAAGGAAAATGAAATTTCAGGGGACGAGTGCAATTGACCGAAACCTCAGGGGATCTGAGTATAATTTATCATAATTTAAGTAACGGTGTTATAACGGAATGAAGTGAATTGTAAAAATTGAGATAGTTTAGAAAATTTTGTATAAAAAGTATAATTCAAGAATTAGTTGAGAGGAAATAAATAATTCGGAGGGATTTAATGCAGTTTACCTACTAAAAATAATGTATAGTTGGTTCTCGTTTGAAGCCTCGTAAACGAATAAAACACTTTGATAGCATCATAACCAAAAATGTCCATAACATCCATGTTGTGATAGTTCTGCATTTTGTATTCTTGTGATCATATCTCTGGTAAAATTGCCCAACATGGAAATAATTGCAGTCCCACCTCTAAAGAAGATTTATATATATAGATATATAGAGAAAGTAATTAGCTAAATCAAATGGTCTTTGGTTAAGTTGATGATGAATCAATGGTTGAGAATGCATGCTACGTGTGGAAGTGGACCCACCAAACTAACTTTCTTTAGTGAGATACGTTGATTGGAATATATTGGTGGGCCCCCATTGCCCTTAACCTTGCAGACAATGTGAGCGTGAAAAAATCATGCACATCGGAATTGCCTCTCTAGTTTCTCTGCAACTGCGTGTTTTTTTGGCATTAACATTTCTTAGTGCTCAATTATTTTTTAAAAGTTTAATTTAGTACTTGCAAAATAATAATTTCTCATTTTTCTTAAAAAATTAGAAAGTAATTTTTTTTTATTTCATATTATTATAATTAGAGAAACGCTATTTGAGAATGAAAGTGAATATGTGTTCAATATATATATTTCTTGAATAACAAGTTCATCCCAAATTTGATCCTATGATATAATACAATTTAAATCTAATAATTTTGTAATTATTGTCTCAAAGATAAAATTTAAAGCTATGCATGAAAAATGAAAATTATTTGGTTAGACATTTTTTCATTTTTTTTAGATTACATTTCTAGCAAATCGTGATTTTCATCAAAATGTTCCTACAAAAATTCCAAGCAACTTTTAATTTTTCATAAAATTTGAGACTCCACATTTTAGTTTCGCTATATTCTAGGCATTTGTTATTCATATATTAATACTAAAATAAAATACTACTTTTAATAAGAGTAAGTTTGAAATATAGAAAAATAGCCTTTTTACTTTCTTATAATTTAAACTAAAAAATTATATTTCGTTCCAAAATAAAAAAATTACTCTTCTTATCATCTACGGTTCCCATAAACTTTTACTATAGAAACGGAAAATGAATTATCTTGAGAAATATCTACTTCTTTATTAGCATCATCTCATTCAAAAGGTAAATATCTTTTGTAATTTTCTTATAATTTTTTTTTTTTTTGCATTCACTTCAATTATTTATAGGTCTAAGTAAAAGAAACAAAAATCACCAAAATCTTTTACTTTTTATATATAGTTCAAAAGCATATCGTGACACCGTTACTATCAATTGTGAAAGAAAAGAAAGTTTCATTCAAAATTGGGTCTCAACACTTTCCCTCGATAACCAAACATTATACCAAATCCAGAAACACTGAAATGACCATAATACCCCTCACTATTCCAAATAATTATCAAAACCTAAAAAAAACAGAGAATAAAACCACACCTTCCTCAGCTCACTTAACAACTCTCACTCTACTCTCTTCCTACCCCCCACTTTCTCTCTCTAAAAATATCCCTCTCTCTCTAAAAATCCAACACCAAAGAAACCCCCAAACCAAAATGCGATTCCTACCCATTTTCCTCCTCCTCCTCTTCAACCTCCACCGCCACTCTCTCGCGGGAAAACCACCGGTGGTGTCAGAATACCGCGCGCTCCTCTCCCTGAAATCCGCCTTCTCCGACGACCCACAAAACTCCCTCCTCTCCTGGAACATCTCCACCAGCCACTGCACCTGGTTTGGCGTCACCTGCGATTCCCGCCGCCACGTCACCGCCCTCAACCTCTCCGCCCTCGACCTCTCCGGCGTCCTCGCCTCCGACGTCGGCCACTTGGGTTTCCTCCGAAACCTCTCCCTCGCCGCCAACCAGCTCTCCGGCCCCATCCCGTCACAGCTCTCCCTCATCCCCAACCTCCAATACCTCAACCTCTCAAACAATGTCTTCAACCAGACCTTCCCGAGTCAACTCGCGCGACTCAGAAACCTCCAGGTCCTCGACCTCTACAACAACAACATGACCGGTGACCTCCCCGTCTCCATCACCGGAATGCCCAGCCTCCGCCACCTCCACCTCGGCGGCAACTACTTCTCCGGCACAATCCCGCCCCAATACGGCCAGTTTCCCGCGCTCGAATACCTCGCCGTCTCCGGAAACGAGCTCGTTGGCGCCATCCCGCCCGAAATAGGAAACTTAACCATGCTCCAACAGCTCTACATAGGCTATTACAACACATTCACCGGAGGTTTGCCTCCGGAGATCGGAAACATGACCCGACTCATTCGACTTGACGCTGCGAATTGTGGATTATCCGGCGAGATTCCACCGGAAATCAGCAAACTCCAGAACTTGGATACCTTGTTTTTGCAAGTCAATGGACTATCAGGTCAGTTGATTACTGAACTGGGTCAATTGAAAAGCCTGAAATCAATGGATCTATCGAACAACGCATTCATCGGAGAAATACCCACTTCGTTTTTCGATCTGAAGAACCTCACTCTGCTTAATCTGTTTCGAAATAAGCTACATGGGTCGATACCGGAGTTCATCGGAGATCTGCCGGAGCTGGAGGTGTTGCAACTCTGGGAAAACAACTTCACCGGAAGTATTCCCCAAGGTTTGGGTTCCAACGGGAAGCTTCAGCTTCTGGATCTGTCGTCGAACAAATTGACGGGTACTTTGCCGCCATTGATGTGTTCTGGTAATCGTCTCCAAGTTTTGATTACATTAACCAATTTTCTCTTCGGTCCCATTCCGGAATCGCTTGGGCGGTGCTATTCTCTGACTCGGATCCGAATGGGGGAAAATTATCTAAATGGGTCGATTCCAAATGGGTTGTTTGGTTTGCCCAAACTGGTGCAAGTTGAGCTTCAGGACAATCTTTTGTCCGGGGGGTTTCCGGTGACGGATTCAATCGCGGTCAATCTCGGGCAGATTAGTCTGTCCAACAATCAGCTGACCGGGGCGTTGCCGCCAAGCATCGGAAACTTTTCCGGTGTCCAGAAGCTTTTACTGGACGGGAACAGGTTTTCGGGCCTCATTCCGCCGCAAATCGGGCGGTTGCAGCAGCTCTCCAAGATGGATTTCAGTCACAATGGGTTTTCCGGCGAGATTGCGCCGGAGATAAGCCAATGCAAATTGCTGACATTTGTTGATCTTAGTCGGAATCAGCTTTCCGGCGAGATTCCGACCGAAATCACAGGTATGAGGATCTTGAATTACTTGAACTTGTCACGAAATCACTTAGTTGGAAGCATTCCATCATCCATAGCTGTTATGCAAAGTTTGACTTCAGTTGATTTCTCATATAACAATCTCTCTGGATTAGTCCCTGGTACTGGTCAATTTAGTTACTTCAATTACACTTCATTTCTGGGCAATCCTGATCTTTGTGGTCCATATTTGGGGCCTTGCAAAGATGGGTTTGCCAATGGCACTCACCAACCTCATGTGAAGGGCTTCTCAGCCTCATTGAAGCTCATACTTGTGATTGTATTGCTTGTATTCTCAATTGCATTCGCCGTTGGGGCGATAATCAAGGCCCGAAAGCTGAAGAAGGCGAGTGAGTCCCGAGCGTGGAAGCTCACCGCCTTCCAACGCTTGGACTTCACTTGTGATGATGTGTTGGATTGTTTGAAGGAGGATAACATAATTGGGAAAGGTGGTGCTGGCATTGTGTACAAGGGGGTAATGCCGAATGGCGATATGGTCGCGGTAAAGAGGCTTCCGGCAATGAGCCGGGGGTCCTCTCACGACCATGGGTTCAATGCTGAGATACAGACTCTAGGGAGGATCAGACATAGGCACATTGTGAGATTACTTGGGTTTTGCTCAAACCACGAGACAAACCTTTTGGTTTACGAGTACATGCCTAATGGGAGCTTAGGTGAAGTGCTTCATGGCAAGAAAGGAGGGCATTTGTATTGGGATACAAGGTATAAGATTGCTGTGGAAGCTGCAAAGGGGCTTTGCTATCTCCACCACGATTGTTCGCCGTTGATTCTCCACCGGGACGTGAAGTCCAACAACATCCTTCTTGACAACAACTTTGAAGCTCATGTTGCTGATTTTGGCCTTGCCAAGTTCTTGCAAGACTCTGGCACCTCAGAGTGCATGTCTGCAATTGCTGGTTCTTATGGATATATAGCCCCAGGTTTAATTCAACCTCTATACTACACTACTTTGTGAAGTATGAACTTTTTTACTTTGGTAGATAATCAATTGAAGCATTTTGTGAAGTATTAATTTTTTATGCTTTGGTAGATAGATAATCAATTGAAGTACTTTGTGAAGTATGAAATTTGCTGTTTTTGTTGATAATCAACTTGATTGCTTTGAAGTACTTAGTTTGACAAAGATGCCTTTTGACTCATTTATTTTGATTAGGTTGATATGTTGCATTAATTCTTTGTTATTGTACTCTTTATGTGTTGGGGCCTAATATGACATGGGTTTTATGTTATCTTAAAGATGATCTCTGTGTTTTAGTTGTCTTTATAAGTATGTGAGTTTGTGACAAATCAGTCTCTTTCTTTGGCTCTGGCATTGAATGATGATTGGTAAAGAACTGTTGAGGGACATGAAATTCATGGTCTTTGATGTATTGTATCCCAAGTGATGGATCTCTTATCCAATGAGGCCTTATACATGAAAATGACATGGAACTACTTAGGTACTGTTTTGGTAGGGATGATCTATCTTTGTTTTAAGAGCAAAATCTGAACAATTTGGCCCCCCCAAAACAAAATACATTTAAATGCTACCCAAATGACAACTTGTTATTTTCATTTTTGATGAAATGAAATTTGAGTAATGGAATCAAATATTTCGTTTTTGCAGAATATGCGTACACACTCAAGGTTGATGAGAAGAGTGATGTGTATAGCTTTGGTGTGGTTCTCCTAGAGCTGGTTAGCGGCCGAAAACCAGTAGGAGAGTTCGGTGATGGTGTCGACATAGTCCAATGGGTACGAAAGATGACTGATGGCAACAAGGAAGGGGTTCTAAAAGTCCTCGACCCAAGGCTCTCCACGGTTCCCCTCCACGAGGTGATGCACGTATTCTATGTGGCAATGCTCTGCGTTGAAGAACAGGCGGTCGAGCGCCCAACAATGCGAGAAGTCATCCAAATGCTAACAGAGATGCCAAAGCCACCCAACACAAAGCAGGGAGGAGACTCAACATCACTCACAGAGTCCCCTCCACCAGCCACTGCCTCCGAGTCTCCGACCAACGACGACGCAAGTGAACGTCATCAGCCACCACCTCCGCCGCCTCAATCGCCAACACCGGATCTTCTTAGCATTTGAAATGTTTGTTCTATTGGAATGGGGAGGGATGTGGTTAAATTTCCATGAATTAGCTTTGTTATCTGTGTGTTTTTTATTGTCCTTTTTTTTTTATTTATTTTGGGGGGTTTTGGGGGTTTACTCTAACTTTAAGGTGTTAATGTTGAAGTTTTTATTTAGTGTACAGTAATATTGGTGGGGTTTCTTTTATCTTCTATATGAAATTTTGTCTTTTGCTGATATGCTGTAGCTACCCCATGTTTATGGCACTGCTGTTACTGCTCTAGACTCTGCAAGTAAAACTAGGAGTAAATATTCAAGAGATTGGTTATGACTTATCAGTTATATGACTTTGATGAGTTACTATTTACTAGTAGGATGCACGTATTATGTACAGAAATGGGTTGGGATGGAATTATGGTTCGAGGTCATGACAATATCACTATTAAAAGTAAGTATTGTATGAGTATATTAGTGTCTTTGAAAAGCGGTATTGGTTTTGAGTGCGGTGCAAACATTATATACACAAATGGGTTCAGATGGAATCATGGTTCGTTTTCACCGTATCAATTTTGATTGCAATAACAATATAATAGATATCGGCATAAAAAAGTAAGTAGTATAATAGATACCGACAGGGTCAGCCCTAAAATTCCGAAAATATTTAGAGGTCTTGGGCAAGATCAAATTTGGGGTAACTGCTTAAAAATTATAAATGTAAAAAAAATACATTAAAGATATTAGTATTGAAAAAATAGAAAATAAACTTCATTTTGGTGTTGTCATGAAAAATTATTGAAGTGTGAGTGTAACTAGCCGTCATAAATTTTGTTGACGTCGTACAAGTGCGGCAATCGCGAAAGCCCTAAGTGTAGCTTTTTAATGTTGTGCGGCGACAAGAATCTTTTAGCCATAATCAGAATAATGGTTTGATTTGGATTAAACTTTAGTTTCATTGAATTAAAAATTAGTGTCTTTTTTTTTTTCCAGTCTATACTAATAATAAGTGAAATATAAAATTTTGATCCTAAATTAGGAAATTGGATTATGATTTTGTACAAATTGAGATTTTAAACAAATTTTTTTTGCCCTATAGTAGAACAATTTTTTTAAAAAAAATAAAAAAATTGAGGCCCTAAATTGTATAATTACATTAGGCTCTATTTTTAATTGGGTTAAAAAACTAATTATATTTTTTTAGAACTTATAGAAATATTATTTTATTTTCTAACAAAATACTAAAAAACAAAAAAAAAAATTGGACCCGGGGCAGGAGGCCCTCGCCTTGCCCTAGAACCAGTCCTGGATACGGACAATATCTATATAAAAAAGTATCAATTTCAAAAGGGTTACACAAAGTAAGTATAGACTATAGAATGAATATTATTAATTTCTAAAAGCGTTACAAACATAGATACATATATAATATATTGACAGGGTGGGGCTCACTAACTGAGATTGAAAACTCCCTTGCCTTGTGGTTCATTGAAGACCATTATATTTGATATGAATTGAATGTGGATCAATGAGTGCCTAGCTTACCTTGGACAGAAGTTAGTAGCTCTCTCTTCATTTAAAAACCTTTATGGTTCACCTTACACTTAGACCACCATAACTATGTGTAATGTGTGGGTACATGGGGTTGGACCACACGATGCCTTCAATTTTTAGGGTTTGTAGGTAAATCAAGTGGCATAATAACTCAAGTATCTTAGCTTAGGTCAACCCTCCGTATGATGTCTCTCATTTGTCATGCATGTTTCAAGTTTTTATGAAGTGAGTGATCATTCTCAAATGGGTTAAAAAATTACACTTACACCCTCTTGAAATATGATATATTATATTCGTACTCTCTGTTATTTGAATAATTACATCTAGATCCCTTCATATTTGTAAATTATAACAAATACTCCTTTAGTTGAACTTCCGGTATGGTTAAACTCAGTCACATCATCACTTTTTCAGAGATAAAATGTCTAGAATACCTTCAACTAGATATTTTTAAATAAAAAATAGTCAATGGTAGATAAGTCATTTCACAGCTCCGGTCACCTAAATTGAACACCGATGAATTAAAGGAGGTGAAACTATAATTATCTAAACGAGAGGGGGTACGAGTATAATATATCATCTCGGGGGGTCAAAGTGTAATTTACTACAAAAAAAAAAAAAACACAAGCAAATAAACCTTGAACTGCTTTAGACAAATTACACCAAGTGGACTGTCCCACATTTATTACCTATTTAACATTCTCCTTTCAATATTATTAGATTTTGTAAAATAATAATTGTCTTTGGATTGTACAAAATACAACATAATACAAGAGCATTATTAAGTTTTCACAATCAAATTCACTACGGACCGATGCGAAAAGACAAATAAAATGTAGCTCTCGAATGTTCAAAGCGCCCTTTGTATAATAGGTGCCTGGGGATGACAACATCATGAGTTTGGCTAAACCCTAATTTCAACTCGTGTGAAATCTTCCTTCCCATTTTCTTTCGGATTCTAGAATATGCATTTGAAAACAATATCATCCTTCTCCGACGAAGGTTTTCGGAATGTTGAATTAGGTCTGTATTTCTCAGAACTATTCTTGAGAATTGTGAACGGCAAATTATATTATTAGAATAATAAAACGGAATTTTCTAAAAAACTATTATTTGAGAAGAATAAAAGCTCACATTTTTATAATTAAATTTTTCGAAATAGTGTTAAGAAAATTCAGCCAAACAAATTTTATGTTCAATTTTTTGATTTTTAGTTTAAAACAAAAATTATTTTCAAACATACAAACCAAGTTCTTAATTTGCTTTTTCATTTTTAGCACTCCAAAAAGACAAAATGTGGGAGGAAGTAGTTTTAGAGGGACTTTTTATAACCCTCCTATTAAAATTAGGTATCGGTGCTTCAAATATTACAATGAGAGATTCAATTGAGTGAGAATTATGTTAGGTGTCTATTCGAAAAAGAGGGATAGAAAGAGAATTGGTTGTTTTAATTTTTTACGCCGTATCATTTGATTCGTAATATTTTTAAAAGATGTCGATCCTTACTCACCAATACTCATTTAATACTCACTTGTTAGTTTGATACTATCCGAATTCATTACATTATTATTACTATCTCCGTCCAGTAATAGTTGTCAAATTTGAATTTTTTAATATTTTATTGATTTAGGTTGACTAGTGTACATTTTTTAATTTTTCCCTTAATGATATAGTATTATGGCGGGGTCTATTATTTGTTTAAAGTTAGTGGAAGAAATATAGTTGGAAAAAAAGAAAGATTAAATTACATTAGAATTCGAATTAGACAAATAAAATTACAATAATAGATAATTAATATGAGACAAAAATAATATTATTATTATCATCGTGGTCAAAATCGATTCGAATTAATGCAACACCTAATTGCTAATACCTTACCCACCACTACCTGATGAGCATGTGCTCTTGTTGGTAAATACTTAAGAGCACTGTTTTGGTTATTTTGTCCTTTTATAATTTTGCCCTTTTATTTTCCTTATTTTTGGTTGGTGAAAGATAACAAGAAGAAAAGAACGTGTATGAAATTCAAATTCGTGTGACAAATGCCAAATAATTGTCACGCTATTCTCTATATTTAAGGTTAGACCATGACAAAAAGCCCATGTAGAGACTGCTCATAATGTTTGTTATAGTATAGTAATATGTATATGTATTATTATTCTTTATGATTTGACATGACAAAAGCTTGGTTGATTTTTTAGACTAACTTTATGACATGGCAATTGCACTACCCTTTGGTGATAGTACTCTTTTGGGGCTTTGTTGCTTTGATGGGCACTTTGACTGATTGATTGATGTGTTGATTGTCCATTCCTAACAATATATTTGTTTTGCAAGTTCTGTTTGTATTTGGGAAAGTGCTTTGGACTCTACTCCATGGTAGATTTGAGTTGATTTACTCTATAATTAAATTTTGAAAAATTATGATTTGGCTTATCATCTCTAAAGGTGACCATTTCTCTTATACGAATTAATACGTTTAACACGATTATATTTATTTATAATTTTTTTATTTTTTAATTAATCATAGATTAAAATATATTAATAAATTATTATTAAATAGTGTCAAATTCAATTTTAATTTCATTTTTATTTTTCGTATCGGATTGTGTCAAATTTAAAATATTTGATTTTCATTTTAATTAGTAACGGATTACATGATCGACACGCTGATACGAATTCTCAGCTCTAATCATCTCATGCCTCATTTATTATTTGATTTATAGGATATTTTCGAAATGTGTTAATATTGTTACGTAGATATTCATCTTATATTAAATATACATGTGTTTTATAATGGATGATATTTGAATATTCTTCATAAGAATAAGAGAATGGTTTGTCCATCCCTATGATGTGGTCTAATAATATTTAGACATGTGAAAAAAATATATATTTGAGGCCAACGGATTTTAGGTTCAAATATTTTTTTTGAATTATTTTAGTTTATGTGTCTAAATGTGATTTAGATCAAATTAGAAGGAAGAACGAACTTCATTATCCTTGTGGGGGATCAAAATATTATCCTTTTATAGTTTTTGTATCATGATATATTATGTAATGTTTAATTCCTAAACTTTTAGGAATGTATTATGGAATATCATACTCATATGATATTCACATATAAAATTGATATTATTTGAATATGTTATACCATTATTGCAATTGCCACCGAAATGAATATCCAAACGACAAACCATAATTTAACTTTGATTCCTCTGTAAATTAATTGCATGGAAAAAGGAAAAGAGAGAATATTTTTACTTTATAGGGTTTTTCATGAAATTGGAAGAGGTTGGTTTTGTTCCCAACATTAGGAAAGCTTTAAGGGCACTAGTATCTGAATTGGCAGGACAGAAACTGTGTTTTCTCTGGATTACCCACTGTGTATTGTCACTCAACTATTCATTTCATTTCCTAGAGGTGAATCCAATGCACCCTAAATGATTAGTGAATTGGCTTTTGTCACTTCAATTTTCAGATGACTTCAGGTGATGGGATAGCCTCTAGATTCTATTTTATGTGCTAGGTGATTTAAAATTTAAATAATTATTGAAATAATCATAATATTGCTCTATTATAGAAAAAAGGGAAAATTATACAAACTACCCCTAAACTACCCTTCAAACCAGCTCCGGTGTAACACATAACCCCTTCCGTTAAAAGTCAACCTCTTCCGTTAAAAGTCAACAACATAAATTTTCTTTTTGGTCAATAAAGCCTATTTTTGGAATGAACTTCCAATTTTGCCCTTATATATGCATGTTCCAATTTAACTCTTACTTTTACATACAAAATTACTTAAATACCCTAACTTTTTTTACCAAATTTCCCTCACAATTTCATTTAAAAAAATATAAAAATTGAAATTGCTTGTTCCAAAAAACACAAACATCAATGTTTTAGCAAATTCCATTAATTAACATCAATATTAGTTTAAACCCCAGAAGCTTAAATAACAAAATTATATAAATTATATTTTCGTAAAAAGTATAAATTTCAAAATATATATATATTTCGGAAAATATGATTTTTTTCGAAAAATAATTTTTTTGCGAAAAATATATATTATGTTCCAAAATATGATTTTTTTACGAAAAATATTTTTTTTGTGAAAAATATATATTATGTTCCAAAATATGAACTTTTTTTTGCAAAAAAGTATATATTATGTTCCAAATTTTTTTCCGAAAAATAATTTTTTTCCAAAAATTATATATTATGTTCTAAAATATGAATTTTTCGGAAATTTTTTTTCTTAAACCCATATAAAAAAAAGTTAACCTAGCCGATTTAAGAGGAAACAATATATATATATATATAGTCTCAACCCAAAAACAGAACAAGAACATTTCAACAAACCCATATGAAAAAAGTTAACCTTTCAGTTGATCGAAGCCAAACAAATCCTTTGTATCGTTTCTCAAATCCAAGACAAACAAATCTTATGTATCATTTCTTAAACCATGTTGATACATATATATGTATATGTACATATAGATGGGGGAAAAAATTAGATTTACAGAAGTCATAACCACCGTCGTCCTCCTTGTCGCTGCCGCCGCCGTCCTTCTCCTCCTCCTCCTCTTCCTTCTATCCGCCACCATGACTAACAACCGTGAACCCACCATCTCTTTCTACCTCCAGCAGCGACCACCAATAAAACACCCCAACCTCAACATCTGGTCCTCCATCTTCAAGACTTTAACCTCTGCAATCGAGTTTCAAATTGGAAGAGATTTAAGGTTTCCCGTTTGCCATTTTTGAATACAAATTAAGAACTGTAATAGGGTTTCCAATTTGTGGTTTTGAATACAAATTAGTAACTTTTTTCTCAACGGGGAATTCTTGTAGTATGGTGTGTCTGGGTGTTGATCAATTTTTTTGTTTTTTTGAATTTCAAAAGAAAAGAAAATACTTAAATGTTTTTTTCCTAAGAAACAAACTCAAACTCACAAGAAAATACTTAAATTGATTTAAACTATTTTTTTTTAAAAAGGTAAATCAATCAATTGATTTTTTTTATTTGATTTGATTTAAACTCTTAAAAAAGAGGGATAATTTTTTTTCATAAATTTATGTTAAATTAAATTATAAAATTATGTTTAAATATCTTTTTATTTTTATTTTTGTATTTTTAGAAATGTGAAGGGTCAAATTGATAAAAGTTATATCGTTGTTTTCAAACACTCCTAGTTAACACAATGATGGTAGTTTAGGTATTTTTTTAAATGAAATTGTGAGGGCAATTTGGTAAAAAAAGTTAGGGTATTTAAGTAATTTTGTATGTAAAAGTAAGGGTTAAATTGGAACATGCATATATAAGGGAAAAATTGGAAGTTCACTCCAAAAATAGGCTTTATTGACCAAAAAGAAAATTTCCGTCGTTGACTTTTAACGGAATGGGTTGACTTTTAACGGAAGGGGTTATGTGTTACACCGGAGCTGGTTTTAAGGGTAGTTTATGATATTATTGAAACGTAAGGGGTACCGCGTGCAATTATGTCATAGTTCAGGGGTAGTTTGTGTAATTTTCCCTAGAAAAAAATACATGAAAGGGATATTAAAATAGTATATTCACGGATATTTGAACCAACTAGTACCCAAAATTATGTTAGATATAAAAGGATGACTCATTTGTATTGAAAGTTGTCTCACATCTATTAAAAGATAAAATTACTTCTATATCATTCCCAATAAATATAGAGTATCTCTTATTATATTGCGTACACAAATAAAGAGAGATAATAGAAGAGATACATGTTAATATTCTTCTTGGTGAGAGTTAGGAATAATATAAGCTTATATTATTCCGGTAATACATGCGTGAGTATACACTGTGTGTGTGTGTGTGTATGATCTGTGGATCATCCATTTGTAATCCTCTCTTTGATCGATAGTGAAACAGTACTCTCAGTGGACGTAAACTTATTTTGGTTGAACCACTATAAATCTTTGTGTCCATTGTTTGGTGTGTTTTTATGTGCGTTTTTTGATTTGCAGGTACACATGGCTTTTAACAGTGTTCTTGGGCGGGTGTAAAAATCCTAACAAGTGGTATCAGAGCTCCAGGTTAGAGAAAGTCCCGAAGCGCGTACGTTCTGGTCCAGATTCGAAGATCAGAGTTGCTCGAAATGAGAAACCAATCATACCAGGAGATTCGCTTCGTCGAGACGAAGTGAACCGAGTCGACCACATAGCCACCAGATCCTCCATGCGCCGTCTGAAGTTCCAGAGTTCCGGTAAGATTTTCAGCTCGGACGCACAATAATTTTGTTTCGGGGCTATTTTGAGGAGCATCGTTGATCCATACAAGGCGTATAATATATCAACGGAAATCTCTTTCAAAGATAAAATTTTCGGCATAAAAATTAGCGCACGCGCCCCCACGCGTGGTTGGAAGATTCTGCCAGATTTTTCACTTTCCAGCGAACGAAAAATTCAGTCCGGCGCCTCGCCTCGCCAGAGAAGACTGACATCAGCGCCACGTCAGCATTGACTTTGACCGTTGACCGTCAAGTCAATGCCATATTAGCAAGTCTGCCACATCAGTATTATTTTGTCTTTTAGTGAAAAAATTTGTTTTGGTCCGTTTGGAGTCGTTTTTGACCTGTTTTAAACGCGATCAGAGACGTTCTTAGGTTTTGGACCGCTTCGGACACAACCGTGCAATCATTTTTTTATAATTTGACTCTGAACACCTTAAATAGGCTCAGTAGGAGCTATGAGAGAAGAAAATACAACAATGATCGACAAGTTTGATGGTACAAACTTTGCCTATTGGAATATGTAAGTTGATGATGTGTTATTCCAAAAAAATTTGTTTCTTCCATTAGAAGGAAATAAGTCAGAATTGATGAAAGACGAGGATTGGAAAATTTTAGATCGAAAGGCTCTCGGTACGATCAAACTGACGTTGTCAAAGTCCGTCGCCTTCAACATCAAGAATGAGAAGACAATAAAGTCTCTTATGGATTCTCTTTAAAAAATGTACGAACAACCATTTGGAGCGAATGTGGTACATCTCATCACTTGATTGGCAAATATTAAGATGTCCGAGAATAGGAAGGTCAGTTAACACATCAGTGTTCTTAATGAAATTGTTGAGTAGTTGGAATCAGTTGAGATGCCAATCACTAGAAAAATGAAAGCGACTTTTCTTTTAAGCCAATTGCTAGAGAGTTGAAGCGCCACAAAGGCTGCATTCAGTAATTATTTAGGGGTAGAACCGTTACAGTATGATTCCGTAGTGAGTATAATACTCATAAAAGAGATCAAAAGACAGTTAGGCTCTTCTAATAGTGGCTCAACATTGAATGTCGACACCAGAGGCAGAGGTTTGAACAGGAAGAAAGGTGGAAACCAAAGGCGTGGCCGTTCCAAGTCGAGACAAGGAAGACCAGATGGAAGATCACAGTCTCGAGGTCCCATAAATTCCAAAGAGATTGAGTGTTGGAATTATGGCAAAACTGGTAATCTCAAGAACCAGTGCAGATTCCCGCAAAAGGTAGCGAAGAACATAACTGAGACAAACATTGTCTTAGAAGAAGCTAATGATGCATTGATACGCTCTTTGGAGAGAAAAACAGAGTTTTGGGTCTCGGACTCTGGAGCATCATTCCATGCTACCTTAAGTCGAGAGCTATTCGAGAGCTATACACCTGTAAATCTTGGCAAGGTTTATCTGGGTGATGATTAGCCCTGTAGTGTAGTTGGTAAGGGTGAAGTACATATCAGACTTAACTGATCGATATGGAAGTTGAAGGATGTCAGACATATTCCAAACTTGAGGAAGAACCTGTTCTCAGTAGGTTAGTTGGCGAGTGAAGGGTATATGACCACTTTCAATGCAGGAGAGTGGAAAGTTTCTAGAGGGGCTATGACTATAGCACGAGGAAAAAAGAGCGGTACGCTGTACACTACCACCAAAGCTAGCACATTGATATCAGTTGCAGAAAGCAATGAGGATCACAATTTGTGTCACTAGAGGATAGGTCACATGAGTGAAAAGGGCCTCAAAGTTATGCTCACAAAGGGAAAGATGCCAGGCCTAAATTCAATTGATTTCAACTTCTGTGAGGATTGCGTATTCGGTAAGTAGAAGAAAGTTAGTTTTCAGAAAAGTGGCAGAGATCTCAGAAAAGGAGAAGCTTGAGCTAGTTCACACTGATGTCTGGGGGCCAGCAAATGTCTCATCTATTAGCGGAAAGTCCTATTTCGTCACCTTCATCAATGACCATTCCAGGAAGGTATGAGTTTATTTCTTGAAACATAAATTTGAGGTGTACGACACGTTCGAGAAATGGAAGGCTATGATAGAGAATGAGACGGGTTTGAAGATAAAGAGGTTAAGATCCGACAATGGTGGAGAATATCAGGACACCAGGTTCAAAAAAAATTTCTATGAGAATGGTATCAGATTGGAGAAGACTGTTCCACATACACCACAAGAGAATGGTGTAGCAGAACGTATGAACCGGACATTGACTGAGAGAGCCAAAAACATGCGTATTCAGGCAGGGTTGCCGAAACAGTTAACGGGCAAAAGTAGTCAGTACAACAACATATCTAATCAACTGAGGTTCATCAGTACCATTGGAGCACAAAATACCAGAAGAGGTATGGAATGGTAAAGAGGTAACACTTTCACATTTAAAAGTTTTTGGTTGTGTTGCATATGTATATGTTAGTGATAATATGAGGGATAAGCTTGATCCTAAGTCACAGAAATATACTTTCATTGGCTACGACGGTGATGAGTATGGCTACCACATGTAGCATGATCAGAACTGAAAGGTGATCCGAAGTAGAGATGTAGTTCAATGAAAAAGTGATGTACAAGGATAGGCACACAACTACCTCAAAGCCTATAACATAGAGTGATCCTGTGGGTGTTGAGTAAGATGATGTTCAAAATAGTAAGAGTACTAAGTTAGAATAACAGATTGAAGATGACACTACTCAACAGGATGATCACCGCAGTCTCCAACTCCTATTCCTGTACCTAGGAAGACTTCACGACCACATGTACCGAACATGAGATATATGAATTATTTGTTGCTCACAGATGGAGGTGAACTAGAATACTACGATGAAGCATGCAATGCAGTAGATGCGAGCAAGTGGGAGCTTGCAATGGAAGATGAGATGAAGTCTCTTATCTCCAACAAGTCATGGAAGCTAACCAAGCTGCCGGTGGGAAAGAAAGCTCTCCATAACAAATGGGTCTACAGGGTCAAAGAGGAACATGATGGTTCTAAGAGGTACAAGGCGAGATTCATAGTAAAAGGCTTACAGTAGAAAGCGGGAATCGACTACATCGACATTTTTTCTCTGGTTGTGAAATTAAATACCATTCGTTTAGTTCTTAGCATTGTTGCAGTAGAGGGTTTGCACCTAGAGTAGTTAGATGTCAAAACTTTTTTCCTCCATGGTGACCTAACTAAGGAGATTTTTATGCAGCAACCGGAAGGTTTCTCAATGGAAGGTAAAGAGAAACTTGTGTGTAAGTTGGAAAAGAGCTTGTATGGTTAGAAATAAGCTCCAAGACAGTGGTACAAGAAGTTCGATAGATTTATGCAGAGACATGGTTACAACAAGTGCAACGCTGACCATTGTTGATACTTCAAAAGGTTTGACACAAGTTACATCATTCTCCTACTTTATGTTGACGACATGTTAGTAGCTGGGTCTGATTTTGCGAAAATCAGCAAGTTGAAGAAGTAGTTGACAAATGAGTTCGAGATGAAAGACTTAGGCGCAACGAAACAGATTCTTAGTATGAGAATCAACAGAGACAAGCATAAGGGTACTTTGCAGTTGTCTCAGGCTGACTACGTTGAACTGGTTCTGAAGAGGTTCAACGTGAGTGATGCTAAGCCGGTTAGCACACCGTTGGCTACTCACTTCCGATTATCCAAAGAGCAGTCTCCCAAGTCAGAAGCAGAGAGAAACAACATGGCTAGTGTTCCATACGCTTCAGCCATTGGTAGCTTGATATATGCGATGGTTTGTACTATACCAGATATTGTATATGCAGTGGGAACAATCAGCAGGTTCATGTCCAATCTAAGGAAGACTCACTGGGAAGTAGTGAAGTGGATATTGCGATATCTACGAGGTACCACCGACAGATGCCTTTGTTTTGGTAAAGGCGAAGTAAATTTACATGGCTATGTGGATTCAGATTTTGCTGGTGAGATAGAACACAGAAGAAACACTACTAGTTATGTCTTTACAGTAGGTACTACAACAGTTAGTTGGGTTTCGCAGTTACAGAAAATCGTAGCGTTATCTACTACAGAGGCTGAGTATGTAGCTGTGATAGAGGCTAGCAAATAAATGATTTGGCTACAAGGATTGTTGGCAGAGTTGGGATTTGAGCAAGAGAATAGTGTTTTGCACAATGATAGTCAGAGTGCCATACATCTGGCAAAGAATTCAGCATTTCATTCAAGGACCGAGCATATAGATCTTCGTTATCATTTTATCAGATTTCTACTAGAGGATGAAGTGTTGATACTTGAGAAGATTCAAGGAAGCAAGAATCCGGTCGACATGTTGACCAAAGTAGTGACAACAGAGAAACTGAAGTTGTGTGCAACTTCAGTGGGTCTTCAAGCTTGAAGACAGAAATGAGGGCACGATACTGCACTGATCATTGATGGAATTAATTGATGGTGGCAAAGTCGTCAAGTTGGAGATTGTTAGATATATAAGAGTGACTCATTTATATTGAAAGTTGTCTCACATTGACTAAAAGACAAAACCACCTCTATATCATTCCCTATAAAATATAGGGTCTCTCCTATTATATTGTGTGCACAAATAGAGAGAGATAATAGAAAAGATACATGCTAGTATTTTTCTTGGTGAGAGTTAGGAATAGTATAAGCTTATATAATTCTGGTGATACATGCAAGAGTATACACTGTGTGTGTGCGTGTGTATGATCTGCGGATTATCCCTTTATAATCCTCTCTTTGATCGATAGTGAAACGGTGCTCTCAGTGGACGTAGGCTTATTTTGACTGAACCACTATAAATCTTTGTGTCCATTGTTTGATTTGTGTTTCTGTACGTTTTCTGATTTGCAGGTACACATGACTTATAACAGTGTTCTTGGGCGGGTGTAAAAACCTTAACAAATTAAACCTGTCAATGGATTGAATTTTGACCCGAATCCGATCTGATTAACCGAATATGGATTGAAAATAAAATCCGACAACCCGATTAGAATCCGAATCCGTTAATCCGATTTCTTAACAAATTGGATTTGGATTTATGTTAATCCGATTCGACAATAATCCGATCCGAAATTATATAATATATATATCTATATTTTATATTGTTATGTGTCTATATTTAGTATTATACATGTATGTAAATGTTAATTGTTAATCATTTACTATTTATTAATAATGATTGATCATCTATACCACTATTAAATGTGTGAATAATTTCAGTATTTTTACTTTAAATTTATATACTATTTATTAATATATTGAGTTGTAAATGTAGTATACTTAATAATGTTCTAATTTCTTTTTTTGTTTTTTGTTTTTTATATTTGTCATGGACGTGTGTTATAAGTATTGACTGATAATTTTGTATTTACTGATTCTTGGAGAACAAGAAATAATCTAAATTTATTTATTGATTTTTGTATTTTTTTAATTAGATAATCAGATCGGAATATCGGATTGGATATCATATAATGAAGAAATTTGGACATGAATTAACTAAGTAAACATCAGTCTAATTATCGGATTCGGATTGCGGATCGGGGGTTTTTGCCATCCTTATCAGTGAATCTGTCAATAATTCGATTATGATCCGAATCTAATCCGAATCCGATTAGCCAGATATGAATTGAAAATAAATTCCAATAACCTGATTAGGATCTGAATCCGATAATTCAATTTCTTAATTAATTAAATTTGAATTTAACTAGATCTGATCCGTTTACAGATCTACCCACAATCACCTTGATAATGTGTCCTGAACTATTTGGGTAAGAGTTAACTTTTGTATAGTGAGCTAACTTGGTCATTTACTCCTTGGTACTCCACTCTACTAGTAAACTAGTTTTAATATACAACTAGTTTAAACAACTTATAAATAGAATATTGAATTATTAATGATGGTATTGATATGGTGGTCGATTAAATTGTGGAAAAACCAAAGAGAAAACACACTGGTTTAGGGCCATTTGGTTCCTGCTTTTAATTTTAAAACTGAAAATACATTTGATACTGATTTGCTGTGTAATTTGTAAAAGCAAGAAATTCAAAAACAACTTTTTAGTGAATTTTTGTGAACAATGCAAAAAACACACACAAAAATATATAATTTTGGTATTTCTTAAAAATGACACTATTTGATTTATGTTTTTATACTGTAAAAAATAAAATATTGGTGTCAAACATATTTTTGTTCTGAAAAATAAATAAATAAATAAAAACACAACAAAAACCAGAAGGGTGAACCAAACAAGCCCTTAAGAACTTGGATCCCTTTGATCCGGATGTCTCTCCAACTTTATGTGAACTTCGTGTATTAATATTTACACCAGCATTTACATATCACAAGACTATAACTATACTATTTATGCATTTAGAATATTAATGCATCTTGAATTCTTAATGATGTAGCCATTTTCACACCGTTAGATTAGGATAAAGGTAATGCTTGAGAGAGAGAGGTTGGAGAGGATTCTTATTTCAAGTTTAAATCACATTCTCAAGGAAAAACATGTTATAGTTCAATCTCACTAGCTTTGCTTGTGAAGTGCACGATTTCTCTGTCAAATTCATTTCATTAAGCAAAATCACATATATTTTTAATTATAAAACTTGGGTTGAATACAATCATTAGAACAAACACGTCTTCGATTACTTATTTGTACTCGGTACATGAGTCTCGTATTACCATTTTACTCTATTTAAGGTCATAATCTCAAGGAATAATTACACAAACCTCCCTTGAACTATAACATAATTCCAAGCGATTCTCCTACCATTTCAATAATATCATAAACCCCTCTTAATTTTAATTCTGGTGTTTCATTTACCCCCTCTGTCTAAAATCAACGCCAGAAAGTTGTTTTATTTGTCAAAAAAATGATTTTTTTGACCAAATTTCTTGCTTTACCTTTACTATCCATGCAATTACATTATTACCCTTACATTTGTTTTGAATACCTTAAATTTAGTTGATCGTTTTGTCACCATTGCTATTCTATATAAACTCATTTGAGAAGGTTGTGAATACCTACTTTCTCTCTCTTTCTAAAAAAATTCTTTCTCTCTTTATCATCCGTAGAAGCATTATTTGGTGATTCAAGGAAAAAAAAAGCTTCAATTTGAGGGCAACATAGTAAATTCACCATTCTCTAGAAGATTCTCTAAATATCTTAAAATATAGGAGGGTATATACATCATTTCACTACTATTTCTTGCTGGATTGATATTCCGATGATACTAAATGGGGTTTGTAATATTATTAAAATGTTAAAAAAACAACTTGCAATTATACCATAGTTCAGGAGAGGTTTGTATAATTATCCCTAATCTCAATCAATCTACATATTATCATATCTTCTACCAGTATTATTCTCAAATATGAACTAAGTCACTTTCGTAGCCACTCTTAAAAGATCATCATTCACATAATGAAACCACATTAAAGTTTTGTACTTAGTTTAACACGAAGATGAACAAAGTAGCACTAACTAAAGAGAAAATGAGAGAAGATCTCAATTAAATATCTTAACATATTTGTAGGTATTCGAAGTGTTTTCTGATTGAGGCAAGTATTGTACTTTTAGTAATAAGATGTTTATATTTTCTTTCAGTATAATTTGTAGAGAGTTGAAATTCAACTTATTCTCATACTTTCTTTGTCCTCTAAAAGATTTTTTATTATGTATATCTAGTGAAGATAATAAGGGAATGCTTGGTTTGTAATTCTAAAAATTAGAAAGCTTGAAATTACCTAGGTGACTAAGGAAAATAGTCTAGAGGGGGGTGAATATGTTTTTTATGGATTTATTGATAAATTAAAAATAATTACGAAAAAGTCAATTTTAATCTAATTCTCTAACAAAATAAATAATGCAAAGATTAATCTAAGTGTAGAATATAAAGCGATAGAGACACACGTTACCTTTATGTGAAAAACCTTGAAAAACGCTCCAAGTAAAAACCACGGATACGCTCAAGTATCGATGCACTATGAATCAAGAAGTATCTATGAAATTTTAGACTTACAAATCACTCATGAATTCTCTTTTTTCATTCGACATCTGACAGACTCGAATCACTCACGCTCCACAAAGCTCACGTTTCGCTTCGTACCCTGATGGCGCCGCTTATTAACGGATCAATGAACCACGAAGCCTCCTGCTTTGATCTCCGCACTCAGACTCCTCTGTTTCTCAACGGATCAATGCAACCATGTTGCAATAGGTGGTGTGATGAATTTTCAGCAACGGATCATCCAATTGTGCATAGAGATATCACGTGTAGAAACACAATTGGAGAATCACAAAAAAATAGAGAAATCCTTGATATAGAATGATCAAATGATCTCTTTTGTCTATCTCTCTCTGCAGATGGATCTGATCTATGAAAGTATTGCAGAGATCTCACAAAAGTACACCAGAAATCTATAGAGACTCCTCTTATTTATAGAGAGAGGAATCTTATATTGAGTAAACTTGTATCATTTTTGGATTAGAATTCCTCAATTATTTAATCATCTTGTAATTTGGAGTGAATCTAACAAATATTGGTGTATATATCCTTTATACACGTGCTAGGATATATTGGAGTGTAACCCAAGCTAATAGAAGTTGAAACGGGTCAGAACTTATATTTGCAAAATTTCCACGCAACTCTACGCATGGCGCTCAAGCGGAGCAAAATTCCTGGAAACTACTTTTCCAAAATTTTCTTCCGTTTGAACCCCCTTGAATCCATAGATATGTTTCTCGAAGTTTCGGATCCGAAAAATATCGTTTATGCCCTCCGGAATGCATTTTTCGCTCAAACTTGCTTCATTTTCACTATTCTAAGCTTGATTTGAATTTAACGAAACTTGTTGATTCATTTGTTTTACCACTTTATTTTTCTTAAACCTACTCGACCTCACAAGTCACTCAACATGGTTATTGTCGAGAACATGTCAACAATGAACAATCTTACAAATGTTCTTACAATCTCCTCCTTGGTATTTATGAGACAAAACCATGTTTTACAAAGATATTCTCATGAACAACAACATAATATCTATACCTATGAACACCCACCCATAAACATAGACATAGAATATCAGTTTTCCCTCATGACGATTTTCCAATCCTGTAACTACAACACTGAACAATACCATGAAAGTAGGTGTGAAAAACAGATGTAAACCAATATAATGATCATAAGAATAACATAACAACAATGCAATTATAATAATCATCATAGACAAAAATACTTCTTCTCCCCCTGAGAATATACCCCACTTACTAAAAACTTCTCCCTTTTAACCAAACAATCTCTCTCCCTTACTTAATATTTCTCCCCCTTTTTGTCACTGAAATGAAAAGCAAAGATATAACAATCAAAACATATGAGAGATATAAAGAGAAAGCCTCAAAATGTAAACATGGGAAAAAGATTACAGAGGAGACTCTAGAAAATATAAGCCAAACACTAAATAATAAGATAAAGTACTCTATAAGATTATATCCAAATTCTCGAATAACAAAAATATTTACAAATGCATGAACTTAATACTAATGCATGAATGCAAAATGCTCAACAAAAAAAAGTATTTTTGTCCTTAGAAACATGTGAGCATGACAATAGAGACAATGAGTTAATCATTAACACATCATATTCACATATTTGACTTAACTATTATACACACGATAGTGAAGAAAATCAGCACACGTACCTTGTAGTTATAAGCAATCACAAGGCAAGTTTTACATAACATTTGCATATATGAAAAATATTCAGGTGCAAACAAACAACTAAGATGAAAACAATACTTACTAATTCTAATAATCTTCTCACTAACCGTGATGATACTTCAATCCAAAACATATGCTAGAAGTCAAATCTTTAACTTGGACCTGATTGCTAATTAAGGGAAACAAAATTTATTTTCTTTTTGCCTTGAATTTTTTCTTTTGCACCCCTTCATATATCTTTTTTTTTCTTCCATTTTTACGCGAACATTCACTGCTTTGTGGCAAGAAGCCTGGTTACTAGAGTTGAAAATTCAAGATAATCATGTTTGCCTTTTTATGAGAATACTCAATGTTTGCTGAGGCAAGAGACTCAGTTACTCAACAGAAGGATCGTTGTTCTATGGGGTTTTAAAGAGACCTTCATATTTTTCATTATTTCATTCTCTTTTTAGTTTTTAACATTACCCCAAAAATATTCATGAGCGCGCAATAGGTATTCAAAAGTATCGATCAATCTAGCCTAGCCCATGAACTTACATATCACTTCAAATTAGATGAGAAAGACTAAAAATTTCAATAAGCATTACAATCATCTCCGAAGTAAAACAAACACCCAAAGTTAATGAGTTTTAAAAATAGTATTTAAACATGTCAAGTGAACAACTCATATCATCGGGTCAGACTAACACCTCCAATTCTCATAAATATTATAAGACAAGTAAATATGATAATAAAGTAAAATATGACAACCCTTTGTATTCGTAGCCAAGCTCAACATGCTAATAATTTTTATTTTATAATTTTTATGGTGTTTTTGTCGTAATGTATGCATAAATAATCCTAAAAGTAATAATAAAACATGATTCATACATAATAAAAAAAAATGCATGATAATGTATCAATTATATTAGAAAATTAGTGCAATGTGTTCCTAGAATGATACATATGAAGACATCTATTCTAATGAAAATATGACACTAGATTTCCTAAAATTCACATGTTTTTGAAAATCTAATGATTTTGAATAAATGTCTGTTGATTGAGAATCTGTGGATATATACTCAAGACATTTCTCAGAACTATAGTCACGCACTCTACATGCAGTATGAGCAACCAAACAATGTAGCTCACCTTTCCTAACCCACGTATGTCTAATTTTCGGAGTTCTATTTGTCAGCCTAGACAGACTCTTCACCTCTTCACTCAACACCCAAATTTGATCTTCAACATTGGATCCTTTTTGAATTTTATATTTCTTTTCCGGTTTCAAAGTTCTTCCTCTTAACTTTGAACACAAGGGTCGAATGTGACCTTTCACTCCACAGTGATGACATACTGGAATAAACTTTTGAAAACCATTATTCGAACCCTTAAGGATTTTAGAGGTAAATGGAGGCTTACTCTCAACTGATTTTCTGACGTAAGATTGAGCATTAGAATTCCTATCAGAATTACCTTGAGAAGAACTAGATGCTACTTGGGAAGCCTTAAAAAATGTTGTTTTGGAAACGATGTTTGAATTACTCGTTATTCCTTTGAACCCTAACCCTTTTGTATTTCCTGCAAATTTTCCTGCACTCAACATATGATCAAGCTTAAAAGTTCCACTAAACCATTTAGATATAGTTGAGTTAGCATCCTTCAATTTCTTTTCCAAATCCTCAATTTTCTTAGATTTATCAATCACATCCAATCTTAGTGTGACTAACTCCTTATTGAGATCATCTACACTCCCCAAAGCCTGTTTTTTTTCTTTTTCAGACTTAATCAATTCTTCAGACCATTGAGCTATTTGGATCTGAAGTCGATTTAGGGATAAGGTAGCATCAGTTAATTATTCTCTTAAGGATTGTCTTTCCTTGTCAACAGTTTTCAATTTAACTATATACTTTGAGAATACTTTGCTAACATGTGTGGACTTTTTACAAAGTTTATTGTATGCATATTCATACGAGTTCCCACGATCTCCATTATCCTCATAATCTTCATCCCCGAACATTACCCATCTTGTTGCAGCTTCATCAATCTTCTTACTTTGTGCTGCAAATGCGGTAAAATCCTTATATCCATCAGCCAAGTCAAACTCAGCAGAGTCACTAGTTGTTCCATCATCCCAAGTAACAGCTAGACCTTTTATCCTTTTCGACTTATTAACGCACTTAACAACTATGTGACCGAACCATTGACACTTAAAACATTAAGGGTCCGTTTGGATACCCTATTTTTTGTTTTTGTTTTTTTACTGTTCACAATACTAAAAAAAAAACACGTTTGGCAAACGCGTTTACTGTTCACTGTTTTTTCCCCAAGAAAACTGTTTTCTGTGAATAGTGTGTAAAAATGATGAAAACACCAAATACAACTTTTAGTTGTTTTTTGAGTTTTTTCACTGTTTAGGTGGTAAAAACAATGAAAACACCAAATTCATAAAATACAATTTTCACCAAATAAAAGTGGTGAAAACACATTCATCCAAACGTTTTTTTTGTTTTTAGTTTTTTCCTGAAAAAACAAAGACAAATACAAAAACAATTTTTATATTTGAAGACAGAAAACAAATACAAAAAACAGGCTTTCCAAACGCACCCTAAGGTTTCTTCTTTTTAGGGTCAAACTTGTCATTTCGATTTTGGACTTCATTCTTATTTTTAAAATTATATGATTTATCTCCAAATTTTTGTCTTTTAATCAATTCTTGACCAGAAGATGATTTAAAAAACTTATGAAATTGTTTCATGATCACATCAACCTGTCTTGGTCTAATTTTACTATCCTCATCAAACTCACTAGGATCCTTCTTAGTGGTTTTAAAAGCTATGCTTTTCTCTTTTTTGCCGCTAGACTTATTAGAGAATTGAACACACATCTCCATCTCATAAGATTTTAGATTCCCTGCCAATTATTTAAGTTTAATATGTTTGAAACTCATGATTTTAGATATGACAGTAACTTTAAACGGAAAACATTTAGGTAGAGACCTAAGAATTTTCTTCATTATGGTAGTCTCGGGAATGGATTCACCTAGATTGTGACAACCTATTACAATATCAGTTAGTCTAGCCTCATAGTCAACGTAGACTTCATTATCTTCCATCTTAAGCTGTTCAAATTATGAGTTTAAAATTTGAAGTTTCGATTGTTTAAATTTTGAAGTTCCCTCATAAGTAACTTGGAGAATATCCCAAGCTTCTTTGGCGATTTCGCACATGGCAATTCTCATAAACTTACTCGTGGTCATAGTAGTGAATAAAGTATTCAGAGCTTTGGAGTTCCAATTCGCACTGTTGATCTCAACAGAAGTCCACTCATTAGACGGATTTTTCTTAGATTTATTAGTAGTCTCATCCATCATAGTGGGAGGTAAGTATCCTACCTCAACAGCCATCCAAGCTTTCTCATCTAGAGCTTTCAAAAATGCTCTCATACTCGTTTTCCAATAAGTGTAATTCGAGCCATCAAACAAAAGGGATCTAGATACAGACCCTTCTTCACGAGGTAAATCCATCGCTTAAGTTCAAAATCTAACCCTAGGTCGTTAACTTAAAATTAGGTAACCACGCTCTAATACCAATTGAAATTACCTAAGCGACTAAGAAAAATAGCCTAGAAGAGGGGGGGGGGGGGGGGGGGGGGTGAATAGGTTTTTTATGGATTTATTGACAAATTAAAAATAATTGCGGAAAAGTCAATTTAATCCAAGTCTCTACCAAAATAAATCATGCAAAGATTAATCTAAGTGCAGAAAATAAAGTGTTAGTCACTAATTAACCTTAGAGGGGGGTGAATAGGGTGTTCAACAATTAGGTCTAATTCTTTTCGAGATTAGAACACTCTCAAATAAAAACTATATCACAATAAGCAAGTGAATGATTTAATTTGAACTTCTCTAACTATTAATTTCAAGACAAGATATCATACAAGATATTCAAGCAATTATGGCATGCAAAATAATTAAGTAAAGAGAAAGAGATAAAGAGATTTGACACCGTGATTTTTTCGAGATTCGGTAACTCCTACTCCTCGGCTCAAGAACCCCTTCTTGAGACTTTTCCCGATCCTTTCACTATGGCCCTTCCTTCACAGGTGGAATGGCAAACCTTTACAACACAAGCCTCTCGAGCTTGTCCCTCAATCAAGAGAACAACCCTCTCTTGAACAATCGGTGGACTTCACTTGTCCGAGATTACAAATTCGTATGTAATCAATAAAATCACTCAAGAACAAAAACACTCAAAACCCAAAGGTTGTTTATGGAAGATAAATCAATATAAGCTCAAGTGTTTTTGGTGATTTTACAATAGCTCTAGAAATGTATTCTCAAAGGGTATGATCAATGAATGATATTTGGAGAATAAGAAGAGATACTAGAGGTTTTGATTTTCAAAGAAACTTGGAGAAAATCAGATTTTCAAAGCTTGGTTTCAATGGCTTTTGTAGAGAAAATTTCTGCATAATTTTTGATAGCTTTGTTTCTTCTTGTATTTCAATATCTTAATATTCAATATACACATCTCATTCTATATATAGCATCGCATTAGGGTTTTGAAGAATGATTATAGTATTTGAAAGATAAGAGCCGTTTGAATACCATTGAACACAGTCCACAAAACATGGGAAATGTTTTCTGAAGAATCTGCAGGTTTTGAGGAACTTCTAGTCAACTACTTCTCTGTTGTAGTCGACTACAATGGACCATTTAGTCGACTAGATTGAGTTCTAGTCGACTACTTTGGACCATCTAGTCGACTAGAATGAGTTTTAGTCGACTACATGAAGTAGTCTAGTCGACTCAAGCTCTTTTCAGTCGACTCTTTTGATGTGGATGAAAAACCTATAGCTACTGATTGTTTTAGTCGACTAGTAGAAAATACACAGGCTCATTTTACTCGACTCAAATATGAAAAACATTTAATAAAAATATTTTTCTTTCCGTTTAAGTTCGGTAAAGCGTTTTTCATTTCATTTGAATTTGGTTCATTTTATACTTGAGCTTATACGATAAAATCGACGCATAAAATTACCTTGTTACAATGATCGCTTCCCGACCTATCTACCCCAAGTCTTGAGTCTTCGACTTTCGCCTTTGCCGTTGATTTTCCATTTGCGCTTCAATTTCTTTTACGGCTTTTCGCTTTAATTCAAGCTTTCTTTCCGAACTTGCTTTCCGAGTCGTTTTCTTTCCGAGTCGTTCACCTGTCTTTTGCTGAAAACTTAAGCTCGAAAATTCATTAGTATCAAACACTCTTCAATGGTTTGTTATCATCAATTTTGGAATTGTTTGTCGAAAGTAAATTTCAAAGCCAACATAAAGTGATAGAGACACACGATATTTGGACGTGAAAAATCTTGGAAAATGCTCTAAGTAAAAACCACGGATATGCTCGGGTATCGATGCACTATGAACCAAGAAGTACACAGACTTTATCTGTCTTTCTTCACTCGATGTTTGACAAACTTGAATCATTCGTGTTCCACAAAGCTTATGCTCCGCTCTGTACTCTGACGGCTCTACTTCTTAACGAATCAATGAACCACGAAGCCTCTTGTTTCGATCTCCGCACTCAGACGACTCTGTTTCTCAACAGATCAATGCAACCACGTTGCAATAGGTGGTGTGATGATTTTTCAACAACGGATCATCCAACTGTGTATAGAGATATCATGTGTAGAAGCATAATTGGAGAATCACAAAAAACTAAAGAAATCCTTGATATAGAATGATCAAACGATCTCTTTTTTCTTTCTCTCTGCAGATGGATCTGATCCATGGAAGTATTGCAGAGATCTCATAAAATCCACACCAGAAATCTGTAGAGACTTCTCTTATTTATAGAAAGAGGAATCCTATATTGAATAAACTTATATCCTTTTTGGGCTAGAATTTCTCCCTTATTTAATCTTCTTGTAATTTAAAGTGAATTTGACCAATATTGGTGTATATATCCTTTATACATGTGATATGATATATTGGAGTGTAACCCAAGTTGATAGAAGTTGAAACGGATCAGAACTTGTGTTTGCAAAATTTTCATGCAACTCTACGCATGGCCACGCTTAAGCGTAGCTTAGTCGTAGGCCAAAATCCACAAGCGTAGCTTAAGCGTAGTTTTGAGTGTTTGTAGCCACTTTTAGTTACTGTAAGCATAGCTCAAGCGTAGCAAAATTCATGAAAATTACTTTTCCCTTTTTTTCTTCCATATGAACCCCCTCAACTCCATTGATATGTTTCTCGAAGTTTCGGCTCCGAAAAATATCGTTTATGCCATCCGGAATGCATTTTTCGCCCAAACTTGCTTCCTCTTCACTACTTTAAACTTGATTTGAATTTGACGAAGTTTGTTGATGCCTTTCCTTGACCACTTTACTTTTTCTAAACCTACCCACCTCACAAGTCACTCAACATGATTATTATCTAGAACATGTAAATAATGAACAATCTTACAAATGTTATTACAAAGTTGTTTGTTGAGAAAAATAAAACATAATTATCTAAATACTTGCATATTTATATTTGAGTTTTCTGAAAATAGTTTTATAGAAAACACAACCATGCAGATGTTTTGTACGATTTTTTGATTTTTAATTTCATAAAAGAGAAAATTATTTTCAAAAATGCAAACCAAACAGTATTTTCAGAATTTTTATTTTCTCATATTTTGTGAGATCAAAGTTATTCTTTGGTCTACTTTAAAGATGTATACGAAGATTATAAAATCCAAAACTAAAAAAGTGTAATTGGGAAAATTGCAAATAATAATAATAAAAAAAAAATTCTAAGAAGTGTGACAGGCTAAGGGTTTGCTTGGTTTATATTTTTGAGAAAATTTTTCTGGTTTCTGAAAACTAAAAATTAGAAAATTATAAAAAAGTCTGTTTGGTTCAGTTTTCTGGAAATTCAGTTACAAAAATCGTTATTTTCAGAAAACTCATTTTTATTATTCTCAGAAAATTGTTATATATTCTCATAATTCTCAATAACAATTTTTAAAAATACGAACTAAACAGACTAATTGTTCCTCACCAAGAGGCAAAGTGTTAATTGTCATCTTTTGAGTATATAAAATAGAAAAATAAAAATAATTTCCTTTTCTTCTATACATCAAATGAAAATTAAACAGTAAAATAACTGTTTGCTTCTGCTGTTTCTATGTGTATTTGAAATATTCACTTTCTCCAACTTTCACGGTAGATGCCTCCGCAAAAGCCCAAAAAACATTTGCATGCGGACCTGAGAAACCTGCCTGCCTGTATAATTTACTGTAGTGAATTTTATTATGTTTTAGGGTGTAATAGTTTTAGGGTAATTTGTAGTCACACCCACGAGGTTTAGGTCAATTTCAATAACATTTGATTAACACATAAGTTTATAATGACATTCCCTGAGTTTTAAAAAATCTTCTAGTGATACTCTTTTGAACCGTGAAAAGTCAAGTTTGCCCTTATTATAAATAGGGTTAATTTCAATAAACTCTCATCTACTATTAAATTTAATCAACTAACCCCTCTCCTATTGAATTTCAATCACATTGCCCCCACCCTCAAACAATATATTTATAAAATTCAAAAAATATATATCAAATTCGAAAAAAATATACAAAATTCGAAACAAATATATATATAAATTTGAAAACAATATATTAAATTTCAAAAATATATAAAATTCAAAAACAAAAATACAAAATTCAAAAAAATATATAAAATTTGAAATATTTTTTATAAATTTTGAAAAAATATATAAAATTTGAAAAACTTATATAAAATTCAAAAAATATATATAACATTCGAAAACATCATATAAATTTTGAAAACGTCATATAAATTTTGAAATATATATATAATTCGAAAATATATATATTTTGAAAATAAATATATTTTGGAAATATATATATAAAGAAAGACCACTAATTGTTGTTGGATTATATTTTTTGAAATTTATATATATTTTTTCGAATTTTATTTATATATTTTCTAAATTTATAATTTTTTAAATTTATATATATATTTGAAATTTTATATAGTTTTTTTAATTATATATATATATATTTTGAATTTTATATTTTTGTTTGAAATTGACTTAAACCTGAGGGGGTGTCAGTGCAATTTTTTATAACTTTCGAAAACATCATATAAAATTCAAAAAATATATATAAAAAAGACCACTAATTGTTGTTGGTGGTAAGTAGTTTGATTCATTTCATTAGAAAATATATGATATTTTATCATTTTTTTTTTCTAAATTTTTTTTTTCACATTTTGTTTTTTGAAATATATATTTTTAGAAAAATATATATATAACTTTCGAAAACATCATATAAATTTCGAAAATGACATCTATATTTTGAAATATATATATAATTCGAAAAATATATATATTTTGGAAAAATATATATAAACAAAGATCACTAATTGTTGTTGGTGGTAAGTAGTTTGATTCACTTCATTAAAAAAGATATGATATTTTACCAATATATATATTTTTTTCTAAATTTATTTATTTTTTCACATTTTGTTTTTCAAAATATATATTTTTTCTAAATTTATATGTTTTTTAATTTATATATATTTTTACGAAATATATAAATATATTTTTGAATTATATATATATATATATATATATATTCAAAATTTATATCTATTTTTCAAATGTTATATATATTTTTTGAGTTTTATATAATTTATTCGAATTTGATATATATTTTTCTACTTATATATATATATTTTTTCAATTTTATAAATATATGTTTGAGGGTGGGGGCAATGTGATTTAGATTCAATAGTAAAGGGGTTAGTTGATTAAATTCAATAGTAGAGGAGGGTTTATTGAAATTAATCTTATTTATAATAAGGGCAAACTTGACTTTCCATGGCTCAAAGGGGTGTCACTGTAAGACTTTTTAAAGTTCAGAGGGTATTATTATAAACTTGTGCATTAACCGGCGGTTAGGTGAAATTGACCTAAACCTCAGGGGGAGTCACTGCAAATTACCCATAATTTTACTTCCATTATTAGCAAAGACAAGTTACTTCGGATTTTGCAACTCAAAACTTTGACATGTTTCAGTCTCCTATGATATTTCATACTAGGCTGATAAAATTGGACACGACACAGTAGCACGACACGAACATGGAACTATTTAAAAGGGTTATGGTTGAGCATAAAAGGGTTGAGGCCTAAAAAGGGTCAACCCGAACACGACATGGATAACCCGAACACGACACGTTTGACACGATTATATTTATATTTATCTTTATTTTTATATTTTTCTCTTCTCTAATTGGTCATGGATTGAAATATATCAATAAAATAGTACTGGATCGTGTCAAAATCAATTTAATTTTGTTGATAATAGGTTAAATAGTTTATTTCGTGTTGGATTATGTCAAATTTAATTTAAAATATTATAATAAATAGGCTAAATGGATTATATGGGTCGACACGGACACGATATGAGTTGGGTTATAGGGTTTAGAATATTTGACACGTACATTAACCGGATCTTTTTGATACGACACGATTTCGATCCGATACGATCTCGACCCGACACGAGCACAACCCGTAACTCGAAATTGTCAACCCTATTTCATACTGTTGAATTTCGTGATATGTCAAGTATAATCACTTCGATGATATATATATATATACTACTATTAAAAGTACAAGCCCTTTTATATTTTCTAAACAATTTTTTCAATATTTAAAATAAAAACTAAATATGCATCTCTTAAAATTAAATAGGTGTGTGTTGGTTATATTATGTATCAATTACACCTCTTCAACATGTTGTTCACTTCCTACAGTTGCTGCACTTCCAACGATCACATCTCAAAACCCTCCAAATCTCACCCCTTCATCGTTATGGGTCCGTTTGGCTCACTTGTTTTCTGTTTTCTTTTTTTACTGTTTACCCATTTCAAAAACAAAAACACGTTTGACAAACGCGTTTACTGTTCACTTTTTTTTTCCCAAAAAAACTGTTTTTTGTGAATAGTGGATAAAAGTGGTGAAAACACCAAATACAACTTTTAGTTGTTTTTTGAGTTTTTTCACTGTTTAGGGTACCACCTCCGCCACCGCCCCCATCGCCGACGCCACCAACCACCACCACCCCCCGCCACCGGCCCCCACCACCTTCGGTCGCCGCCGGGCCCCACCGCCGCCACCTCCTCCTCCGCCCGCCGCCAATCACCCACCACCACCGCCCCCCGCCGCCGCCGGTCACCACCGCCCACCAATATCATTTTATTTTTCAATACAAATTTTGATTCAAACGCTTTTTTGTTTTTAGTTTTTTGCTGAAAAAAACAAAGACAAATACAAATACAGTTTTTATATTTGAAGACAGAAAACAAATACAAAAAACTGGCTCTCCAAACGCACCCTATATATATTCTACATCTTTTTCTATGCAAAAATTCACCAATTCCTTCTGGCTTTCATTCTTTTAGTATCCTTTTAAATTTTACCTTTTATGAATTTCTCACTTTATAAGACAACTTGTAGATTAGATTTTACGTCATGTACATTCGCACATGTTCATTCCTAGTATATATAAATGTAAGAGGGGTAAATATTTATATAAGTGAAATTTTCACTTAAGTGAATATTTAGGAGAAAGAAAATAAACATGACCAAATTTTGATATGGACTATCCAAGCATGTCTAGCATTGAAGTAATTGAAAATAGCGTAAATAATTGAAAATAGCGTAAATTATAGTTTCACTCTTTTTGTTTAAACATATTATATTTTTACCATTTTTGTTAGGATAATTACACTTTCACCTCCTTTAGTTTGGTTATGGTAACACTTTGTTCCCAGTCTGATTTCAGGTATGATTTTACCTAATTGTCTTTCACATTATATTATAATTTTATGGTTAATATCAATAAACCCCCTAAAAAATTGAATTTTCACATTGCCTCCACCCTTATGGGTAAATTACAGCTTCACCCCCAAAATTTCAAAAAAATATTTAAAATTTTAAAATATATATAAAATTCGAAAAAAATATATAATTCAAAAATATATATAATTCAATAAATATATATAAAATTCAAAAAAATATATATAAATTATAAAAAATATATATATAATTTAGAAAAAAATATATAAATTTTGAAATATATATATAAAATTCAAAATATATATATAAAATTATAAAAAGTATATAAAATTGGGAAAAAATAAACACACTAAAAGGTTGAAAGTTTGGGTTTTTATGGAGTCAAGATTGTATGAGTACCATTCAAAAAATATTGTATGAGTTTTAATTTCTTGTCTAGGTAAATAAGGATTGTTATTCATTTTAGCTTATTGTTAATTTGGGCATATAGACCTTGTAGTGTATTCGTGAAGGTAGATGTGAAAACTGTACCATGGTGTGTTTGCTTCCTTGCAAAATATAAAATCATATTTAATGAATCATCCTATGTTTCCATTCATGTGTACTGATTAGAGATTGTACCATTTATTGGTTTGGAAAATATATTTTTTTCCACACAATATTTAATTAACCATCCCATTTATTGGTTTGAATAATCATATTTAATGAACCATCTTATTAGAATTTGTTTTACCGAATTTTATATATATTTTCCTAATTTTGTATTTTTTTTTCGTATTTTATATATTTTCAAATTATATATTTTTTCTAATTTTATATATAAATTTTTGATTTTTTTATATTTATTGAATTATATATATTTTGGAATTATATATATATTTTTGAATTTTTGGGGGTGAAACTATAATTTACCCATAAAAGTGGGGGCGATGTGAAAATTTAATAGTTTAGGAGGATTTATTGATATTAATCATAAAATTATAATATAATGTGAAGGGCAAATATGTAAAATCACACCTGAAATCAGACTAGAGGGGGCAAAGTGTTATCATAACCAAACTAGAGGAAGTGAAACTATAATTTACCCTTGAAATAATTGCAGCAATAGAGAGGGAGACTAGAGATATTTTTACATGAGTGATCAATCCTGAGGGCATGTTTGACAACACATTTTTACATATTATGGGTTTTAGGTTTTGGGTAAAATACACTAACCTCCCTCATAATTTGATTTAATTACACATTGCAATCATGATCGCTATTTATTATACTAAGTACCCCATATAACTACGCGACAACATCAAAATTCGCTAACTAAAAAGTGTTTTTGTCAATATGTTATGCCTTTTTTATAATATAAGTGAAAAGTATTCGAATATTTACACAAAAATTTACTAAACGAAATCAACAATAATATAACAAAAATAGGATGGATGAAATCATGTGTTAAATCTTAAGGATTTACCGTAAATATATGACAAACAATAGAAAAAAAATAAAAAAAACCTGTAGCAAATTACTAATTGTTTATCCCCAAGTAAAGCAAGTAAACCTAATGACTTACCATTCACAAAATGATATAATCATTTTCCAAAAATAAAAAAACAAAAAAACAAAATGATATAATTTACTTTTAGATTTTATTTTGTGCTTTCCAATTAGTAGTCATTATAATGTTTTCCATTTGATTCCAACCAAACAAAACTACATTAAATGACTCTTTAATTTTTTTCTCCTATACATAATCGTTTGTTTTCGAGTCATCTTAATTTAGTTAAAGGTATTTCACTTACATTTGCTTTATTTTATGGGTTAATTTCAGTAAACCCCCTATACTATTCAATTTAATCAACTAACCCCTACTGTGTCCATTTTGCCCCCTATACTATTCAATTTCATCAATATGCCCCCTCACCTCTCAAAATGCCTAAACTACCCTCAATTGTATAAGGGGGTTTAGTGAATTATTTCGGAAAAAATAATATATACTTTTTGCAAAAAAAAAAACAAATTCGAAAAAAAATCATATTTTGTTCCAAAATATAAATTTTTTTTTTGAAAAATATTTTTTTTGCGAAAAAGTATATATTATGTTCCAAAATATGAATTTTTTTTCGAAAAATATTTTTTTTGCGAAAATGTATATATTATGTTCCAAAATATGAATTTTTTTTCAAAAAATATATATTATGTTCCAAAATATGATTTTTTTTCTGAAAAATAATTTTTTTCGAAAAATATATATTATGTTCCAAAATATGAATTTTTTTTCGAAAAATAATTTTTTTGCGAAAAAGTATGATTTTATTTTTCGAAAAATAATGTTTTTGCAAAAAATATATATTATGTTCCAAAATATGATTTTTTTCTGAAAAATATTTTTTTTGCGAAAAAATATTTATTATGTTCCAAAATATGAATTTTTTTTCGAAAAATATTTTGTTTGCAAAAAATATATACTATTATGTTCCAAAATATGATTTTTTTTTGAAAAATAATTTCTTTGCAAAAAATATATACTATTATGTTCCAAAATATGATTTTTTGCATAATAGTATATATTTTTTGCAAAAATGTTATTTTTCGGAAAAGATCATATTTTGAAACATAATAGTATATATTTTTTGCAAAAAAATTATTTTTGAAAAAAATTCATATTTTGGAACATAATATATATTTTTTGCAAAAAATTATTTTTCGAAAAAAAATTCATATTTTGGAACATAATATATACTTTTTCGCAAAAAAAATCATATTTTGGAACATAATATATATTTTTCGCAAAAAATTAATTTTCAGAAAAAAATCATATTTTGGAACATAATATATATTTTTTGCAAAAAAATTATTTTTCGAAATTATTTTTCATATTTTGGAATATAATATATACTTTTTCGCAAAAAAAATATTTTTCGAAAAAAAATTCATATTTTGGAACATAATATATACTTTTTCGCAAAAAAAATATTTTTCGAAAAAAAAAATCATATTTTGGAACAAAATATGAATTTTTTTCGAATTTTTTTTTTTTGCAAAAAGTATATATTATTTTTTTACGAAATAATTCACTAAATCCCCTTACACTATTGAGGGTAGTTTAGGCATTTTGAGAAGTGATGAGACATATCGATGAAATTGAATAGTATAAGGGGTAAAATGAACACAGTATGAATTAATTGATTAAATTGAATAGTATAGGGGTTTACTGAAATTAACCCTTATTTTATTTTACTATATATCTAAACTTTTTCATAAGATATTCTTATTTTTTCTTTCTAAAGAAAGGTATAATAGTTATAGTGCAGACATGAATAAACACACATGACTGGAAAGTAATAAACTACTTAGATTATGTGGGATTCTCCTCAACTGTTGTGACATTTAGCATGACATAAGAGTTTGATCTAACAATCCAATTGCTAGTTCAACAATAGAATTATTTGATTGAAACCTAATCCCACCCACCCACACATTATCCAAAATAAAATTTTGTGTTGACATATAGAAATTCAGATATACTTTTAGTTATTTTTATTTCAGTGGAAATTTGTAAAATAAATTAAGGAGTCTCAATCTTAGGCTCACCAAACAATGCCTACCCTAATATCACTTAAAAGACAAGTGATTATGAAGGGTTGTAGGTTGAAGCAATAGAGTGCCCTAAAACATGACAAAATGCAACAAAATTTCTTAAAGGAAAAGACATATAAAAAGAAAAAAAAAATATAGCATAAAATGTATTGAATATATATTTACGTGAATGGCGCAAAACACCCCTATAATTATAGAAATATGCAAAAAACTTTCTTTTAGTTTATTTTGTACAGATAACCCACCACTATTCCAAAAGTGTGCACTTTGATCCCCTATAACATTGTTCCGTTCATTTTTTTGGCCAAAATTCAATCACGTGACTTGCGCAAAACACCCCTATGGTTTCAGAAATGTGTAGTAAACTCCCCTCTCCTTGGAGGGGGCTATTTGCACTTTTTGCAAAGTGTAGGGGTATTTAAAAACCAATAAGGGAGATTTCTGCACATTTTTTAAACTATAAGAGTGTTATGCGTCATTCACCCATATATATATAATATATATTTATAGATAGATAGATAGGTAGATAACACCATTCACCCATATATATATGATATATAGATAGATAGATAGATAGATAGGTAGGTAGGTGTGATTAGTGAATAGGTAATTGCTTTGGATGTAATTAAAATCTTCTAATAGGTATGAGTATCACTTTCCTCAACAGGTTGTCAAAGTAGTCATCACTGTTCTCACAACCAAAGAACTGGTAAACTAGCTAATCCTTTGGTCTACCTGGAATGTGGAGTGGAGCTTTGGTGGCACATTTGGAGAAACACGAAACAGACACAAGATTAATTAAAATTGAATTCCTAGGTTTTATTTCTATTTCTCGTTCATATAACAAGAAGCATCTTGCTCAAAAATTATTTAGATTAGCATTTAGCCCCGTTTGAGAATCTTTGTCTTTGTTTTTGTTTTTGTTTTGGAAACAAAAAAATAAGAATCATTTTTTGTTCTTATCTTTATTTTCTTACCTTAAAAACAAAAACAAAAACAAAAACAAAAAGTTGTTTGGGACCACACATTTTTTTTCCCCTTTTTTGTTCTCACACTGTAGATGCAGAAAAATACACAATAATAATTAGGGTAAAAAATTGGATCCTTCATTCAATCTTTGGCCTTGTATTTATACATATTTCTGGTAAATGAGTCAAACCCATTTACCTAAGTTTATCAATCCCTTAAATCAGGGAATTTGATGAACTCTACCCTTTTTTGGACTCTTTATTCCATAAGTAGGACAATTCCATGATTTATGGATCACTCATCTTCTAGAAAATTCTACGGGCCAATTTATTTCTTCGGCCCATCCGTCTTCGGCTCATCAGTCGTCGGCCTATCAGTCCTGTGGCCCATCCTAGTTGGGTCATGAATTATTTTGATCATTACACACACACACAAACACACCACAAACACAAACATGATGTTCTCTCTCACAGTCGCCTCTCTCTCTCACGGTGGTGGTGGCGATTAGGTTGGTGATGGTGATTTTCGAAGGGTGATTGGGTTTGATTGAGGGTTAGGGTTTCTAAGGGGTGTTGGTGGCGGTGGTGGTTGATTGTTGTGGGCGATGGCATGGTGGTTGCAGGTAGTGGCGGCGTGGCGGGTGTTGGTGTTGGTGTCGATTGAGAAAATAAGAGGTGTGTGTGTATATGTGTGTATCGTGGTGGCCGTTGATGGTGGTGGAGGGAGGAGCACGACAGTGAGTGTTGGTGGTGGAGGGAGGATCACGACGGTGGTTACAGGTGGTGGCGGCATGGTGGGTTTTGGTGGTGGAGGGAGGATCAAGACGGTGGTTGCAGGTGCTCGATTTTGGTTCAGTTTTAATTTAATTTAATTTTTTATTTTTTTTGAAAAATCTCAAAGAGAACAAGAAAACACATTTTTCTTGTCCTCTTTGTTTTCACCACTTATCATCAAAAATATTTTTAAATAGAGAAAAAGTAAACAATAATTTTCCTTTCCAAACATGCTATGTTCTCAAAAACAGTATTAAAATATAAAACAGAACATAAAACACCTTTTCCAAATGCACCCTTAATTTTCATTTATATTCTTAAGTACTTTTCTACATTATTTTAGATATTTTTTTATACGTTTTTCTAAGAGCCACCATAAACCTACGTACTATGCGGAGAGTGGACACGTGGTGGGAGAGTTAACATGATTAACGAGTGATTTAAACGATCTTTCAAGCAAGTTTACTACCATTCCAACTCGAATTTTGTTGAAAATTGATTTAGTAATGATAGAAGAAAAAAGGGTAATTTGCAGCCACATCCCCTGAGGTTTGCATCTATTACACCTAGATGCAGATTTTTGAAATTTTGACACAAACACTCCCTAAGGTTTGGTTTTGCTTGCCATGACATCCCGAATGACGAAAATACCCTTCACAAAATTCCAAAATATTAAGGATAATGTGAAATGACCTTTATGCCCCAACCCCAAATATATAAAATTTCGAAAAACATATATATAAATTCAAAAATATATATAAAATTTGAAAAATTGTATCAAATTCGAAAACAAATATTTAAATTTTGAAAAAAAAATATAAAATTAGAATAAAATATATAAATTTCGAAAAATATATATAAAATAAAAATATATATATATATTTTGAAAAATATTTAAATTCGAATATATATATTTCAAAAAATATATATATAATTCAAAAAATTATATAATTTCGATAAACATATATAAATTTCAAAATATATATAAAAAATTCAAAAATATATATAAAATTTGAAATATATATATAATTCGAAAATATATATATAAAATTTGAAAAATATATAAACTCGAATATATATATATTTCAAAAAAAAAATTAAAAATATATATATTTTCAAAAACAAAATTCAAAAATTATATAATTTCGAAAAACATATATAAATTTCAATATATATATATATAATTCGAAAATATATATATAAAATTTGAAAAATATATAAACTCGAATATATATATATATTTCAAAAAAAAATAAAAAATTCAAAAAATATATATTTTCAAAAACAAAATTCAAAAAATTATATAATTTCGGAAAACATATTTAAATTTCAAAACATATGTATATATTTTTTTGATATATATATATATTTTCAAATTATATATATATATATATTTTCGAATTATATATATATTTCAAATTTTATATATTTTTTGAAATTTATATATGTTTTTTGAAATTATATAATTTTTTGAATTTTGGTTTTGAAAATATATATATTTTGAATTTTTTTTTTTTTTTGAAATATATATATTCGAATTTATATAATTTTCAAAAAATATATATATATATATTTTCTAATTATATATATATATTTCAAATTTTATATATTTTTTGAATTTTGGTTTGAAAATATATATATTTTGAATTTTTTATTTTTTTTGAAATATATATATATATATATTCGAATTTATATATTTTTCAAATTATATATATATATATTTTCGAATTATATATATTTCAAATTTTATATATTGTTTTGAATTTTTTATATATATTTTGAAATTTATATATGTTTTTCGAAATTATATAATTTTTTTAATTTTGTATTTGAAAATATATATATTTTGAATTTTTTATTTTTTTTGAAATATATATATATATATATTCGAATTTATATATTTTTCAAATTATATATATATATATTTTCGAATTATATATATTTCAAATTTTATATATTGTTTTGAATTTTTTATATATATTTTGAAATTTATATATGTTTTTCGAAATTATATAATTTTTTTAATTTTGTATTTGAAAATATATATATTTTGAATTTTTTATTTTTTTTGAAATATATATATATATATATATATATATATATATATTCGAATTTATATATATTTCAAATTATATATATATATTTTCGAATTATATATATATTTCAAGTTTTATATATATTTTTGAATTTTTTATATATATTTTGAAATTTATATATGTTTTTCGAAATTATATAATTTTTTGAATTTTTTATATATATTTTTCGAAATTTATATATTTTATTCTAATTTTATATATATTTTTTCAAATTTTAAATATTTGTTATCGAATTTTATACATTTTTTCGAATTTTATATATATTTTTGAATTTATATATATGTTTTTCGAAAATTTATATATTTGGGGTTGAAGCATAAAAGTCATTTCACATTACCCTTAATATTTTGGAATTTTGTGAAGGGTATTTTCGTCATTTGGGGTGTCATGGCAAACAAAACCAAACCTCAGGGGGTGTTTGTGTCAAAATTTCAAGGATCTACATCTAGGTGGAATAGATGCAAACATAAGGGGATGTGGCTGCAAATTATCCAATAAAAAAAAAAGAGAGAAAAATGATCTAGTGGTTAGTGGTCATCTTGGGAAAAGGTTAACATGATAAATGAGTGATTTGATCCATCTTTCAAACAGGTCTACTAGCCTTTCAATTCTAATTATGTTGGAAATTGATTTAAAATGATGGAAAATGAAAAAACGAGAGAGAAAATGACTCATAATATTGTAGATATATACATTATTTTGTATTTTCCATTTTCATTCAAAGAAATAATTGCCAGAAAAAAGAGGGCAGGAACAAATAAACCACAGTAACAAGTGGAAGTAGGAATTGACATAGGAATCCAAAGGACTTTGAAGGACTCTAGCTGTTCTATCTAGCTAGCAAATCAACCTTTTCTTCATTTATCAGGGACAGTTATTATTACTGCTTTATATACATACATATATATATATATATATTATGCTTTCACTTTTGCAAATATTTTAACCATTGAGGACAAAAGACTCAAGTAAAAGCATATATTAGACTTACAGATAAAAATGGCAATTATGCATGTACGCCTTCCTTTATGTTTGTCACTACGGTCTGTGGTCCCTGACCTCCTTTTACTCTCCAATTTCCATCTCAACAACTCTGCACCAACTTCAATCTCATGCATCAGCAATTTCAGAGTCCAAAAGAGTACTTCAATTCATCACTACTATTTTAGCTATTTTTTCATCAATTTTCAAAATTCAGTATTAAAATAAACCATATGTAATATCCAATATAGATAGGTGATGGCTTGAATTCAGTTTGCAGCTTCTACATGTGATGTCCCATGTAAGAATGGGGGTAGGAAAGTAATTGGAAATGTATATATATGTGTGATTTATTGATACGCAAAGGCAGTGACACAAATATATATTATCCTGAATTGAAAGTCTGTTAGGTAAGTGGTCTGGTATGATGGTTTCGGCTTTTGATCTCAATTGGGCTAAGTCCAAAAAGTGAGACTATGTTTTGCTAAACATGGTCTGGTCCCATATCAGACCAAGATCAACTGGGTTACCAAACAGGGCCATAGAGTTTCATGTGAGTGAAGGCGAAATTACAATATTCAAAATTTAAGAGTAAGTTAAATAAAAAGAAAAAAAATTCAGTGGGGAATTTAAGGAGGTTTTACAAAAAAAATCAATAGGGGCAGAAGTGCAAATAAGTGAAATTGAAATAAATAAATAAAAGACTCCCGTTTTCACTAGTCTCCATGTACCTGCGTAGACGCGTTTAAAAATCATGAGCATTGAAAATGTATAACTCGGTCAATATTTATATGACCGGACGATCACATGTAATAGAAAGTGAAATAAGAATTCAAGTCCCCATTTGGGAAAATAAATATTAACCTGTCTGTGTGCATTGACAATTACCAATACCAAGTGAATCAAAGCAATGCTTGAATTGAAATGTAGGACGTGTATACTGAATTATATATATATATATATATATATATATATATATATATATATATATATCTACTATATCAGTCTTCTTCACTGTGATAATCCCTCAGTCATGAATTTCTTAATGATGTGAAATACATTTGGCTTCTTTCACTATCTGAGTCATAACCATTTACTCTGCTTCCATAGTGGAAATGACTAGTGTCTATAAAGTTCTCTCATAGTTCTATGTAATTCCTTAATTTCAGGGGGGGAAAGAAGAAGGTAATGCCATATCTTGACCGAGTGAAACATATATATATATATATATTATCCTCTCAAATAACTCATTCTCTGTCACTTTATAAGCCAACAATATAAACAATGCTGAAAGTGTCACTGCCGTATATCATAGAGCACAATCCATTTCCTATCCTAACAATAATACACTTCCCCTAACTACGCCAAACGTATTGATACATATTGCATGTAGAGCTCCTACACTACTAGTATCATGGTTGGTATTGATTTTTCCAAGCGGTTCGAGTATCCGTGTACAAATTCGAATGATATCAATCTTAAAAGTGAGTAGCAAATAAGTATTATTATTATGTAATGATATCAACACATTTCAAAAATATTTTGAAGATATGTTGTAAGCGGAACAATCGTGAATGTACCTTATATTTCAAAACCCTTGATCGCTTCAAGAATTTAAGGACAAATTTGCATTTGATGTTTTTAAAGTTAAGAATTACTCATACACAGGGTCAACCTTAAGTTTCAAAAAATACGTAGAGGCTATAGGCGAGATCAAATGTAAGGCCTCTTGTATGTAAAGTTTCACGCGCTTAAAATTTATAAATGTTAAAAAATTATTAAAAAAATACATTAAATATATATTAAAAATTTTGAAAACAACATTCATCTTGGTGTTGTCGTGAAAAATTATTTTAGTAAGAGTGCGGAAGTCATGAGAACCCTAGTGTAGTCGCGTGAAAAAGTTGTTGTATTTGTACGATTGCGTCAGGTGCGAGAGCCCTAAGTGTAGTCTCTAAACATTATGCGAGTACGAGAAGAATATTCTAGCCTTAATCAAAATAATGGTTTGATTTAAATTAGATTTTAGTTTCCTAGTGTTGAAAAATTAATTTTTTTTAGTGTATAGTAATAAATAGTAAGGGAAATATAAAATTTTGGGCCCTAAATTGTTAAATTGAATTAGAATTTAATATAAATTGGGCTTTTAAACATTTTTTTTTGGACTTATAATAAAACAATTTTTTTTTTTAAAAAATCGAGCTCTTAAATTATGTAATTATATTAGACATTATTTTGAATTGGACCAACAAACTAAATATTTTAAAGGGCCTATAGAATTATTAATTTTTAATATTTTTTTCAGGCGATCGCCCAGGGCTGGCCCTGCTCATACACACCGTCTTCATTGAGGTTAGAACCCTGAATCTGCCATTTAAGAATAAAGCGTCTGTTACGGTTGGACTAATACGCAAGTTTATGTTTAAGAACATTGGGTATTCTCATATTGGGACTTGCAAGTACAAAATGTTGGTTAAAATATAAATATAAAAAATAGACATATTATATTAAAGCCTAATAACCTTTTGGAAAGTGATATTTATATAATCTACAATATTTGTCTCAAAGCATAGACATAATGATCCAAATTTTCCACATAGTAGTAGAAGAAAAGGAGAAAATTCATATCTTGAATTCCACTAGTGAGACTGCCAAACTGGTCCTTGATTGGATATATAGCCAGTACAAAGGTCTGTAAAATCATTTGTCAGGACCTTGTTAATCATATCACTTTTTCTCTAATTGAAACACAGTTAATGCTAATTATAGAGAGGGAATAAGACATTTGATCAGTTGAGGTGATGTTGGAAAAGCAAAAAAGAGAAAAATGACTGTCTTTTTGTGTTTGAAAATTCAACATGCTTTAGTGGTGGGACACATATAATATGAGAGATAGCTGTAAAGGAATGAAAAAGAACTTTAGCACTAACTTGGAACATTAGTACCAAAAAAGTAGAAACATGTGTAATGAGAAGAAAATGTGGGGATAGGTGATGTTGATGAACATGGGCTCCAATCTCCATCACCATTATAGGAATCCTAAAACTGATTAGAGAGTATTGGATACATCAATTGTGTACATATATATATATATATATATATATGAATACACACACACGTAAGAATAGTTGCAATACACTTTTGCCTCCTCAATTTTTTTTAAAAAATCCAAAATTGCCCTTAAAGTGTTTCAAAAGACTATTTTTAGTCTATATGGTATAAGCGTAAATGACTAAATTGTCATATTATGTCTCTCTGACACTTGATTCTGGTTGGAAGGCAAAGTAAATTAATATATACCTTTCAAAATAAATAAATATGTTAAAGGGATATAAATCATCAAGATATAATGCTAAATTCAGCCAAGTGAATCTAATTAGCTAAATAGTAAAATAGATAAGAATTTAATATTAAGAATAAAGATAAATAAATCAAATAACCATGGGTATAATAGTAACTCACCGTTTTTAATCTGAATTAACACTGACTAGGGAGGTCGATGTTATTTTAAAAACATGAAGAGCTGTAAACATTATTTAGTTATTCTTAAGAGGAGGTGATGCAGGGGATCCGAATCAGACGATGCCGAGCTGTCAAATTGCTCATTAATGACGCTGGATTACCTGGAGCGGGACGATCAGCGCAAGGATGACAAGAAATCGTGATCTAGCCTAATTGGGACGGTTTCCGTGCACGTGTCGATTTTTTGGCCATAAATGGAGTTACAAGTATCCGATTCGCGCCCGTGACCCCAATTCGGAAAGCTTATTTCGGCGCGCACATCGTAGCCACCATGCTATGCTCGGTGCACCTCGTTTCGAGCCCTAAATCCGGTGTTTTCCTTTTCAAATCTCTAATTTTAGTTATTTTTTGCTATTTATGGTAATATTTTATTTATTGATTAGGAATTGATTCTGAACCCGATTTGGGCCAGATTTTTGGCAATCTTTTGATTTCTTTCCGTATTTCGTTTTGGTAAGACTTTTAAGGTTTTGCTATTTTTGGTAAAAATCCTATTAATGGTCAATTTTCAGCTATTTAAACCCGGTTTGTGGGTTATTTTTGATGATTCTTGATTATAAACAATTTTATTAAATTCGAGAGTGTTCTCTGAATTTTGGATCGAAATTCTCCTGTTTTTCCTTGCAAAGTACCTATTGCACTAGCCTGCAGAATAATCTCTATTTGTTTGGCATCAAGAGGTAAATGTAAATATTCCCTGTATATATTATATGATTTCCCATATGGATTAGATATCAACTATCTAAAAATAATATTAGATATTATGATATATGAAATATCATTTTGTTTGATATACATGACCATACACATATAGTGATTGCTCTATATTTTTAGATTTTTGGAGGATTGAAAAAAGTGGATGATTCAGCTTTTAATCATGTAACATGTCACGGGGGCTCTTATTATTCATAATTATTCAGCAAAATATATCTCTCTATTCAACTGGCTAACAATAATGAGTCAAAGCTTCAGAAAAAACCAAAGGTACATGTTTTTAAATCTTGTGTTCTTCTATGTGCCCCTACCAAGCAAAGTCTCTCACTCTGACCCACAAAACCAGAAATAATTGAAATGCAATATAGCACAGGAAAGATTGAGGGGATCATATTTTCGGACATCGATCCTAAGTTAATTTTTTCCTTTTTTCTTCATTTAAAGATCACAATATATCACTGGAGGACCTTGAGATCCATGCATGGTTAGATGGAAGAGTGGATAAAAAGGGATAGAAAAAATGAATCTCTTTATATTATTCAGTTTAATCAATTAATCTCCACTGTGTCCACTTTGCCCCTTATATTATTCAATTTCATCACTATGGCCCCTCACCTCACATTTTGAGTCAAAATACCTAAACTACCCTCAATAATATAAGGGGGTTTAGTGAAATTAACCATTTAAAAAGATTATTTTTCGAAAATCAATTATATCTTTCGCAAAAAAATTATTTTTTGGAGGGAGTATATTATTTTCCAAAATATGAATTATTTCGGAAAAAATAATATATCTTTTTTGCAAAAAAATTATTTTTTAAAAAAAAATCATATTTTGGAACATAATAATATATATTTTTCGGAAAAGATAATATTTTGGAACATAATAGTATATATTTTTCGCAAAAAATTATTTTTCGGAAAATATCATATTTTGGAACATAATATATATTTTTCGAAAAAAAATTCATATTTTGGAACATAATAAATACTTTTTCGTAAAAAAATATTTTTCAGAAAAAAAATCATATTTTGGAAAATAATATATATTTTTCGCAAAAAAAATATTTTTTGGAAAAAAATCATATTTTGGAACATAATATATATTTTTTGCAAAAAACATATTTTTTGGAAAAAAATCATATTGTGGAACATAATATATATTTTTTGCAAAAAACATATTTTTTCAGATAAAAGATCATATTTTGAAACATAATATATATTTTTCGCAAAAAAATTATTTTTCAGAAAAAATTCATATTTTGGAACATAACATATACTTTTTCGCAAAAACAATATTTTTTGGAAAAAAAAAATATTTTGGAATATAATATATATTTTTCGCAAAAAAATATTTTTTGAAAAAAAATTATATTTTGGAACATAATATATACTTTTTGCAAAAAAATAAAATTTCGGATAAAAAATCATATTTTGAAACATAGTATATATTTTTCGGAAAAAATTCATATTTTGGAATATAACATATACTTTTTCGCAAAAAAATATTTTTCAGAAAAAAAATCAAACTTTGGAACATAATATATATTTTTCGCAAAAAAAATATTTTTCGGAAAAAATCATATTTTCGGAAATATATATATTTTTTGAAATTTATAGTTTTTACGAAAGATATAATATATTTTCGAAAAATAATTTTTTTAAGGGTTGATTTCACTAAACCCCCTTATACTATTAAGGAAGAGTAATTTAGACATTTTGACTTAAAATATGAGAAGGGGCATAGTGATAAAATTGAATAATATAAGAGTAAAGTGAACACTATAAAAATCACTTAATTCAATTAAATAACATAAAGAAATTTCTTGAAATTAACCTAGAAAAAACAACTTAGAGGACCCATGTCCCATATTTTCACCTCATGTTGACTTTAACCTTCCAATGCAAACAAGAGAAATGGAATTTATCAAAGGTAGTTTTAATTTCAAAGGGGGTGTTATGCAAAATTTGAAGGCTGGCCCAACATGAACCCAAACCCAATCTAATGTTGGGCTTAAAAAAGTGTTTGCATTCTCAGCATGGTTTCTACATGATCCAATAAATTACGTATTATCCTGTTCTTAACATTTTTGAAATGTGTCGACATCATTATGCAGTATCAATACTCATCCAATACTTACTTTTAAGATCGATAATGTTCGAATGTGTTAAACTATTATCTTAGATATGAAGGGTGCGTTTGGAAAGTCTGTTTTTTGTATTTGTTTTCTGCCTTTAAATAAAAAAACTGTTTTTGTATTTGTCTTTGTTTTTTTCAGCAAAAAACTAAAAACAAAAAAAACATTTGGATCAAAATTTGTATTGAAAGATAAAATGGTATTGGTGGGCGGCGGTGGTGGGCTGCGGCGGCGGCGGTGGGGCTCGGTGGTGGCGGTGCCCGGAGGTGGTGGGGGCCGGCGGCGGCGACCGGTGGCAGGGGTGGTGGTGGCGGCGACGGGGGCGGTGGCGGAGGTGGTACCCTAAACAGTGAAAAAACTCAAAAAATAACTAAAAGTTGTATTTGGTGTTTTCACCATTTTTATCCACTATTCACAGAAAACAGTTTTCTTGTGAAAAAAAAGTGAACAGTAAACGCGTTTGTCAAACGTGTTTTTATTTTTGAAATGGGTGAACAGTAAAAAAGTAAAACTGTTTTCGCGTTTGCCAAACGAACCCGAAGTGTTTTTCACCACTCATTAAATTCCAAATAATCATGACTCAGCTGAGGCCTTATATCCAGTAAGTAAAAGCACAAAACTCTACCACAGAAACATATATATATTCTCAGGCCATTGCTTTATCTAAGACTTCCTGAACAAAGCAGTTTCGTACTCTAATTTTTTGCAGCAATACAAGAAAGAAAGAAAACACATACAGAAGCAGTCTGAAAAATCAGTCATACCCATCTCTTTTTATGCATTAACTCATATTATCACCCCAATGTATAGAAGCAAAAACCAAATGGCTTTTAAATTTTAGTTTGACAGCATAGGTTGAAACCCTTTTTGTGTGGTGCATTATTTATGCATGAGCAAATTCAGTTTCAATCTTGTATTTATTTAACAAAGAACCCCCCTACCACTCATTCCAAAAAATGTGATCTTTAGGTCATGTCTCGGAAATTTATGCATTGGTCTTGAACTATATGGTCATCAACAATCACAATTCGACACAACAAAGAGCACTAACTCACGCTTACCAATAGACAGTTCAACAATTCTCTCAGAGTTTGTTCAAAAGGAATGTCTTCACATGGTTTATTTTTATGTTAGAAAATATTTGCAAATCAATTATCCTCTCCCCGTCTGTCCTGATAAATTATGGAAAATTATTGACAACCCTAAGTTGAAAGTTGCCATGATTGAGGAAATGAACATCTCTATCAAATCGTTACAATTATTTATGAGTCTAACTATATATAATTGATTGAGACTATATAGTCCAAGATCATATAATAATTTCTCATCATCATAGTACTGAATTGACGTGACAAAACTCTTTAGCATTATCAAATTATATCAATTTACCCTCTTCCCTCCAATTTCAGACAAAACTGCCCCTGAAACTAGAGGCGGATTTACTCATAAACGATTTTTTTTATGCCAAAATAATTTCTTTTTTCGAACTACCAATTAGGGTAAAATATAAAAAAACTAAGTCTGAAATTTAAAAACTATTTCGAACTACAAATGAGATTTTTCTTTCGTTTTTAATTTTATTTTTATATTTTACTATAAATGAAAAAAAAAATTGATTTATGCAAAGATAAAAAAATAATGCATCAATATTGTTTTTGAACTATCAATTAGGATAAAATATATAAAAAATCAAGTCCGAAATATAAAAAAAATATTTCGAACTACAAATTAGATTTTTTTTTTGTTTTCAAATTTTATTTTTTAAATTTTATAAATGAATAAAATATTGATTTATGCCAAAATAAAAAGTTAAAGCCAAAATATTTTATTTTTTAACAACCAATCGGGGTAAAGTATAAAATAATTTAAGTCTGAAATATAAAAAATATATATATTTTGAACTTACCAATTAGAATTTTTTTTACCAAAAATCAAATTTTTTAGTTTATAGTAAAATATATATATATATAATTAAAAATGAAAAAAAATCTCATTTGTATTTCAATTTTTTTTTTTTTTATATATTTTGGAGTTTTGTTTTTATATTTTACCTTAATTGGTAGTTCGAAAAAAAATATTGGCATTAAAGTTTATAGTAAAGTTTTATATATATATATATATATATATATATATATTTGTTTATCAGTAAACCCCCCTCTAGTTTTAGGAGAATTTTGTCTAAAATAGGAGGAAAAAGGATAGGTTGATACAATTTGATAACGATAGGGGGATTTTCTGAAATGGAGGAGGGTAGTTGATCTATTTTGAAATCGCATGGGTAATGATAATAGGCCTAGATAAAAATAAGTTAGGAAATAGATATAAAGCAATACCATAAGAGAGCTGCAGATGCAACTTTAAATTTAACCTGCAACTAGACCTGTCAATGGATTGAATCTTGACCCGAATCCGATCCGAATCCTATCCAATTAGCCGGATTTAGATTGGAAAAAAAATCCGATAATCCGAATACAATCCGAATCCGATAATAACCCGATCCGATTAATTTTATATATACACATATATATTATGTTATTAATATGTAAATATTAAATAATATACTTAATTATGGTTCAATTTTTTTTTCACTTTTTCATTTTTATGTTTTTATAGTCATGTATTATAAACATTGATTGTAAAATATATAATTTAGTGTTTAATATTCTTAAATAATAACATAAAAATAATAAAAATAATAATAATTTTTTATATTTTTTTTACTTAATTGGATCGGGTTATCGGATCAGATATCCGAAAATTAACAAAATCGGATTTGGATCAATAAAGTAAAAGTCCATCGAATTATCGGGTCGAATCAGATCGGATATAAGCTTATCGGGTTCGGATCAGATCAGGACAGATCCGATCCGAATCCGACCCGTTTACAGGTCTACCTGCAACTGGTGCCAGAACTTATAGTTCAGACTTGGTTTGAATTCAAAAGGGAAAATAATAGAATTAAAACCAGTTAACCTGCAACTGGTGCCAGAGCAGCACTTACTGAAGAGCTAGAAAATTAATTAAAAATGGAAATTCAAGCTCTTGTTCTAACTCAAATATACACCACTGCTGATATGCATGAATCAAACCTATTTACCCTTATTTTCACTTTGATTTCAATGAATTAACTGCTTTTTTATTAAAAATAAATTAATTGAACTAAATGCTCTACTTATTTACATTAATTGATTCAGCTTCTAGCACGATTAGATCGAATAACTTTAGAACATATACGATACTAGTCAATTTATCAATCAAATTTTGTTCAATTACTCTTTCATTATATTGGCGGTATATGAATTGCAACTTTATTCATGTACGTTCATGGTGATTTGGTGGTTTGTAATTTTTTTATTATTATTTTAATGCTTAAAGATTATTAGATAAAGTGATAAAATAAAATACTTTTACTTTACAAATAAAACACTTATTTTAGGACAGACAAAAATAATAAATGGAAATTTAAATTTGGACGAAGAGAGTAACAACTTTCCTTTTCCGAGTTTCTGAGAAGTGGGCTTGGCTTGGAATTATAAACTAAGCCGGTCCTTTATGATTTAGTATTATTATTATTAATTTTTTTTTTAACATTGGTTGGTGATTTGGAACCTGAACACCCCAAAATTCAAGGATTATAGGGTTCTTAATCTTAGATAAAAATACCTTCTTGGGCTAGGTTTGAAAGTTATTATAGACTGTATGTAGCAGCCAAAGGCCCAAAAACAGAGTGGGCCAAATGAAAATCAAGCCCAACCCAAAAGACACAAAGTATCTCCCCTATAATATTTCTTTGCAAAAATTAGTGATGGTTAGTGACTTAAATTAATTTGGTCATTCAAGATTCACTGATCAAATAAAATGTATAAATCACAAGATATTTACCAATTTCATAAGATATAATAGCAAATATCATCACTTTCTAAAAAAAGAAAATAAAAAAACAATCTCAAGACATCTTTTGCACCTATTAATACCCTCAAAACAAAATTTCATGGTCTAGATGCTCATTGATATTGAATTTCTATGGTCTGTGATAACATTCATGGTAGCCTAAGATATATTATAAAAATACTTAATTCTTACTTTTCATTTACATAAATCACAATTATTTCATTGTTTTATTTGGTAGGGAATATGATAATCTATAAATCATACGTGGAATGTGTTTAAATTACTATATCTTTTTTTAAGGCTATTCAACCTACGCTTGCTGTGAAATGATTCATAATTGAATCATTATTTCATCATGCTTATGGCTTAGGTAATACTTTGTTCTAATATAAATAAGTATTGTTAGTTAAGAATACTTAAATATTTTTAAAAAATTATTTTGGTGTGATTCTATTTTTTTACCTTATATTTTAGTGTAAAAAATTAATAATTTTTTATAGCAAAAAAGATAGTTTACATTGTTTTGTTGAGCTAGTTAATGTCCTTTTCATTTTATAAAACACATTACGCCCCTCCTAAAATAAATCCTTGGCTCCGCCCCTGACTACAAGCATAATTTATTTTGTCCGTAGAAATGAAAACATGATATCACTTCTCAATTGGAACTTGAGACTTTAGTATTATTATACGAGAATCAAAATAATACATTTAAGTTGGCACATGATACGAATAGCAAATGATATTTAGTGATGGAAAAAAATTGGAATGAATTATATAGACAATAATAAATATATCACTATAAACAGAATGGGATGGGGCAGAATGGTATCTCTCCTTCCCCTCTATTTAACCATGCGGATTTTCAATCTCAACTCCTTTCTCCTCCACAATCGTTTAACTATTTTCCTAATTGTTCTAATTAGATCGGGAGGGGTTGTTAATCAACAACGAGACATAGTATTTCATCATGATTCAGGCCATGCTTCCTACACCTGATGCGGTCCAATAAAAGATTTATATGTATCTTAAAATTTAACCAACATTGATTTGCTTGAAGTTTGAAATTATAAAAACATAATTATAAATATATATTTGAAATATTAAAACACCTTGTCAATTGCTTATAGAACTACATACACGGCGAACTTCCTTAACACACCGCCAGAGATAAGTACAACTCTTTTACGGTTTCACCAATCAAATATGGCTTTAATCCAAGAATAGTGCTATTGGGCCCAAAACTACTAAGGAGCACTTCTTGGATCTGATCTACGGGCCTTGTCATTAGTCAAAATTTGGGGCTATTATAGAAAATGCACCTCATTCATTTCATTGAGATTACATCAAATATAGGATTCATTGATATTTGAGAGATATCATAACTACTAACATTTTATTAGATAATGTGGAAGGGGGAAATTTCATCCACAAAACCCAAATCCAAGGGGGCTCTATTGGTAGGAACAAAAGGACCCGTGGCCAGACGGGCCCATATACAAACATGCCCCCGGGGAAGATTCTATCCAAAATAATAGATAAAAATATCACGAGAATAGAGCCATTGCAACATCCATCAAAGGAGTCGTTCCCCATCCAGAAGCTACTTTACCATATTCGAAATTCAACGGTTTCAATAGAATCTTACCTAATTGTAACTTTTCACCTATAAACATGAAGAAAATGATACAAGCAAATTCTAAGTTGACATCCTCAATTCAATAGTTGTGTACGTGAGTTTTTATGTGTTATTGGATGTTCAACAAAGACTTGTTCATCAAATTTTTTACATTATGAATTTTACTATCACCAGAAAGCCAGAGTATGAAATCCAATATCTGCGGCACTACATTTAATTTAAATTTTATTTTTTTAAATATTAGATATGAAATGGATGCTTAGTTTCTCAACCAATTTGAATCACCTTAAGACTCGCTAATTCTTTTATGAGAATTGCGAAAAGCTATAGAAGTACGTTCTAAGTTAGTTATAGTAAGAAAAACAATTGCGACTTTAACAGCAAATTGGGCTGTTTGCAATACAATAAAAAAAATTATTTTATTTTTCTTATAATATATATATTTTTAATTTTCCCTTTAAATTATAATGCAACAAATTTGATATCTTATATATTATTATGTAAGGTGAAGTGCAAATAACACCAGTGAAGTTTACATTTTAGGTGAGTTGAAATTACCTAGGCGACTAAGGAGAATAACCCGGGGGGGGGGGGGGGGGGGGGGGAAGGATTTATTGACAAATTAAAATTAATGAAGGAAAAGTAAATTTTAATCCAATTCTCTAACTAGATAAATCATGCAAAGAGTAATCTAAGTGCAGAAAATAAAGCAAGATACGACACACAATATTTTTACGTGAAAAACCTTGAAAACGTTCTAATGCACAACGAAAGGGGTTAAAAATAATTATTAAGAATGACCCCTTACGACGACAAGGTTTTACCTTGGTATTTATAGAAGAGGTTGAGAAGAGTTCTGTTTGTATTAAACTTGTCCCACTTGGGTAGGATTCCTCTTTGACGTGTCTCTCCTCAAATCTGAGTCAAACCCTTCAATCTGATATATAATATGTCATATACACGTACTTGAAGGTGTTGGAATCGAAGATATGTCAAAAGAGTTCAAATCGCATAAGGATTTGGATTCCTGAAACTTACTACGCTTGAGCGAGCGTGTTCTGGGCCAAAAATGTCAAGCGTAGTTTTAACACTTTCTAACCACTTTTAGCTACTGTAGGTGTAGCAAAATCCTTGGAAACCACTTTTCTTGATTATTGCTCCGTTAGAACCACCTCGACTCCTTTGGTATGTTTACCGAAGTTACGGTTTCGAAAAATGATATTTTTGCCCTCTAGGAGACACGTTTTTGCTTGAAAACTCATCTTTTGCTCTCCTCTTGGATAAATTTAAGCACTTATTTGGTTAATTCACCAAAGTTATCTCATTTCTTCGTTAAGCTCTTGAAACACGCTTTAACACACAAATTGCATAAAAATACTAAATAATGTAATGAAAAGACATAACAATAATGAGTTAGGTGCCTAAAATGGATAACATTTGGCACTCATCACATCCCCAAACTAACATATTGCTAGTCTCTTAGCAATGAACCCATGAGAACTTTGAAAACATCCCATGATGATTTTCCAATCTAACTACTCTACACTAATCCCTTACTTTCATGAGGGTCGACGATTACACTTAGCATGTGTAACAAGCCTTTTTAATCCCTCAACAACGCCGAGTGGACGAGTTAAGTCTCGTGAGGGTTAGCTATACTACCCACAACTTCTCCATTCTTCATTCTCACACATTCATGCATTCACACACTCATTGACCAAGTCATGATACAATGTATAAGATAATACGGATACAAACATTTTCACTTACTACCAAATAACAATTATCTTGAACTAATGTTGAGAATGGTCTCCACTAAAGTAAATAACTTCGTTATTCTCTACTCCCAATCCGGACAACCTTATATTTTTTTATGAACATTCTACTATGGTAGATCAATCTTTCTTATTCTACTTCATTGATCAAACTTTGCCTTCTTATATGTAACACTTCTTCTTTCCATCTTTTCCACTTTATTCCTTTTTATCTTTTTAAACTCTGGACTTTCCAGCGAGGATTTTTAGTCCCAACCAACTGGGCCTGAGCTTCTTCCTTAGGATTTATGCTCATTAGTTTTCTCCCCTTTTGACACGAACATTCCTACTTTGTGGTAAGAAGCCCGGTTACTCAGATCGAATAATTACTATTGACATTTTATTTATATTTCAAATTTTTTCCGATTTCCTCCATTTCAACTCCCCTTCTCCCCTTTTATAGTGGCAAAGCTAATTTTTCAACTATATAGCCAAAGATCAATTAACTATCCTATAGAAAATATGTACAAGTGCTTATAGGTTAAGATCGTCATTCTTGGTTTCAATTTCACTAATTCATTCACCTATGTACAACCACATCACTTTACTAACTCAATTTAATCATTACTCTTATGAGTGAGAATATCACATCACATACTACTCATACATTATAAACACAAACTTAATCACCTTTTAATGCAAAACACTCATGCGTGAAAACAAAGAACTTCTCCAAAAAAAATTAATTTTTTTTTTAATTTTTTTTCAATCATTCCCTATAACCAACTATACCTTCCCCCCAAACTTAAATCAAACCATGTCTTCATGGTTCACACTCATACTTATGAGAAAGAATATAATTACCCTTGAAGCGCAGTTTTGGAATTTCTCTTTATGTCCGTTCTCCCCCCCAAACTTGAATCGAGCTACCTGTAGAAATATTTAACAAAATACACATACCTAATATCATAGCAAGGGAAGAAGAAATACAATCATCTCTTTCCGAAAATCATTACTCAGTATAGCACAATGAATGGATTTTTTTTAAAATATAAATAATGATTTGGCCTTAAGGGCCTATAATCCTACAAATTGAAAATTGCAAAACTTAAATGACATATTATTCTACAAACCGAGACTAGAAACTAACTTTCACAGCCTAGGATCAATGTTTAATGTCGTCAACGCGACGTGACTACTTACTCCTACCCTGTATCATACACTTGATCCACCAAACTGACAGATACCATAAATCCCAGTCCCGGATCAATCTCCTCATAAATCTTTAGCCGCTGATCACGCATCTTGAACCTCTTATTTACAAAACCTACCTCTCCGTGGGGGTAAATTGATTGAACTTTAAATGGTCCATCCCATCTTAATCGGATTTTACTTGGAAACAATTTCAGTTTCAAATAAAACCGCCATCCCTTCCGGCCAAGCTCAAAGGACTTAAGACAAACATGCTTAGCATGATGCATTTTTATTCGAGTTGTGTAAATTTGAACATCCTTGTACGCACAATTTCATATCCCCTCACATTCAGTTCTTAATCGCGGATCTTCCCAGGCATACAACTTATTTAGCATGTTTATACTTAACACTCGCTCATCTAGAAAGGGATCCTTAAGAGAGGTGTCATCCTTTGTAAACTCTATGATTGTTCGTGGTAAATGATCAGCTTTAGCAGTCTTCACACCCTTTTTATCATTCAACACACTATTTTTTCAATCCTCCATTAAACCATACAACACAATCTCAAGAAGCGTATCTTCAAGAACCAATTTCTGTGGAAAAATAAGTGGAGGTCCAGGAGACTCTCTTGATGCTCTCTCTGGCTGCGAGTACAACGGAGCTTCTAATGCAGCGATAACTTCTAAATTAAATCGTTGTTGGTCCTCCCAGTTTTCAAACTTTGCCTCTGACCTTTACATCACAGCCTCCAAATTATCTCTTACACTACTCTGAGGTACAACTTCTTCAACCATCTCATAAATATTTTCTCTGTTAAAACACTTAGCGGGTTTAGGTAGTTAATGGTTGATATCAAATACATTCATCCTCATCTTTAGGTTCCCAAAAGATAAATCCATCGTCTCTGTTCTGCAATTAATGCATGCATTTGCCGTAGCCAAAAATGGTCTTCCTAATATAACAGGGATATGTCTCCTTGATCTATGGCCAGGCTCCATGTCTAATACCACACAGTCTACATGATAGTAAAACTTTCCCACTTGAATAATGACATCCTCCAAAATTCATTTCGGTTGTTTAGTTGATCTATCCACCAATTGAAACACCATTGAGATAGAATTGAGCTCTCCCAACCCTAGCTGCAGATAGACTAAGTAAGGTAACAAACTAACAGTCGCACCAAGGTTAATAAGAGCTCTACCAATTTTTTGGTCACCAATGACACAAGAAATAATGGGAGCACCGGGATCTTTCTTCTTAAGTGGAATATCACTTAGTAAGATTGAGCTCACTTATCCAGTCAACAAAATCATCTTCGGGACCTTAGTTATACTTTTTCTTTTCTGTGTATAAAGGTCCTTAAAAAATTTAGCATAGGGTAGAATTTGGGCAATAATGTCTAAGAGAGGTATGTTAATCTTGACCTGTCGGAATATTTCCAACATATACTTTTCCTTATACTTGCCATATGAAGTCGACTCTCAAAGACATTGAGGATAAGGTGTTACTTCCTCATAACTTGCCCTATCTTGCTCTTTTGGTAATGTTTCATACTGTTCTTCCTCCTCAAACTGCTGCTCAACCTAATTCTCCACATCCTTTCCACTTCTCAGAGTCGTAATGACTTGGACTATCTCATAATTATGTTCAGTAAATGAACGACGCTCAACTACTTGTTTACTCTTTGGATTAGCCTCCGGCTGACTAGGTAATATTCCCTCTTCAAGCTTATTCACTACATTAGCTAATTGCCCTATTTGGGTTTTTACCTTAGCAATGGATTGGGAATGAGAGTTCATCAATTAAATGGCTACCTGAAAATGATTAGATTGATTTTTAACTCCCTCAAGGCATTCATTATATCATCTTCAAAACCAGGTGTCTAGATGGTGGAATTTGATTTTAAAACTAGGGTTAATTTTGGTTGAAGGGTCGGACTGATTGGGTATTATTGGACTGAAAATTCTGAGTAGTGAATGATGGTTGTTGGCTTCTATTGAAATTTGATTCAGGATTTTTAGTGTTCTGAAAATGATAGGAAATATGTGGGTGATTAGGACAACCCGAATTATATGAATTGGAAATAAAATATTATTTTGGTCAGTCCAGGCTGTATTCACAGCAGCGACAATTATCCCATTGCCCTAATATCGATATTGGGAGGGTCAAGTCCTATTGCTAAGACTTCTTTAGGGGTCGAATGACTCAGATTAATGAATTTATCGAGCTTCTATCCTAATGCAGCTACTTGTGACCTCACATCATCACCTCTTTCCACTTCAAAAAGATCGTCAGATGTCCTACTGACTCCGTATCTAGCGAGCATTTCGGACTCATGTTGGATCGAGTTATCGCTCACATTATCAAACAGCTCCAAGACTTCGTCTACTGGCTTCAGTATAAACTGACCTCCCACTGCTGCATCTATCAAATTTTTGTGAGCCTCACTTAATCCAAGATAGATGTTACGCACTCTGTCCTGCTCAAGAAATTTGTGATGGGGACACTTCTGCAAAATCTCATTGAATCTATCCCATGCATTATGAAATTGCTCACCTGGCAACTCTCTGAAATGGGTAATTGCGTGTTGCACCTTATGAGTTCTACCTATCGGAAAGTATTTTTCTAAAAATTCAGCCTTTAGGGTTTTCCAATTAATTTTTATATCTCTATCCAAGTTAATATACCATCTTTTAGCTTTTTCTTTTAAGGAAAAGAGAAATAATCGCACACGCAACGCATGAGTGCTCAGATTCTCAATTTTTGCAGTCAAAGCCATCTCTATGAACTCGTCAACATGTTGATATGGATCATCTTTCTAAGTCCATAAAATTTGGGCAACATGTTGATAACACTAGATTTGATCTCATAGTGCTTGACCCCCTCATCTTCTGAAAATTCGGCATACGTTTCATGAGCGGAAGGTTCATAGTACACCTTTAAGGACGTAGCTGGGACTCGTCGTGTAGCTACATTGCGGTTCGCCATCCTCTCAAAATCCAACTTCCTTCTAATATAGCTCGACAATTCCTTCAAAAAGTTATCTCAATTTTCGGATCAAAATGTACTAATTCAGCGTTGGGATCGAAAGGGAATTATCGATTGCTCATGCACAAGGCAATTTTTTTTTTTAAGAAAATAAAACTAACTACTTCTAAATTATTCTAAATATTATCAGAAAATAAAGCTAAAATTATGTACGAAATTAAGCTAAACTAAAACTCACAAGAGGTCTAATGACGCAATATTCACTGCTCCGCTAAATCCCTTTATGCTTTTCAGTATACCTGTCAATCACATAAAAATTCCAACTTTAAAGATACTACAATAACTCAATGCTACTAAACTACTAAAGCTAATAATAATGAAAAGTCCTCGGCAATGGCGCAAAAAACTTGATGCACGTCGGACGGGGTTAAACATAATTATTAAGAACGACACCTTATAACGACAAGGTTTTACCTATCGCAAGTGCACGAATCGTATTGTAGTACAAATCGAATTGAGAAAGAGAATATCGATCCCACAGAGACTTGGATTATTCAATCTAGCAATTTAATGATATTGAATTATAGTTGAAAAATGTTTCTTTGATTTGTTTGAGATCTATACCTAAATTAATTAAAAATAGAATTTATATTATGATTGTGATCAAGGTAGAGAAAAATTAGGGTTTTCATGTTCCACCACTAACTGCATTATATAGCTTATCTACTTGCTAAATTGCAAGAGGGCGACCCATCACTATGAATCAGATCATATCGCAAATAGTCAAATACGTCCCAAAAAGGATACTATCCACCGGATTCGCTACAACCCATCTTCGGACGGAGTGTGACTAGTACATACCATCTACTTTACTTTAATAAACTCCTACAACATAAAATTAAACTAAAACATGTCTATATCACTTTGTCGAGGCATGAGCTGTGTAAACTTAGGGTCACGAATTAGAATAACTACGGTCATAAATCTACACAATCATCACATTGTGGTCATAGTTTCCCCTCATTACAATTATAACAAATAAATAGAACTACATTACTTGGCTAGGGTTTTGCTAGAAAATCCTAGATACCAAATTTGTTGCTCATGGTGGTGGGTGACTTCGTTATTGATGTAAACACGGTCTCCATGATCTTCTTATCCGGATCTATAGGTCTTAAATGACTCATTTCTTTGAATAATATGAATCTCCAGAGAAAGTGCCCTGGAAATTATGGAATTATGAAGCTCCTTAGATCTGTAGCAGACCTTGGTATTTATAGAAGAGGTTGAGAAGAGTTCTGTTTGTATTAAACTTGTCCCACTTGTGTAGGATTCCTCTTTGATGTGTTTCTCCTCAAATCTGAACCAAACCCTTCAATTTGATATATAATGTCATATACACGTGCTTAGAGGTGTTGGAGTCGAAGATATGTCAAAAGAATTCAAATCGGATCAGGATTTGGATTTCTGCACCTTTCCTTCGCAACTTAATATGCTTAAGTGTAGGTCCCAGCTACGCATAAACGTAGCTTGCTCTAGTCCAAAAATTCCAAGCATAGCTAAGCATAATTTAGCACTTTCTAGACACTTTTAGCTACTGTAAGCATAGCTCAAGTGTAACAAAATCCTTGGAAACCAATTTTCTTGATTATTGCTCATTTGCTCATTTAGAACCCCCTCGACTCCTTTGGTATGTTTCCTGAAGTTACGGCTCCGAAAAATGATGTTTTTGCCCTCCGGGAGACATTGTTTTGCTTGAAAACTCCTCTTTTACCATCCACTTGCATAAATGCAAGCATTTCTTTGGTTAATTCACCAAAGTTAACTCGTTTCTTCATTAAGCTTCTGAAACACGCTTTAACCCATAAACCGCATAAAAATACCAAATAATATAATGATAAGACATAACAATAGTAAGTTAGGTGCCTAAAATGGACAATATTTAACACTCATCACATTCCAAGTAAAAACCACGGATACACTCGGGTATCGATGCACTATGAATCAAGAAGTACACAGACTCTATGAAGTTTTAAACTTACAAATCACTCATATTTTGCCTTTCTCCACTCAACGTATGAAAGTCTTGAATCACTTGCGTTCCACGAAGCTTTCACCCCGCTTTGTACTCTGACTGCTCTGCTTCTCAACAGATCAAATTACCACGAAGTCTCATGCTCCGATCTTCGTACTCTGACGGCTCCGTTTCTTAACGGATCCATGCAACCACGTTACACAAGGTGGTGTGATGGTTTTACTGCAACCGGATCATTCAATTGTGCATAAAGATGTCAAACATTGAAGCACAATTGAATACCCATAAAAAATTAGAAAAACCCTAAATATAGAATAATCTAGCGATCAATTTTTTTCTCTTTCTCTACAGATGGATCTGATCTATGAAAGTATTGCATAGAACTCACAAAAGTCACACCCAAATCTGTAGAGACTCTTCCTATTTATAGAGAAAGGAATCCTATTTTAAGTAAACTTATATCCTTTTTGGACAAGGATTCCTTCCTTGTGTAATCCTCTTGTAATTGTGAGTGAATCTGGCCAATATTTGTGTAAATATCCTTTATACACTTTCTAGGATATGTTGGAGTGTAATCAAAGTTGATAGAAGTTGAAACGAATCAGGACTTATATTTGTAGACAACCACACAGAAACCTACGCATGTCCCCTACGCTTAAGCATATGAAGCATAGGGGTTGCTACGCTTAAGCATATGCCTAATTATGCTTAAGCGTAGCTTAGTCGTAGGCCAAAAATCATGTGCGTAGCTTGAGTGTAGTTTTTGATATTTTTAGCCACTTTTAGCTACAGTAAGCATGCTCAAGCGTAGGAAAATTCATGGAAACTACTTTTCGCAACTTTTCTTCCATTTGAACCCCCTCGACTCCATTGATATGTTTCCCGAAGTTTCGCCTCTGAAAAATGTTATTTTTGCCCTCTAGAAGATATTTTTTGCTCAACCTTGCTTCTTTTTCATTTCTCTAAGCTTGATTTAAATTTGACGAAGCTTGTTGATGCCTTTACTTGACCACTTCAATTTTCCTAAACCTATTCAACCTCACAATTTACTCAACATGGTTTTTGTCGAGATCATATCAACAATGAACAATCATACAAATGTTCTTAAAATCTCCCCATTGGCATTTCTGAGACAAAACCATGTTTTACAAAGATATCCTCACGAACAATAATATAATATCTATACCTATAAACACACACCCACAAACATAGACATAGAATATCAGTTTATGCTCATGACGATCTTCCAACCCTGCAACCATAACACTGAATAACATACCATGCAAAACAAGTGTGGAAAACATATTTAATGATTATAATAACACAATATCAATGAAAGCATAATGATCATCATAGTATACAAAACTCCTTCTCCTCCTGAGAATATATTCCCCCTTACTAAATACTTCTCTTTTTTAACCAAACAATCTCTTCCCTTTATTAATACTTCTCCCCCTTTTGTCACTGAAATGACACGCAAAGATATGACAATCAAAGTATATGAGAGATATAAAGGGAAAGCCTCAAAATGTAAACATACGAAAAAGATAACAGAGGAGACTTTAGAGATTATAATCGAAGCATTAAATACTAAGATAAAGTACTCTATAAGATTATATCTAGATTCTCGAGTAACAAAAATCTCTACAATGCATAAACTTAATACTAATGCATGAATGCAAAATGCTCAACTTAAAAAACATATTTTTGCTCTTAGAAACATGTGAGTAGGGCAGTAGAGACAATGAGTTAATCATTAACACATCATATTCGCATATTTGACTTAGCTATTACACACACGATAGTGAAGAAAATTAACACACGTACCTTGTAGTTATAAGCAGTCACAAGGCAAGCTTTATATAGCATTTGCATATATGAAAAATATTCAGGTGCAAGCAAACAACTAAGATGAAAACAATACGTACTAATTCTAATAATCTTTTCACTAACCGTGATGATACTTCAGTCAAAAACCTAAACTAGAATTTAAATCTTTAACTCGGACTTGATTGCTAATTAAGGGAAACACAATTTATTTTCTTTTTTGTTTCGAATTTTTTCTTTTGCACCCCTTCATATATATTTTTGTTTCTTTCCTTTTTACGCGAACACTCACTACTTTGTGGCAAGATGCCCGATTACTTGGGTTGAAAATTCGATATAATCACGTTCACCTTTTTACACGAATACTCAATGCTTGCTGAAGCAAGATACCCGGTTACTCAGTAGAAGGACCATTGCTCTATAGGGTTTTAAAGAGACATTTATATACTTTTTTTATTTCATTCTCTTTTTTTTTTCAACATTACCCCACCAATATTCATGAGCATGGAATAGGTATTCAAAAACATCGATCAATCTAGCCTAGCTCATGAACCTACATATCACTTCGGATTATATGAGAAAGACCAAAAATTTCAGTAAGATTACAATCATCTCCGATGTAAAACAAACACCCAAAGTTAATGGAATTTACAAAATAATACTTAAACATGTCAAGCGAACAACTTATATCCTCGGGTCAGACTAATACCTCCAATTCTCACTTTGGGTCAGAATAGAGTCAAATATGACAACCCTTTGTACCCTTAGCCAAACTCAACATGCTAAGAATTTTTCATTTTTAATTTTTATCATATTTTTCATAATGATGCATGCATGAATAATCATAATAGTAGCAAAACATGATTCATGCATAATAATAATAATAAAAATGTATTAAAAAATGCATGATAATGTATCAATTCTAGGATAAAATATAACGCAAGATATTTCTAGAATGATACATATGAAGACATCTATTTTAATGATAACATTCCACTAGATTTTCTAAGACTCACATGCTTTTGAAAATCTAATGGTTTTATAAAGATGTTTGTCGACTGAGAATCTGTGGATATATATTCAAGACATTTCTCAGAACTAGAGTCACGCGATTTACATGCAGTATGAGCAACCAAACAGTGTAGCTCACATTTCCTAACCCACGTCTGTCTAATTTTCGGAGTTCTATTTGCCATCTTAGACAGAATCTTCACATATTCACTCAACACCCAAATTTAATCTTCAACATTGGGTCCTTTTTGAGTTTTATGTTTCTTCTTCGGTTTCAAAGTTATTCCTCTTAACTTTGAATACAAGGGTCGAATATGACCTTTCACTCCACAATGATGACATACTGGAATAAACTTTTGAAAACCATTGTTCAAAACCTTAAGGATTTTAGAGGTAAAGGGAGACTTACTCTTAATTGGTTTTTTGACATAAGATTGAGTATTAGAATTCCTATCAGAATTACCTTGAGAAGAACTAGATACTACTTGGGAAGCCCTAACAAAGGTTGTTTTGAAAACGATGTTAGATTTATTCGATGTTCCTTTGAATCCTAACCCCTTTGTATTTCCTACAGATTTTCCCATACTCAACATATGATCAAGCTTAAGAGTTCCACTAGACCATTTATGGATAGTATCCTTCAATTCCTTTTCCAAACTCTCAATCCTTGTAGATTTCTCACTCAATTCCAATCTTAGAGTGCTTAATTCCTTATTAAGATCATCTACACTCTTCAAAGCCCGATTCCTTTCATGTTCAAACTCAAACAATTTCTCAGATAATTGAACTTTTTGGGTCTGCATGAAATTTAAGGTATGAGAATTATTGGTTAACTCATCTTTTAGGGATTGTCTCTCCTTGTCAACAATGTTAAATTTAACCATAAATTTTGAGAAAAATTTGCTAAAATGTGTGGACTTGTCATATAATTTATCATATGCATCTGGAAGTGACAGTTATACCCAAGTGACAGCTAGACCTTTTGTCCTTATACCCATCATCCATGTCAGACTCAATAGAGTCACTATTTGTTCCATCATCTGATCCATCATCCCAAGTGATAGCTAGACCTTTTGTCCTTTTGTACTTATTAGCACACTTCGCAATTATGTGACCAAACCCTTGACACTCAAAACATTGAGGTTTTTTCTTTTTAGGGTCAAACTTGTCATTCCTATTTTAGACTTTATTTTTATTTTTAAAATCATATGATCTATCTCCAAATTTTTGTCCTTTAATCAATTCTTGACCATAAGATGATTTTAAAAACTTATGAAACTGTTTCATGAGCACATCAACCTGTCTTGGTCTATTCTCACCCTCCTCATCATACTTGTTAGGATCCTCCATAGTAGTTCTAAAAGTTATGTTTTTCTCTTTTGTGCCGCTAGACTTCTTAGAGAATTGAGCACTCATCTTCATCTCATAAGATTTTAGATTCCTTGCTAATTCTTGAAATTTAATCTATTTGAAACTCATGATTTCATATATGATAGTAACCTTAGATCGAAAACGTTCAGGTAGAGACTTAAGAATTTTCTTCACTATGGAAGTCTTGGGAATGGGCTATCCTAGATTGTGACAACTAGTTACTATGTCAGTTAATCTAGCCTCAAGGTCACCAAAAACTTCATTCTCCTCCATCCTAAGTTGTTCAAATTGTGAATTTAACATTTGGAGTTTAGATTGTTAAACTTTTAAAATCCCTTTATGAGTTACTTGGAGAATATATCAAGATTATTTAGCAATTTCGCACGTGGAAATTCTCTTAAACTCACTCGCTATTACAACATTGTATAAAACATTTAAAGCTTTAGAGTTCTAACTAACACTGTTTGTCTCAGCAGGAGTCTACTCGCTTGACGGTTTTACTTTAGATTCATTAGTAGTATCGTCTTTCATAGTGGGAGGTCAGTATCCTACCTCTACAACAAACGAAGCTCTCTCATCTAGAGATTTCAAAAATGCTCTAATTCTAGTTTTCCAATAGGTGTAATTTGAGCCATCAAACAAAGGGGAGCTAGATACGTATCCTCCTTCACGAGGTAAATCCGTTGCCTAAGTTCAGAATCTAACCCTAGGTAGTTAACCTAAAACGAGGCAACCATGCTATGATACCAATTGAAATTACCTAGGCGACTAAGGAAAATAGCCTAGAGGGGGTGAATAGGATTTTTAAGGATTTATTGAGAAATTAAAATTAATTGCAAAAAAGTCAATTTTAATCCAATTCTCTAACAAGATAAATCATGCAAAGATTAATCTAAGTACAGAAAATAAAGCAAGAGACGACACACAATATTTTTACGTGGAAAACCTTGGAAACATTCCAAGTAAAAATCACGGATACACTCGAGTATTGATGCACTATGAATCAAGATGTACACAGACTCTATGAAGTTTTAGACTTACAAATCACTCTTGATCTGTCTTTCTCCACTCGACGTCTGACAGTCTTGAATCACTCGTGCTCCACGAAGCTATCACTCCGCTCCGTACTTTGACAACTCCACTTCTCAACGAATCGATGCAACCACGTTGTACAAGGTGGTGTGATGATTTTATAGCAACCGGATCATTCAATTGTGCATAAAGATGTCAAACATTGAAGCACAATTGAATACCCGTTAAAAACTAGAGAAATTTTTGATATAGAATAATCTAGCGATCTATTTCTCTCTCTCTCTACAGACGGATCTACTCTATGAAAGTATTGCAGAGATCTCACAAAAGCCACACCCAAATCTGTAGAGACTCCTCCTATTTATAAAGAGATGAATCTTATTTTGAGTAAATTTATATCCTTTTTGGACAAGGATTCCTTCATTGTATAATCCTCTTGTAATCGGGAGTGAATCTGGCCAATATTGGTGTAAATATCCATTATACACGTCCTAGAATATGTTGGAATGTAACCCAAGTTGATAGAAGTTGAAACGGATTAGGACTTTTATTTGCAGACAACCACGCAGAAACCTACGCATGGCCCCTACGCTTAAGCGTAGCTTAGTCATAGGCCAAAAATCATGTGCGTAACTTGAGCATAGTTTTTGATATTTCTAGCCACTTTTAGCTACTGTAAGCGTAACAAAATTCATGGAAACTACGTTTCTCAACTTTTCTTCCATTTGAACCCCCTCGACTCCATTGGTATGTTTCCCGAAATTTTGGCTCCAAAAAATGTCATTTTTGCCCTCCGGAAGACATTTTTTGCTTAAACTTGTTTTTCTTCATTTCTCTAAGCTTGATTTGAAATTGACGAAACTTGTTGTTGTCTTTGCTTGACCACTTTAATTTTTTAAACCTAGAAAAATTCACCCAACATGATTTTTGTTGAGATCATACCAACAATGAACAATCCTACAAATGTTCTTACATGAGTAAACAACTTATTTAAGAATGTAGTCTGAAAAAATTCTTAATAGTTACGTAGTGTGCAGAATAGTTGTTTTTAACAAATAATTTAATCTTTAATGCCTACTTTACCTTTTTAAATATGTGAAAATGGCCTAGGAATTTGTAGTGATTTAAAATACTACTAAAGAGATTTGTATTAAAACATTTAATGCCTATTTTACCTTTTTAAATTTCTGAAAATGGCCTAGGGTTCGTAGGGATTTTTATGATGTGTATATTTTCATGTTATCAGTTTTTATTTATTTATTATTGAATTATTGATAGGTTAAGGGCATGTTTGGTTCACATTTTTGTTTTGTGTTTTTTTTTTCTCATTTTTCACAACAAAAACATGTTTGACACCAATGTTATGTTTTCTACAGTAGAAAAACATAAAACAAATAGCGTCATATTTAGGAAGTACCAAAATGATTTTATTTTTATTTTTTGCACTGTTCACAAAAATAACATTATAACGGAGGAAAATAAGTGACCAAAACAAGAGCAAAAACATCAGTATCACACATGCTTCCAATTTAGACTCACAACACTCCACGATAAAAACATATACTTCTACTTTATAGAATCCACAGTGTAGGGGTTCGCAAGATTTTAGGTGATGCGAAGATAGTTTATGCGCAAGTTCGTCAGCCAATAACCGTACTTATTGCTTTTATTGCTTTTTGATTTGTTTTACAGAGAAACGAAAGAGAAGAAAACTAGAGAAAAGATAGCAAATATAAGTATTTGAGAAATACTTTCTCTCTCCAGGACTTTCTCTCTCTTGGTCTCCAAAAAGCTCCCCCCCTCAAGTGAGTTCCTGCACCTCTATTTATAGACGCGAGTGCTCAGTAATCCTCGCGGATTGTATCACCTACATCAGTATCTGTCTCGCAACATGGTTCCTTCGTCCTCGCGGATTCCATTGCCACATCAGCACCCGTCTCGCGACACGGTCCCTGCGTACTTAATCCTTGATATAAATACTTTGCACAATATTATCCACGAAACGAATTCGCGGATCATAATGTGTGCTATGCCCTGTGATTCGCGCCTATTGCATCGCAGATCTGATTTATCCTTAGCCAAGGATGCTGTTATAGCTTTGTTGGGTCATGACCAATCATGCATGCCTTGGTCATGTCCCTGAATACCAGCGGCCTTTCTAAGGTACTCTTTACTTAGAATGACGTAAATATGGTCGCGACCCACTTTTTACACATCCCAAGCATTTCCCTTAGATTCCGCATAGTATTCGCTACGCGAGCAACATATAGGATTATGAGTTCCTGATACGAGCTATAAAACACATCAGTTTCTCATACCTCCCTCTGTATAATGCAAGCTCTCGCGTGAAAACCATATTTGGGCTATTTCCCCAAGTAATCAATTATTTGGGCCAATCTCCCAAATATTCTTTTACTTGAGCCGGTTTCCCCAAATATACCAATCCTGGGCCATATCCCAGATAATTAAAGCTTGGGCCATATCCCAGATAATTTAATTCTTGGGTTATTATTCCAATGACTCATTCTTCTTTACATTTTCCCCGTTGCACTTTTGATACTTGGCCAAGTATTAAAGTGCAATAACTTGTGGATTCGCGAATCAAATCCTTGCTTCAAGGCTGCTTTTCCCCGTGTCACTTTTGTCCTATCGTGGATGAATTTTATTCCCCATGTTTTGCGTATATTGATCCGCGAACATTCCTTCTTAGTTTTTTCCGTTTTTCAATGCCTTTTGTGCATGTGCTTATTTTGTTCTTTCCCCATATCTTTCTTATTTTTCATAAACTCCTTTCATACTTTGATCCGCGACTTTTGATTTTGCGGCAACCTTGGCGTCGGTTCGGCTTCCGCGGTCATTAATGGCGCCACGTAGGTTTACGTGCCTCTTCCCTATAAAAGTTTTCTTTCTCCATTTCATTTCACTTTTTCAATTACCTTGTTGCTTCAAAACTTCCTTGTGTTATCTTTACCTTTGTTATTTTATTCTCAAGCCCCCCCATTTCCTTCGCGGTCTGTAATTTTAAACCATTTCTCCCCTATTTTTAATGGCCAAGTCGTCAACCCCAAAACTTTTAGTCCCTCTATCTGGGAGTGTCCCATCTGTTCCCCATCCAACAGAATGGAGAAATGCTCCATTTTTCGAGATTTCTCATGATCATTTATGGAGTTCCATTGAGGATCTTCCTCCCGCGGGAGATATTACAGACGAATCCATGCTTATTCATTCCAATGGCGAAGCCCCCTTAGCCAATATCCCACCGACTTCAATTCTTCGCCTACTTATTGAAAGAGGTGATGTCCCATATTCTTTTATAGAATATGAAGGGCATGTGTCACCCATTACCCATTGGAGGATGTGGTCTAGCCACATACTTAGTCAGGATAAGCATCGCGAGACGCTCAGACAGACAGGTTTACTAGACTCCATAGAACTATTTTCGGACTTGTCTGTTTGTCGAGACGCGGATGCTCTCAATCTTTTGGTGTCACGATGGAGCTCCTTCTCGCATACTTTTGTAACCTCTTGGGGAGAGTTTGCCCCAACCCTGGAAGACGTGTATGTGTTGTTTCGCCTCCCAGTTTTTGATTCGCGATCCCTAGATTCCGCAGCTTTCAGTGAGGCAGACCAGGTGATTCATTCTCACATCCAGTCTTGCGCAGCTTATGCCGCGAAAAGAGGTAGCCATTTTAAGGATGGTGCCATACTTGATGAGGCACATTTTATAAAAAGCGCGAAGTTAAAGTACTCAAACTGGTGTCATCACTTCTTCAGGGAGTATGAACTAAAGCTGCCTCTCCTTCGCGGTCAAGACCGTGAGTCGGTGCCTGATCCTAAATTCAACGGCAATTTTGAACTGGCTGGATTTTTGGCTTACTGGTTGGACCGTTATATTTTTCAGGGACGTCCTGAAGATGGGCCCAATAAACAGGTGTTTTTGATGGCTTCTATAGCCTCGCAGGGCATCAGGCTTCCCTTAGCCCCCCTCTTCCTGGGTACCCTTTATTCCCAGTTGGATACTTTATCAAATGATTTTCTAAGGTCAGTTGGTAGATATGACATAAGCACCCACGTCCCCTGCCTCTTCCTTATGCTTTTTATTTTTGAGAGATTCCCGAAATACGCCCCCAAACCCCTTAGCTTTCCACCTTCAAACATTGGTACCATTAGTCCCAGATCGTGAGCTGCTCGTTGGTCTGGCCTTGTTTCTACCAAACGACTCGAAGATTTTATTGACTTCAGTCGCAATTTTTCCTGGAGACCTTACACAATGCCTTTAGATGGTATTTATTTCCCTTCTTTCTATCCTGTGGAAGAGCAGACTGCTTGTGGTTACCGAGACCATGAAGAGCTTATCTTTGCTGCTTTTTCCTTTAAATGCTGCTTGCTAATTTTTGATGACTCTTTCTCGCGGACCATACCTTACAATCCTTCGCGAGTGGCTTGTCAACTAGGTTTTAAGCAGGCAGTTCCAGTTTATGTTGCTCATCCCTCAGGCGATTCCCCTGATAATTATGACGTGGCCCTGGTGAGGTATCGCGAGGAATATGAGAAAAAACACGAAGAATTCTCTTTTGCCATTTTTATTTCCGCGAGATCTCGAGAAGGCGGTTGAACCGCGGCCTATGTAGATTTTTGGCTTCAAGTCACAACTGTCTTCCAAACATTCATGATGGGTCCTCCTAGACCAATTGCTCCTGTAAAAGTATTCGTGGGAGACTCATCTTTGAAATTACACAAGCCCCATGGCTCCCGCGGATTTTATAGCAAGCTTTCTCTTCCAGTTTCTGGTAATCAGGAGGGCCCAAACACTTCAACTCTGGTTCCTAAGAAATCAAAGAAAATGAAAGAGAGAAAAGGTAAATCCAAAGTTCCTCCCGCGCCTAAACGAAAGCGTTCCGAGCGTGTCGAAGTATCCACCTCTATTCCGGTTCGCGAGGAACCTATTTCTAAACGCTTGGTAATGTAGTTATACCTTTATACCTTACTTTTACTCTTAATTACTGTTATCAACTGTTTTTTTTTTTTTTTAACCAGCTTGTTTGTTTTTCAGAGATCCGCGAGATCAGCTGTCACATCACCATCGCGACCTTCTCCGCCAATAGATCCCCCAATAGCAGTTAACTCTACAGGTGACTCCCTAGACTATCTTCCTTTGTCTCAGCGAAGAAAAGAGCACAGAGCCCAGATTTTAGAAGCTGCTGCTACTCATACTTCAGAAGATGATGAGGTAGATATTATCCCTTTGATGCGCAGAAGGTCGAATCCTTCTGTTTTGATCTCCTATCCTGACAGATTTGGAGCTGAACATCTTGTTTTTCAGTTACATCAAGCTCATTTGGAGACATCCTCTCTGCGATTTAGAGAATCTTCTTCGCGAACAAAAGCTAACTCTTTGTTGGACACAGTTGCAAAGGCTGTAGAGGATATTCAAGCTTCAGATCCTTTACTCTCAAGTTTGACCTGTTAGATTATCCTTTACCTTTTATCTTTTTGTGCTTATGTTATACTTAGTGTTTACTTATCATTTTCAGTTCGCGGGACTGAAACAGATGCAAATCAGGGAGTTGACCATTCTGTTGATGATTCTGATCGCGAGGTAGCCGATATACTCTCAGACTTCCTGGATCAGGGAAAAGAGAAAACACCGCCGATATCTAAAGTCGCGAGGAATATTTTGTTCTCCGATTCAGATGATGGGGATGATCTTCCCATTTCTTCCATCATCCGTAAGGATGCTCATCCATCCAATGTGAATTCATCCCCTCATGATCAATCTGCAATCCCGACAAATCTTGATGTCGCGGATCAAATTGAAACCGCGAATATTCCGGAGATACCTGAAGCAAATGATATCATTCCTGTCTCAGAAGTAGATATTGCAGCAGCGATTGATCCAGGAGCTTCCAATTCTGATACAGATGCTCGGCATATGGAACCTATCATTTGTGATATTGCTGCTGAGTTTGCTGCCACTTTACAAGATGGGTCCCTGTAGGGGTTCGCAAGATTTAGGTGATATGAAGATAGTTTCTGCACAAGTTCGTCGACCAAAATAACAATATTGATGTATTTATTACTTTTGATTTGCTTTACAGAGAAATGAAAAAGAAATGGAGGAAAAGATAACAAGTACAAATAATTGTGAAGTACTTTCTCTCTCTAGGATTTACTCTCTCCTGGTCCTTTGAAAATATAATCCCCTCCCAAATGAGCCCTCTCACCTTTATTTATAGACGCGAACGCTCAGTAATCCTCGCGGTTTGTATTGCCACGTCAGCACATGTCTCGCGACTTGGTTCTTTCGTCCTCGCGGATTCTATTGCCACGTCAGCACCCGTCTCGCGACTTGGTTCCTACATACTTCATCCGCGATATAAATATTTTGCACAGTATTATTCGATGCCCTTGACTACGCAAAACGGATTCGCGTACCCTTATGCGTAACTAATACTGCGCACCATAAATACCTTGCATTATATCATCCGTGAAACGAATTCGCGAATCATAATTTGCACCATGCCCTCTGATCCGTGCCTGTTGCATCGCGAACCTGATTTATCCTTAGCCAAGGATGCCGTTAAAGCTTTGCTGGGTCATAACCAATCATGCATGCCTTGGTCATGTCCCTGAATACTAGCGGCCTCTCTAAGGTACTTTTACTTAGGACGGTGTAAATAAGGTCGCGACCCACTACTTACTCATCCCAAGCATTTCCCTTAGATTTCGCGTAGTACTCGCCACGCGAGCAACATATAGGGTTATGAGTTACTGATGCGAGCTATAAAATACACCAGACCCTCATACTTCCCTCTGTGTAATGCAAGCTCTCGCGTAAAAACCATATTTGGGCTAGTTCCCCAAGTAATCAATTATTTGGGCCAATCTCCCAAATAATCTTTTACTTGGGCTGGTTTCCCCAAATATACCAAATCTGGGCCATATCCCAGATAAATAAAGGTTGGGCCATATCCCAGATAATTTAATCTTTGGGCCATTATCCCAACGAGTCATTCTGCTGATTTGCTATTTCGCGAATCACCCCTCTTTACATTTTTCCCCATTGCACTTTTGATACTTGGCCAAGTATTAAAGTGCAATAACTTGTAACCTCGCGAATCAAATCCTTGCTTCAAAGCTGATTTTCTCCGTGCCACTTTGGCCTTTCTCCTGTGAATGAACTTTATTTCCCCTGTTTCGCTTCTATTGATCCGCGAACATTCCTTATTTTGTGCATGTGCTTATTTGTTTTTCATGACTTTCGTGCATGTGCTCATTTTGTTTTTCCCCATATCTTTCTTATTTTTCTCAAATTCTTTTTATCCTTTGATCCGTGATATTTGAATCTGCGGTAACCTTGGCGTCGGTTCGGCTTCCATGGTCATTAATGGCACCCCCTAGGTTTCTGGGCCCTTTCCCTATAAAAGTTGCCTTTATCTATTTCATTTCACTTTTTCCTCTTGCCTTCATTTTTTTTCTGCTTTACTGCTTCAAGACCTCTTGTGTTATTCTCAATCCCCCATTTCCTTCGCGGTCTATTTTCTTAAACCCTTAATCCCTTATTTTCAATGGCCAAATCCTCAACCCCCAAACTTTTAGGTCCTCCATCTGGGTCTATCCCTTCTGTTCCCCAACCAACAGAATGGAGAAAGGCTCCATTTTTTGAGATTTCCCATGATCATTTCTGGAGTTCTATTGAGAACCTTCCTCCCGCAGGAGATATTGCGGATGAACCCATGTTTATTCATTCTGACGGTGAAGCTCCCTTAGCCAATATCCCACCTTCCTCACTTCTTCACCTCCTTATTGAAAAAGGTGATGTCCCATATTATTTTATAGAATATGAAGGACATGTGTCACCCATTACCCAGTGGAGGATGTGGTCCAGCCACATACTCAGCCATGACAGGCACCGCGAGACTCTTAGACATGCATGTTTACTTGAATCCATAGAACTCTTTTCGGACCTATCTGTTCGTCGAGACGCGGATGCACTCAATCTGTTGGTGTCGCGATGGAGCTCTTTCTCGCACACCTTTGTAACCTCTTGGAGGGAGTTTACCCCAACCCTAGAAGACGTGTACGTGCTATTTCGGCTCCCTGTTTTCGACTCGCGATCCCTAGATACCCTAGCCTTCAGTGAGGCAGACCAAGTGATTCATTCTCACCTCCAGTCCTACGTAGCTTATGCCGCGAAAAGAGGTAGCCGTTTCAAGGATGGTGCCATACTTGACGATGCACCTTTTATAAAAAGTGCTAAGTTAAAGTACTCAAGTTGGTGTCATCACTTCTTCAGGGAGTATGAACCAAAGCTGCCTCTTCTCCGTGGTCAAGACCGCGAATCGGTGCCCGGTCCAGAATTCAATGGTGACTTTGAGCTAGCTGGATTTTTAGCTTATTGGTTGGACCGCTATATCTTCCAGGGACGTCCTAAAGATGGGCCCAATAAACTGGTATTTTTGATGGCTTCTATAGCCTCACGGGGCATCAGGCTTCCCTTAGCCCCCCTCTTCCTGGGTACCCTTTATTCCCAGTTGGACACTTTATCCAACGATTTTCTGAGATCAGTTGGTAGATATGACATAAGCACCCACGTCCCCTGCCTTTTCTTTATGCTCTTTATCTTTGAAAGATTCCCAAAATATGCCCCCAAACCCCTTAGTTTTTCATCTTCAAACCCTGATAACCTTATTCCCAGATTGTGAGCTGCTCGCTGGTCCGGCCTTCTTTCCACCAAGCGACTTGAAGATTTCATTGATTTCAATCGTAACTTCTCTTGGAGACCTTACACAATGCCTTTAGATGGTATTTATTTTCCCTATTTCTATCCCATGGAGGAGCAGACCACTTATGGTTATCAACACCATGAAGAGCTTATATTTGTTGCGTTTTCCTTTGGTTGTTGCTTGCCTGTTTTTAATGATTCCTTCTCGCGGACCACACCTTATAATCCTTCGCGGGTGGCCCGTCAACTGGGTTTTGAGCAGGCAATTCCAGTCTATGTTGCTCCTCCCTCAGGCGATTCTCCTGACAACTATGACGCGGCCCTGGTGAGGTACAGCGAGGAATATGAGAAAAAATACGAAGAGTTCTCCTTCGCCATTTTTATTCCCGCGAGATCTCGAGCAGGTTGTCGAACCGCGACATATATTGACTTTTGGTTTCAAGTGACAACAGATTTTCAAACTTTTATGATGGGTCCTCCTAGACCAATTGCCCCTGTAAAAATATTCATGGGAGATTCATCTTTGAAATTGCACAAGCCGCATGGCTCCCGTGGATTTATTGGTGGAAGTGAGATACATTATCAATGGTGTTCCTGACTCGGGCGCTACCATTGTTTTTGGTGATGCCAAAATATTTTTGATTTTCTCAAAAGCCTCCTGTTGTTCTTCTCCCCAGCTATATACAGATTTTTCTTTCAACAACGGCATGAGTGGGTGAGTTACCTCTGCCAGTGCCGGGATAAATCTCCTCAGATAAGATATCTTTCCCATAAAAAGTTTTCAACATTTTGCGAGTTGCAGGTGGAGCCATTTCTAATATTGCCTTAGCCTTTGTCGGGTCCATATCAATGCCATGCCGATGTACAAGACACCCCAAGAATTTTCCTTCTGGTACTCCAAAGGCACATTTGAGGGGATTTATCTTCAAATTATACTCGCGACATCGTTGCAGTACCTTTCGCAAATCTCCCACATGATCTTGTATGGCTCTGGATTTCACCACCAAATCATCGACATAGTCCTCCACAGTTTTATGCATTAGGTCATGGAATATGGCTGTCATGGCGCGCTGATACGTGACCCCGACATTTTTAAGCCTAAATGGCATGACCGTATAGTGAAAATTCCCCATTGGGGTACGAAAAACAGTTTTCTCTGCATCTTCCGGTGCCATCTTAATTTGATTGTATCCGCTGAATCCGTCCATTAATGAGAAAATCTCGTGTCCTGAGGTTGCATCCACCATGGTGTCAATGTTAGGAAGAGGGAAATCATCTTTTGGGCAAGCCTTATTGAGATCGCGATAATCTACACATACGTGTATCTGCCTAGTCTTCTTCTTTACAGACACAATGTTCGTGAGCCTTGTCGGATGCTGAGTTGGCTTGATGAACCCTGCTTTCAGCAGTTTCTTTACTTCTGCTTTAATTTGTACCTCTAAATCGGGATGAAATACTCGTTGCTTTTGCTTCTTTGGTTCTTATGCGGGATTCACATGAAGACGGTGGCTTACCAATCCAACATTGAGTCCCGGCATTTGATTATAGTCCCAAGCAAAGACATCTCGAAATTCTTTTAGCAATTCTATTAGAGCAATCTTAGTATCTTTATGCAGCATACTGCTTATGAAGGTAGGTCGCGGATCCGTACCGTCACCTATGTCCACTTCGCACAACCCATGCTTTGGTCGCGGATCCACTTTCAGCACCTTAGGGTCAGCTTCAAATTTTCTTTGTATGGTCTTATCTTTCCCGGGGTCAATGCCAACATCGCAAGCCTCTGATCCCCAATCCCGTCATAATTTATACACTACTCGTCCATCGGGGTTTTTGACCCATGACCAACTCACCTCTTTAAGATTCCGTTTAACTACACTAGTATTTTCCAGTTCATTCCATTCTGGTAACGGTGTAGAAAAAATGCCGGGCCCATTTTCCTCACTGTATTCTGAGAAGTAGACTGCATCTGCAAAATGGGCTTCTGATGTGCAGAAAAGACTTTTAGATGCCTTTACAATCATTACTCCTTCTCCCCAATTGGCCTTCATTACTTGATGATAGGATGACGACACTACGCCATATGCATGCAACCACGGTCTGCCCAGTAATAATTGATATGAGGGTTCCCCTTTGATGACATGAAATTTGGTGGGCCCCCTGATCTTCCCAATTTTGAGGTCCAATGTCGCGAATCCCATAGTGGCCTGCTGATCTCCATTAAAATCAGTAAGTGCAATAGTATGATTCACGATTTTGCCTTTGGGAAAATTGATCATTCGCAAAGTGGCTAGTGGGATCAAATTGACTGACGCTCCCCCATCCAAGAAAGCTCGTTTCATTTCTCGACCGTTTACAATGGCTGGTACATACAGAGGCCGATTGTGGGGAAAATGTACTTGTCTGTCTTCTTCAGAAAATGTGATCTTACTGGAGGCCCTCTCATGCTGCGGAATCACAATGGTATGATTGAGTGCGGCAACCGTTTGCTCTTTCAAGAATTCCTTCACGTGTTCCTGTATTGGGAGTTCATTGAAGAAGACGTCTATCTTAGCATTCTCCCTGGCTTCACGTACTGGCGGGCAATCACACTTGGCGGCATTGGCCATATGCTCAGTATTGTCTCTGGCGGTCACCACAACCACATGTGCAGGGAAAGGCTCATGAATTACATTCTTTGCTACTTCCAAGTCTCTTGATGCTATTTTTCGATGTATTAAGCTTTGAAACGCCCAACAGCCGATCAACGAATGCCGAATGCTCCTGTGATAGGGACAGTAGTTACTCTTCATCCTTTCCTCTCTCGGCGGTACCCTTTGCACTGGAGGTAGCGTTATGACATGATCTGCGACCCATTGATTTAGCAAAACAATTGCCTCTTTTTCACTGAAAGGTAAAGGGGGTGGTTCAGATCTCCCAGCGCGCTCTTCCCTGGGTTTTCCATTCTGCGTAGCTACTACCATCGGTATACGCCTAGTACTGATATTCGGTCACGTCGGGGGAGCCAAAACTTCTCCTAATCTTCGGGCATTATCAACAAGTGCAGAGAAAGTTTTGACTTCATGAGTGACCAGATGCACTCTGTATTCCCGCAGCATTCCTTCTATACAAATTTTGATCAATTGCAGTTCGGAAATTGGTTCATGACATTGCAAAGCAGTCTCGCGAAATCTCCGAACATAAGATGCCGCCTCTTCCCTAAAGCGTTGTCTTTGCCTTGTGAGCGAAATCATTGAGACCTCCTCATCAGCTTGGAAGAATTTGGTGTAGAATCTAAGCACCATATTCGTCCAACTGGTCACTGAAGCTGGAGCGAGACCAGTATACCATGTATATGCTGTTCCGGTTAAAGACTTGGAAAATTCTCTAAGCTTTAGATATTCATTGTTTCTGTGAGGTCCTAGAGCATCCGCGAATCTGGCTATGTGCTCTTTCGCATTTCCCTTTTTGCCGTCAAATTGATGAAAAATCGGTGTCCCATAGTTTTCTGGATATGGCAAGGCCATAATGCTAGGATGGTATGGAGGGGCAATTTCCACTTCCTCTGTTTCAGATTTTTCGTTCAGGATAGCCCGCACTTGTTCCTTAGTGATGTATGACTCTTTTTCCAGGGGCTCAGTTCTTACTGACTCGCGAAAAAGCTCTTGTGCTGGAACACGCGAGGCCTCCATGAAGTGAAGTATGGCCTTTTGCGTTTCTTGAATGTTGAGAAGAGTTATTAGTAGAACTGCTGGCAATTCTGCCGAATTCTGTACTGGTTCTGCCATCGGAGGGGGTTCTGCCTGATCCGTACCAATATTTGCGCAGCGACGTTGTCTTCGTGCTGGTTGGACTGGTTCCTCTCCTTGTGTTTGTACTACTGTTTCCTCTTCCACTTGTTCAGTACTCCGGGTCGATGGTCGACCTCTCCGCCGAGGCTGACGAGGCTCTACTTGTACAGAAGACATTTTCTCCCCAGTGAAGTCGCCTTTTATGTAGGGGTTCGCAAGATTTAGGTGATATGAAGATAGTTTCTGCACAAGTTCGTCGGCCAAAATAACAATATTAATGTATTTATTACTTTTGATTTGCTTTACAGAGAAATGAAAAATAAATGGAGGAAAAGATAACAAGTACAAATAAATGTGAAGTACTTTCTCTCTCTAGGATTTACTCTTTCCTGGTCCTCTGAAAATATAATCCCCTCCCAAGTGAGCCCTCGCACCTCTATTTATAGACGCGACCGCTGAGTAATCCTCGCGGTTTGTATTGCCACGTCAGCACATGTCTCGTGACTTGGTTCTTTCGTCCTCGCGGATTCTATTGCCACGTCAGCACCCGTCTCGCGACTTGGTTCCTGCGTACTTAATCCGCGATATAAATATTTTGCACAGTATTATTCGACGCCCTTGACTACGCAAAACGGATTCGCGTACCCTTATGCGTAACTAATACTGCGCGCCATAAATGCCTTGCACCATATCATCCGCGAAACGAATTCGCGAATCATAATTTGCACCATGCCCTCTGATCCGCGCCTGTTGCATCGCGGACCAAATTTATCCTTATCCAAGGATGCCGTTATAGCTTTACTGGGTCATGACCAATCATGCATACCTTGGTCATGTCCCTGAATACTAGCGGCCTCTCTAAGGTACCTTTACTTAGGACGGTGTAAATAAGGTCGCGACCCACTACTTACTCATCCCAAGCATTTCCCTTAGATTCCGCGTAGTACTTACCACGCGAGCAGCATATAGGGTTATGAGTTACTGATGCGAGCTATAAAACACACCAGGCCCTCATACTTCCCTCTGTGTAATGCAAGCTCTCGCGTAAAAACCATATTTGGGCTAGTTCCCCAAGTAATCAATTAATTGGGCTAATCTCCCAAATAATCTTTTACTTGGGCCGGTTTCCCCAAATATACCAAACCTGGGCCATATCCCAGATAAATAAAGCTTGGGCCATATCCCAGATAATTTAATCTTTGGGCCATTATCCCAACGAGTCATTCTGCTGTTATGCTATTTCGCGAATCACCCCTCTTTACAGTCCCAAATTTAAAGGTCACTTTTAGGTGGTCCTGAAGCAGATATGGAGACTATTGCTGAATCTTCCCTTGGCGCGAATCAAATTGAGACCGCGAATGATGGTAATAATTTTTTTTTTCTTTTACATATGATTTTTATCCGCGAATATTCTTCCCCATATAATATTGACTTATTCATAATTCCATCTTTTTCTGCAAGTAAGTCAAATAAGAGTCCTAAATCTTTATTTCCCGATTCTGCATTTGAGGATCCTGAAACTCTTCTTAATGAATTCCCATCACCCCTAAACACTTTACAAAACCCGACCTTTCCTAACTCTGATTCCTTTTTCCTTCCTATTCACCCTCAGCGGGCACATAACCAAACTTCCTCATCCGTGCAACAAATCCAACCTCATCCTTCACAAACACAGACATCCATTCCTGATACCACATCCGCGCCATATATACAAACCCCTCAGCTTTCGCATACCCATACATCATTTTCTACAACTTCATCCGTGCCACCAGCCCACGCTCATCAACCCCTTCCCCAAGCCATTCCCTTGCCTTTGCCTCAAAACCTTCAGCAGGATCAAGTCTACTGGCGCAACTTTTTATGTTATTCAAGCGATATGGCCATTTTGGATCGCGTCTTCAGTAGTCATCCAGAGACTTTTGCTACCATGGAGCTTTATGATCCCCTTCTCCAACCTACCTTTCTGCATATTATCGCGGATACTTTTGTTTCCCTGACGACCACTTGCATCCGCGATCTTACTTCTACGACTTTACCACTTTGTCGCGCCCGTATCAAGGATTGGAAGAATATGAAGATGAACGTGACCTGGTGGGAAGTTCACCTTGAAACGATTGAGCGCCTATATGCAAAACACTGTGTTGAGGTCAAAGTTTTTTCTGATTATCAAGCCAGTTTTTCGAGAGTGGAAGAAGCCCGTGCTTTATTAGCTGTTGCAGAGCAAGACGCCTTGAAGCTTAAGGATTCCGCGGAACATTCTATGCAATCCCGCGAGTTACAAGAGGAACATGAAAATCTCCATATCCCCTCTCCTGTTAGCCGCGATTTATACTAGTTGCGATTTTGTACGAGTAATTATTATATATTTTGATGTACTCAAAACACATTCATATATGCAATTTTATGTACATTGTGCTGATGTTACATCATTTATTATAATTCGCCCCTTGTATTCAAGATTGACACAATTTGATCCATTTTATATTAAGAGGCCAGCACTCTCACGGGTGATTTCATGTTCCATTCTGTAGTACCCACTTATTCCTTCACTTGTAATTACATACGGACCTTCCCATTTGGCTTCAAATTTTCTCACCCTTTGTCCCCTCATAATTGCTGGTACTACCTTCAACACCCTGTCTCCCTGTTTAAACCATCTGTACCGTACCTTCTTATTGTAACTTTTTGCTTGTCTCTTATTGTATTCTTTTTGATTTGTAAAAGCCTCAGCCCTTGTTTCATCCAATCCTTCTATCTCCAAGAGCATGTCTTCCAAACTGCTTTTGCATGCCAACCTTCAAATAGCTAACTCCAGTTCCGCAGGTAGTACAGCCTCTGCTCCATATACCAGTGCATAAGGGGTCATGTTTGTTGCACTTCGATATGCAGTTCGATGTGCCCATAGTGCTATTGGAAGCTCTTCTGCCCACTTCTTCTGATTATCATGCACCAGTCTGGACAATATTCGGATTAACGCTTTATTAGAAGCTTCAGCTTGTCCATTTCCTTTCGGATAGTAGGCGTGGACTTGTGATGTATTATGGAATATTTCTCCAAAAAATCCGCTACTTTACTATTAATGAAAGGAGTCCCGTTGTCTGACAGTATCACTTTTGGAATTCCAAATCGACAGATGATGTTTCCCTTTATGAATCGAACTACATTATCTGCCGTCGTCCATCGCAACAGGATAGCTTCTACCCATTTTGTGAATAATTATGTTGCCACTAAAACCTATGCATGTCCCTGAGCATGCGGCGTGATTGGTCCAATTATATTCAGTGCCCAGGTATGGAAAGGCCAGGGGTTGCCAGGCTATGTAATTCAGTTCCCGGAGCATGAAAAAGATCCCCGTGCACCTGACATACATGACATTTTTTTACAAAAGCACAGCAGTCCCTTTCCATTGTCGGCCAGTAATACCCAGATGATAGGAGCTGTTGAAACATTTTTCTAGGGCCTTGGTGACCAAAGACATGAACTTGTTTTAATACTTCCCCTGCCTCCTCTTCACTTACACATCTCATCAGCTTTCCTTCAAAACGTTTGCGGAACAACTTTTCCTCTTGTAGGACAAATCGGGAGGCCAATTTTTTGAACCGCGGATGATCTTTTTTAGGCAAAATCCCTTCTTTAAGATACTGCACATATTTGTCTCGCCAGTCTATCATGTCTGCTACATTACCTTCGCTCGCAGAGGGATACACATTGCAATTCTGACAGCTGCTTTGTAATTTTATTGCATCATCCTTCATACTTGGCCAAAAGAAACCTTCCCGCAGCACAACTCGATAGAGACTGACATCCGCTTGACCACATATCTTATTATGGGTTCTCTGCAATATGTTTCCTATTTCGCTTTTTGACACACATCTGGCTAGAGTTCCTCCGGCCGCTCTGTAATATAACATGCCTTTTATGATCTGGTAATCTTGTCTTAAGGCATTGTTATCATTTTTTAGTAGAGCTTGTGCTATCTGTGTTCTCCAATCGTGTTCTTCATATTCCTCCAATTCCTTCTTATCATTGACTGCAGAATTGGTTCTTCGCACTATTTGCACAGACGATTCTAATCCCCGGAACTGTAGTCGCGAGCCCAATGTTGCCAATGCATCGGACCGTCGATTGCTCTCTCGCAACCCGTGCTGAAAATCCACTTTCTCGAAGTTTTCTATCATCCGACGGACGAGAGTTCTATAAGACACGAGATGGGGTTTTTTGACAGCATACTCCCCTTTCACATGCTTAATGACCAATTTAGAATCACCTTTTACACGGAGTATTTTTACCTTTAGCCTTTGGGCCATCATTAATCCCAGCGCCAGCCCCTCATATTCCGCAATGTTGTTGGTACAAGGGAAATCAAGTTTGTAAGACATAACTAATTCGTCATTTGTTTCTTCATTTCTTAATACAAAACCGGCCCCTCCTCCTTTTTTCCGTGGATGATCCATCAAATTCCAAAGTATGTCCTGCACCTTGTGTCATACTTGCTACTCCCACTTCTTCCGTTTCGGGTTCAGCTTCCCCAGGAAATAAGGCTAGCAAATCTAACAAGGCCTGACTTTTTACCGCTTTTAGTCTGGAGCATGTGATCTCATATTCGGATAGTGCTAATAACGATCGGGCTGTTCTTCGACTGAGAATGGGCTTTGTGAGTAGATACCGTATGGGGTCACTTTTTGTGATTAGTTCCAACGGATGTGCCAGTAAATAATGTTTGAACTTCTGAGCCGCGAATACTAAAGCGAGACAATATTTTTCCAATGAGGTGTATCGCGACTCTGGTCCTTTCAATACCCAACTGATATAGTAAACAAGTTTTTCTTCCCCGTCACGTTCCTGGGCCAAGAGAGTTCCTATAGATTTTTTGGTGGAAGTAAGGTATATTATCAATGGTTTCCCTGCTTCTGGTGCTATCATTGTTTTTGGTGATGTCAAAATTTTCTTGATTTTCTCAAAAGCCTCTTGCTGCTCATTTCCCCAGTTGTATATAGATTTTTCTTTCAATAACGGCATTAATGGGTGAGTCACCTCTGCCAATGCTGGGATAAACCTTCTTAAGTAAGATATTTTTCCCATAAAAGTTTTCAACATTTTTCGCGTCGTGGGCGGGGCCATTTTCAACACTGCTTCAGCCTTAGTCAGGTCCATATCAATCCCTTGCCGATGTACTACATATCCCAAGAATTTTCCTTCTGGTACTCCAAAGGCGCATTTTAGGGGATTCATTTTCAAATTATATTCGCGACATCTTTGCAATATTTTTCTGAAATCACCTAAATGATCCTGCACAGCCTTGGATTTCACCACTAAATCATCCACATAGTCCTCCACGGTTTTATGCATCAAATCATGGAATATGGCTGTCATAGCACGTTGATATGTGGCTCCGGCATTTTTTAGACCAAATGTCATGACTGTATAATGGAAATTCCCCATTGGGGTGCGGAAAACAGTTTTCTCAACATCTTCCGGTGCCATCTTAATCTGGTTGTACCCACTGAATCCATCCATAAGCGAAAATATTTCATGTCCTGAGGTTGCATCCACCATGGTGTCGATGTTGGGTAAGGGGAAATCATCCTTTGGGCAGGCTTTATTGAGATCACGATAGTCTACACACACGCGGATTTGTCCAGTCTTCTTTTTCACCGGTACAATATTAGCAACCCATGTCGGATGTTGAGTTGGCTCGATGAACCCTGCTTTCAACAATTTTTCAACCTCTGCTTTAATCTGTATTTCAAGATCTGGATGAAATATTCGTTGTTTCTGTTTCTTTGGCTCTATTGTAGGACGTACATGAAGATGATGGCTAACCAATCCAATATTGAGTCCCGGCATTTGAATATAGTCCCAAGCGAACACATCCCAAAATTTTTTGAGTAATTCTATCAAAGCATTTTTAGTTTCGTCTGGCAATTTATTGGTTATGAAGGTAGGTCGTGGATCTGTACCATCGCCTATGTCCACTTCAGACAACCCGTGCTCTGGTCACGGATTCGCTTTTATTACCTTAGGGTCTGTGTTCAGTTTTCCTTGTTCCATCTCTTCTTTCCCGGGGTCAGTTCCAACTGTGCAGGCTTCTGACCCCCAACCCCGTCATAATTTATACATTATTCGTCCATCAGGCATTTTGACCCGCGACCAGCTCACCTCCTCGAGTCTCCGTTTAGTTGAATTTCCCTCATCCGATCCTTTCCACTTTAGTAACGGTGTAGATAAAACACCGGGTCCATCCTCTTCACTGTATTCCGAAAAATAGACTGCGTCTGCAAAATGTGCTTCAGATGCGCAAAATGGATTCCTGGATGCTTTTACAGTCATAATCCCTTCTCCCCAACTGGCCTTCATTACTTGATGATAGGATGATGGTACTACGCCATGTGCATGGATCCATGGTCTTCATAACAACAATTGATATGAGGGCTCCCCTTGAATGACATGAAACTTAGTAGGCCCCCTTATTTTCCCAATTTTGAGATCTAATGTCGCAAATCCCATAGTGGCCTGCTGGTCTCCATTGAAACCAGTAACTGCTATGGTATGGTTTACGATCTTGCTTTCAGGAAATTTTATCATCTATAAAGTGGCTAACGAGATTAAATTAACTGGTGTTCCTCCGTCCAAGAAGGCTCGTTTCATCCCCCGACCGTTCACCATAGTTGGTACATACAGAGGTCGGTTGTGAGCAAATGGCACTTGCTTGTCTGCTTCAGAAAATGTAATCTTACTGGAGTTCCTCTCATGCTGAGGGATCACAATGGTATGATTAAGAGCAGCTACTGTTTGTTCTTTCAAGAATTCCTTCACATGTTCCTGTATCGGGAGCTCATTGAAGAAAACATCTATCTTATCATTTTCCTTTGCTTCACGTGCTGGCGGCCACTCATACTTGACGGTATCCTCAGTATTGTCTCGGGCAGTCACTACAGCTACATGTGCAGGGAAGGGCTCATGAACTACATTCTTTGCCACTTCTAACTCTCCCGATGCTATTTTTCGATGTACCAAACCGCAAAACGCCCAGCATCCCATCAGCGAATGCCGAAGAGTCCGGTGATAAGGACAGTAGTTGTTCTTCATCCTTTCCTCTCTAGACGACACCCTTTGCACTGGAGGTAGCGATATGACATGATCTGCAATCTATTGATTCAGCAAAGCAATTGCCTCTTTTTCGCTGAAAGGTAAATGCGGTGGTTCAGTTCTCCCAGCGCGCTCTTCCTTAGGCCTTTCACTCTGCGTAGCTGCTACCATTGGTATCCGCCTAGTACTGATGTTTGGTCGTGTCGGGGGAACCAAAACTTCTCCCAATCTTCGGGCGTTATTAGTAAGTGCAGAAAAAGTCTTAAACTCGTGATTGACCAAATGCACTCTGTATTCACGCAGCATTCCTTCTATACAAATTTTGATCAATCGCAATTCAGAAATTGGTTCATGACATTGCAAAGCAGCCTCGCGGAATCTTTTGACATAAGCTGCCGCTTCTTCCCCAAAGCGTTGTCTTTGCCTTGTTAGTGATATCATCGAGATCTCCTCATCATCTTGAAAGAATTTGGTATAGAATCTGAGCACCATATCCGTCCAACTGGTCACTGATGCTGGAGCGAGACCAGTATACCAAGTATATGCCGTTCCAGTTAAAGATTTAGATAACTCTCTAAGTTTTAAGTATTCATTGTTTCTGTGAGGTCCCAGAGCATCTGCGAACTTGGCAATGTGTTCTTTCGCATTTCCCTTTTTTCCATCAAATTGATGGAAGCTTGGTGCCCCATAGTTTTCTGGGTAAGGCAACGCCATGATACTAGGATGGTATGGCGGGGCAATTTCAACTTCCTCTGTTTCAGATTTTTCGTTCAGGATAGCTCGCAGCTGTTCCTTTGTGATGTATGACTCTTTTTCTAGGGGCTCAATTCTCACTAATTCGCAAAAAAGTTCTTGTGCTGAATCCTCTGGCAAAGTCTGATTGTCCATCCTTGGCGATTCAGTGCTTGGTGTTGAAACACGCGAGGCCTCCATGAAGTGAAGGATGGCCTTTTGCGTTTCTTGGATATTAAGAAGAGTTTGTAGTAAGACCGATGTCAATTATGTTGAATTTTGTACTGTCTCTGCCATCGGAGGGGTTTCTGCCTGATCTTCACCAGCATTTGCACGACGACGCTGTCTTCGTGCCGGCAGGACTGGATCGCCTCCTTGTGTTTGTGCCGCTGTTTCCTCTTCAACTTACTCGGTACGCCGAGTTGGTGGACGACCTCTCCTCCGAGTCTGACGAGGCTCTACTCGTGCAGAAGACATCTTCTCCCCAACAGTGTCGCCTTAAATGTAGGGGTTCGCAAGATTTTAGGTGATGCGAAGATAGTTTATGCGCAAGTTCGTCAGCCTATAACCGTACTTATTGCTTTTATTGCTTTTTGATTTGTTTTACAGAGAAACGAAAGAGAAGAAAACTAGAGAAAAGATAGCAAATACAAGTATTTGAGAAATACTTTCTCTCTCTTGGTCTCCAAAAAGCTCCCCCCCCCTCAAGTGAGTTCCTGCACCTCTATTTATAGACGCGATTGCTCAGTAATCCTCGCGGATTGTATCACCTACATCAGTATCTGTCTCGCGACATGGTTCCTTCGTCCTCACGGATTCTATTCCCACGTCAGCACCCGTCTCGCGACATGGTCCCTGCGTACTTAATCCTTGATATAAATACTTTGCACAGTATTATCCGCGAAACGAATTCGCGGATCATAATGTGTGTTATGCCCTGTGATTCGCGCCTATTGCATCGCGGATCTGATTTATCCTTAGCCAAGGATGCTGTTATAGCTTTGCTGGGTCATGACCAATCATGCATGCCTTGGTCATGTCCCTGAATACCAGCGGCCTTTCTAAGGTACTCTTTACTTAGAATGGCGTAAATATGGTCGCGACCCACTTTTTACACATCACAAGCATTTCCCTTAGATTCCGCATAGTATTCGCTACGCGAGCAACATATAGGGTTATGAGTTCCTGATGCGAGCTATAAAACACATCAGTTTCTCATACCTCCCTCTGTATAATGCAAGCTCTCGCGTGAAAACCATATTTGGGCTATTTCCCCAAGTAATCAATTATTTGGGCCAATCTCCCAAATATTCTTTTACTTGGGCCGGTTTCCCCAAATATACCAATCCTGGGCCATATCCCAAATAATTAAAGCTTGGGCCATATCCCGGATAATTTAATTCTTGGGTTATTATTCCAATGACTCATTCCTCTTTACACACAGCACGAAAGCAAAAGCATGAATCAAACGGGTCTGGTAACATTCAATAATCTTAAATTGTAGTTCACACGGTGACTCAATGCAACTAGGGGTGTACGCAGTTCGGTTTAGTACGGTTCTTGATAAATTTGGAGCCAAACCATTTTTAATAATTTCTTGAAAATAGAAACCGAAACCGGAACCATTTGTGAAGGAACCAAACCAAACCAAATCACACCAAACCATAAGAGAATGGTTTAGTTCAGTTCCGAACCACGGTTCCTTCAACATTATTTTCAAAATATATTACATATTTATAAATCATAATTTTATCAAAAGGAATCAATCTCAATACAGTAAGTATTGAGCACTATTGAACTCAAAAAATAAAAACGAAAAAACAAGTATTGAATCTTATTTCAAGCACAAAAGATATTTCGATATTACATCTCATGAGAATAACTGTGTAGTAACAAAGACAAAAATATAGAGAGAAATGAACTTTTATATAGAAGGCACTCAAGCCAGTGGCGACCGAGAAGAAGGGTTATGGTGGCCGACAGAGAGAGTGGATGTGATTATGTAACAGATGAGAGAGACAATAAAATATAGAGCTTTTATATATATACTAGTGATATTTTTGTTGAATGTAAGACATTAATGTGTATTTAATTGAGTTCTAAACTTTGTTGAATATAATCTATTTGTATAAGTGAGTTATATATTAATTATATATTTATATATAATTGGTTCGGTTCAGTTCGGTTTGGTTCCAGACAATCTGAAACTAGAACAAAACCAAACCAATTCAAAATCGGAACCGAAGCACCGGTTCGGTTAGGTTTGGAACGTTTTTACGGTTCCACGTGTTTTTGTGCACCCCTAAATGCAACAATGTCTCATGGAATAATTTTTGAGAAAATTCCTCATAAGTCCTATTTTTTGCACCAAAAGACAAATAAGTCATAAAATAATTTTCTTTGGACCAATAGGTCCTACTTTTGAGATTTATTTCCAATGAAGTCTTAAAATATTTCTCTTTGGACCAATAAGTCTTACTTTTGATATTTCATCCTATTTAAGTCCTAAATTTCTAATTTATTTTTATCTATACCCTTAAAAAAATTAGTGTTGATGATAAATTTATTCAAAATTTCATACATAGTTTTTTTTTATATAAGTTTTAGTTACAAAAAATATTATATTACAAATTTAAATAATAACTGATCTAATTTAAATTTAATTAATAAACTTGAATGAATATATAACAACTTTAGTAAAAATAGAATAAATTACTACATATAAAAATAATTAAATAAAATTTCATTCAAGTTTATAGTTTAATGTAGGTGTCCATGCAAATTTTGAATTAAAAATTTATATTTAATTTAACATCTTCCATGTAATTTAATAGGTTGGATTATTTAGAAAGTCTTACTTTTTGGTGTTCTTGTTCCAAATTACTTAATAATCCATTTACACCCATATCAAATTATATACAAGATATTAAACTAGATATAAATTTTTAATTCAATTTTATACTCCATCCGTCCAAAAATAAGTGTCCACTTTTACTCTTTTCTCCGTCCCAAAACAAGTGTCCCATTTGAAAAGTCAAAACACTTTATCATACCACTTTACTAATTTACCCTTCATGCATTGAAATTATAAATCATCTATACAATAAATCATCACATCATTATGACGGAACCAAGGACAAAGTTGGTATTCCATTCATTACCAATACAATATCTTAAAAAGTTGGATTTCTTAAAAGGGCCTTATAAATTGGGACATAGAGAGTATATAGTAATTTGTTTTTTATATTCAAGTTGTTATGCATTCAAGTTTATTAAAATTAATTTAATTTAAATTAATTATTATTTAAATTCTTAAAATAATATTATTCATAACTAAAACTTATAAAAAATAAAATTTGTATTAATTATTGAATAAATTTATTATCAAAACAAAATTTCTAAGTGTAACACCCTGCTCCAACACTTGGTATAATATTGTCCGCTCTGGGCCTAGCCCGCACGGTTTTGTTCTTGGGCTCCTCCCAAAATGCCTCATACCAATTGGAGACAACACTGCACATATAAGTACATCCCAGACCTCTACCCAAGCGATGTGGGACATCACAATCATCCCCTCTTGGGACCCAGCGTCCTCGCTGGTGTTACCCATGGGCTTGTGCATGCACCCACACTTAATTCCGGCCGGGCTCTGGCTCTGATACCAATTGTAACAACCCGCTCCAACACTTGGTATAATATTGTCCGCTTTGGGCCCAGCCCGCACGGTTTTGCTCTTGGGCTCCTCCCAAAAGGCCTCATACCAATTGGAGACAACACTGCACATATAAGTACATCCCCAGACCTCTACCCGGGCGATGTGGGACGTCACAATCACCCCCTCTTGGGACCCAGCATCCTCGCTGGTGTTACCCACGGGCTTGTGCATGCACCCACACTTAATTCCAGCCGGGCTCTGGCTCTGATACCAATTGTAACACCCCGCTCCAACACTTGGTATAATATTGTCCGCTCTGGGCCCAGCCTGCACGGTTTTGCTCTTGGGCTCCTCCCAAAAGGCCTCATACCAATTGGAGACAACACTGCACATATAAGTACATCCCCAGACCTCTACCCGGGTGATGTGGGACATCACACTAAGGATATAGATAAAAAAATTTAGGAATTTAATACTTAAATGGAAAGAAATATCAAAAGTAGGACTTATTGGTCCAAAGATAAATATTTTAGGATTTCATTGGAAATGAATCTCAAAAATATGACTTATTGGTCCAAAGACAAATATTTTAGGACTTTGTTAGAAAGGAATCTCAAAAGTAAGACTTATTGGTTTAAAGAAAAATATTTTAAGACTTCATTGAAAATAAATATCAAAAGTAGGACTTATTGATCCAAAAAATATTATTTTAGGACTATTTGTCTTTTGGTGTAAAAAGTAGGACTCATGAGGAATATTTCCATAATTATTCGCTGTAGTTTTAACCTATGAAACACATACACTTCGTCTAGGGTTGTCGTACCCGCGCTAGATACACTTATCAGTGTTGAACACGCGGACACGCCAAAAATACGTGTCTGACAAGTCAAAAACGTGTCTTGAATTTTTTTTTTATATATATTGGACATGCAATGGACACTCGGGGAAAACATGGTGGACATTCGAGGGACATGCGGTTGATCGATTGATTCCATAAAAGAAAGATGACTTATGGATCAGATAATTTGGTGCGTCACTTATGGGATTTCATCACCCTTGATTCAATCTTTGGTTTTGAAGATATGTGACATGTTTGTCCCTCATCATCTTTGAAGAGGAATTACTTTAAAAAAAAAGAAAAAATCTTTGAAGAGGAACAATAGCACCACAAAGTGCTGAAGATTTGATATTTAAATATTCCAATTTTCGTCTTTTATCAAGAAAGCTCTCACAATATAATGAATGAGAGACTAAGATGTTGGATGTTGGAGGATATGCATTTGATTCCTGGATAATAGTATAATGAAATTTTTTGAACATGTCAATTATTTTCTTTAACCTGTTTATTTATTTAGTTTTGTTTGTAAGTTTATTTGATCCTCATTATTTAAATGATAAATGAATTATTCGTGTAATATAATATCTATATAGAAAAAAATATATATTTTTTTATAGGCGTGTCTGACGCGTGTCGTGTTCTATTTTTTTGGAATTAGTTGTGTCGCCGTATCTGTGTCGTGTCGTGTCCGTGTCCCCGTGTTGGTGTCAGTGCTTCATAGGTCTTGACTAGGCTTAATTAAAGCTGTGTGAGAAAGTGTGTGTATATGTAATATATATAAACTATATACTAAGGGCGGAGCCAGGATCCGAACCTAGAGGGGGCCGAACTATTAACTAATTTTTTATGTAATTTAAATATATAAGAAATTAAAATTATTTAACACTTCACATATTTATTATAAAAATATTACTAGCTAAAATTTACCCTATTTGCTAAAAAATGAAAATATATAGATATATCGGCATCTATCTAATCATTACAATAATAAAAAAAAACTTAAAATCTACTATCAAATTAGAATTCCAAGAGAGCAATTTTTTTTCAATATTAATAATCAAGTAACTTGCAAGTGAAACTTTCTTTCATCTTAAACTTTGGACAAGTTTCATCCTAGAAAATCTCATTTTTGAAAATTCTAGATACTAATTTGATTAGCTCATCTACTAGTCTCAAATTCATCGAGAGCTATATTATACGCAATTTTAATAAATTGAACATATTGGAATTCATTGTAATTGATTTCTTTGATTGAAAAATGATAAACATCTTGAAATTAATATCAATATATATATTATGGAATGAATATATGATCCCACGTGTTCAAAATAAGACTAATAAGAAAATAAAAAAGAAAAGTAAGAGTTTTTTTATTATAGTTAATAAAATTGTAGTAATTTTAAAATTGGAACTTAATTAATCAATGAAGTTAGAATGGAAACAAAAATTAATATAAAACTCTTACCTTTCTCTATTTATGATGTATCTTTAGCATTGTTATTATTATTATTTTTTATTTAGGCTACAAAGAGGCTTTCTAAAAATTTAGTTTATTTTGCAAATGGTTGGCCTTATAAGTTTTTTACGGAGGAGCCAATTATGTGTATAATTTGTTTCAATCTTTAAAAATATATATAGTATGAAAAGATTTTCCAAATCTTGGAGGGCCATATATACAGTAGTTGGATTATAGATTGGATAAATTGGAAGTGGGAGGCAATTGATGGTCTTTGAATGCTTTATGCTTTGGGGAGTATTAGCGTTTAAGGCACAATACCTAATGTAATTGTCATTTGTCAAAAAGGTGGCTGTCGCATTAAACCACCATTTTGTGTGTCCAAGGACTAAAAAAGAATCTCTACCATAATTGGCATTAACGATATCGATTTCGTTTCAGTAATGGTTGTGGATTCGGATAATATCAGTCTTAAAAATAAGTATCAAATGAGTATCGATACTAAATAATGATATCAGTACTTTTCAAAAATATTATGAATCGAACAATACGTACTGTAACGATCCTTTACCGTGAAGCATGATCTCTACACACATATAATATATATATATATATATATATATATATATATATTAGCATTTCCCATCATTATCTATTAGTAATTCCACACGTGAAAACAAATTTTTGATTAAGATCTATCGTCTTTATACCATTGATTAGTATAGAGATCACATACGTACAATGACTGAGGATAATGTTTTAAATGTCATATAGAGAGCTGACTAAATGTTATACTATTAAACAATAATATATAGTTTTAAGTTATTCATATGTATTATGTATGATATGTATTTAAGGCAAATCATATCAAACCACCTATAGATGGTCATGTGGAGAAGCCGGCCTCCTCTTATCGAGCATCATGGTATATTTTTTAAGTTTCTTGTTTTCAAAACAGAAGTAAAGATAAAAGTGTTGGCGTGAAAGTTCAAATAAAAACTTGTTATTCTATGTTGTTTTTTTTATCAATATACTTGAATTAGAGAAAATATATATATATTTAGTATTTGCCTTGTGCCCATTTCGGTCAACTATCGATCATTCTTTTTGGCTGAGTGGCATGTATTTTTTGAACTAGTTAGTAATGTGGAATACTAATTATATTTACAATTTGTATAAACACTGCGGTAAATCTCAAAAAATTCTCTAAATTATATTAAATTTGTGAATAATTCCCTTGAACTATAACTTGTGTAATAAACACTTCGATTTATCACACGTTACTCAAAATAATTTTAGTGCATTCATGATTTTCATATATGGACATGGTGTTTTTTTATTTTGAACTATACTTAGAGTCTTATTTTATTCACATAGATTATGAAAAGATTGATAGAGATTTGTTGATGACATATTCTCTATTTAGATCTGCAATATACATAATTCTTAAAATTAATTTTAAATAATAATTTTAAGTTCTTTAAATAGAAATTTAAGTAAAATATTTCAAATAATTCAAGTAATTTATTAATACTATTTATATATGCCATGATAATTATTATTTAAGTCATTTGTTAGTTCTTTGCGACTATGTTATAAAAAATAATTTTTACGGCAGAAAGGTTTAAACTTAGAAGGATAAGTTTATTGTTAAATCAAAGTTCTATTTATATTAAAATTATTTAGTTACAATTTATAATCTATTTTGTCCATTTGATGATGTGTTTACACAAAATTATGATAAATAATATAATTAATATTTTGAATAAGATAAAGGATTCTAAATATATTTTATAAAATGAACAAATTTACTGAGAAGGGTATTGATACTCTTAAATTAATAGTTCAAGAGGATTATTTGTAATTAGGGGGATCAACTAAAAAATGTGTAATTATTCAAAATTACAGAAATCATGAAATGCTATTTTCCTAAATATGAGACAAAAGATTTTAACTGTTCTTTTCCTTGAGTGCAAAAACATATTAGAACAATCATATATCAATACCTACAAACATAGATATTAGTAGGGTATTGGAGAATCAATCCAATAATAATACTAAACCCTAATGTTTTTTTGTTAGTACTTAACCAAGATACTATATAGGTCGTGGCAAACATGAATGTGACAAGAAAGGGAAAGCTTTTGTCTCAAACAAAAAACTGATAAAAGTCTTCAAAACAGAAGAAATAGCATGTGATCTCAAAGAGTAAGTTGAAAGAGCCCTTTCACCGGCCAGTCGTGTGAAAATATATGGTGTACTCTCTCCGATATGGAACACGTACGAAATTTCCGAATTTACTAGTAATTTTAAATGCAATGAAATATGCATGATTCGTCATCGCGGTATCAATTTTGGGCACTATCACAATAATGGTGTAACAGACTTGAAAACATTAATTTTAACTGTGAGTACAGAATGAGTATCGATGCTGTGTAAAATATCACCCCTTTCAAAAACTTACAAATCAAATAATATGTACCGTATAGGATGATATGGAAAACCACACAAAAACATGTTACATAGGTGTCGTTTGATAAAACTGAAATTAAGTACTGAAAATTTTAAAATCTGAACTTTAAGTACTGAAGGTTTTAAGTGGTGCTTAAAAAAAATTATATTTTCTGATATTTTTGTAAATTTCCAGTCTTCAAACTTCAGTGTTAAGTGGTGACCATGACAGTTAAAATTTTATATCATTTTAAGTGACACTTAATATATTAAGTAATGGTCAAATTTCTTATCAAATACACTTAACTGAATAAGTGTTGAATCTGTTCAGATTTAAGTAGTAAATAAGTGTTATCAAACAGACTTTTATATTAAACAAATTAAGTGAACATTAATAAACTGTAAGAACATTTATTTATGTAATGACATGAATCTGATAAAAAAATCATGTTGAGAGTTGTGTGTTTTAGATTGAGTTGTTAAATGTGATATGATAAGAAATTTATGTGTCAAATTAATTATAAAGTAGTGAAAATACAAATGATATCGAGTGGAACAACGGCAGGAAGCGACAATGCAAATAAGCAAATATTTCAGAGAAATTTGTATTTTGTTCCACCGAATACTCGGTAAGTTGCACCTTGGCGCAAAAGTGGCGTGGATTCTAGAGAGTTGTGCACCTTAGCGCACGTTGGCGCGCGCATGGCGTGTTCACCGAGTACTTGGTGGAATAGTCACCGAGTAGTCGATAACTGGCGAACTGTAATTTTATTGAAAGGTTTGTCTTGCTATGTAATTGACTCCTAATCACTTTGGGACATGAGTATAAGCTATTATTGCTATATTGGACTATCATTGGTATATTAGTCTATATTTGGAAGACTTAATGGTGGAAATACGAATCCCCAAAGGAAAGAGATTCTTACCATTAATTGAATATTTTTCTCTATTTATATGAGTTAAACCTAAGAGAAATGTATGACTTTTGAGATATCTCTGCAATTCTTCTACAGTTCATATACTTGTGCACAAAGATATATAGAGAGAAAATTATTGAGTGATCATATATATTCTAGTTCTCTCTTGTTATTGGGATTTTCCAATTGTGCTTCTACATCGAAGATCTTTATGCACAATTGGATGATCCATTGCTGAAAAATCATCACACCACCTTGTGTAACGTGGTTGCATCGATCCATTGAGAAGCGGAACCGCCTGAGTACGGAGATCGAAGTAAGAGGCTTCGTGGTTCTTTGATCCGTTGAGAAGCGGAGCCGTTATAATACGGAGATCGAAGCGAGAGCTTTGTGGAGCATGAGTGATTAAAGACTGTCAGACGTGGAGTGGAGAAAGGCATATCATAAGTGATTTGTAAGTCTAAAACTTCATAGAGTCTTATAGTTCTTGATTCATAGTGCATCGATACCTGAGCATATCCGTGATTTTTTACTTGGAGTATTTCCAAGGTTTTTTCAAGTAAAAATATTGGTGTCGTCTCTTGCTTTATTTTCTACACCTATATTATTTATTGCGTGAATTATTGCTTTAAACGAATTGAATTAAAATTGACTTTTCCGCAATTAAAATTTTAATTTGTCAATTAATTCATAAAAAAAAACCTATTCACCTCTCCTCTACGCTTAGTCCACCGTCTTCTAAGTAATTTCATAAACCATTCTCCATCTGATCTATTGTGTAATTTGAATTGACTACTCATTCCGTCCCAAAATAAGTGTCCACTTTCATAACTTTATCCGTCCCAAAATAAGTGTTCAGTTTCGAATAACAATATAATATAAATTTATATTTTCTCAACTTATCCCTCTTCATTAATTTTAAAAAACAATGGCTCACTAAAAGCTAAAACTATAATATATTTTCAAATGGCAAAATTGAAAACACAAAATAGTTCAAATCTTTTTGAAAAGTCAAATATGAAAAATTATTATGGAACAAATGGAGTAATTCTTTATATGGATTCAGTAATACTATCCAATTTTATACCTTCCATATTCAAAGAACGTGGATTATATCGATTTTAACCATGAATATTATAACCGTGTTGATTGCACAACAGTATTACATCTTTCAAAAATGTTACCAACGGAATACTACATAATATACCGCAAAACACGAAAATATGTTACTCGCAATGAATAAATTAACTGAATAAGACTGATTTATTGTGTAGTTTCAACCAAACAATTCATCTATAGATTCACCAACACTACCCTATTTTATATCATCCATATCCAAGGAATAAAACAACGTTTACCGGGAGTACCTTATTTACACATTTGTGCGCGTATGGAAAGTAGACTAGCCAACACAAAGCGTGCCAAAACAAACTCTTGGACAAAAATGCTCCTCCATCCTCCGGCCGGGTCCTTTTACTTAAATCCACTACTAATATATACATACATATATGTATATATATATATAAAAATATATTGTACACCATGTGTCTGTATAATATATATATATATACATATACATCTAGAGGGAGGAGTGAAAAACTTGAGGTGGGTTGGTGGGGTTTGGGCCTCATCAAATGTGGAAATGGCTCAAGTGTCAAGTGGGTAAACACCGCGTCCTTCTCCATAACCATTGGTTGTTGGTGTGGAATGACCAAACTGCCCTTGCACAGAAAGAAATGCTAATGCTACATATCTTGCAAATCAAAGGTCACTGTCGCCAAATCTCAAGGTGAAGAATAATACAATGTAAAGAGGGAGAGAGAAATTTCATAGCTTAGAAGAAGGCAGACAGAATGGAGCCAGGCAATACTAATAACAGTTTTTTTCCCCTAGATTTCTCAGTTGCTCTTTTGCTATTTCTTTGTTTTCTTTACACAAATGTATACTTTACATATATATATATATATATATATATATATATATGTTTAATGTATGAGGCAAGGAAGAGCAAGCTGGATCTCCTCATCTATCATTGGTTGATGTTTGGGACATGGGTTGATGTTCTAATTGGTGGGTATTTTTAGAAAGTATATACTGAACATCAAGATTCTGGTTTTATATTTATATTCATGGGATTTAAGATTTTCATGTGTTATAATATTGATAATAATATGGTCTAATTATTATTATTTTTTCCAATTTCTCTATTTTCTTTCCCTGTTTTTTATCATGCTGCTATATAAGATGGATTATTGTATCTGTTCTTCTGGATTGAATGTGAAAGCTACAGAATTAGTAATTCTGCTTTGGAACAGAGTAATTGTGGTCTTGATCAAATTTTATGATTTTTGTTAATATAAATATAGAATTTAGTTAGCTATAGTTACTGTATTGCACCCATGAATCTTAGGCTATGTGCTCCTGAGCTTTGGCATGAAAAGGTTGTAGTTGCACTCAGAAATGTCTCTTCTTTTTCCAAGATTATAGTGACTTCATGTATTTTTTTTTTTTCACTTTCTTTAGTTTCGAAAACAAATTCTATGGAATCATAAACAGTTTTATGTATGTTTAACCAGAATTTGTAACAGTAGGATCTATACCTATAGCAGGAAGCTCATGACCTATATAGACGTAGGGCTGCAAATGAACCGAATTGAGCCGAGCTTTGCAATGTTCAAGCTCGATTCATTTACTAAACGAACTTAAAAATTATGCTCAGACTCGTTTTTTTATGAAAGGTCCGAGTCGAACGCTAGATTTAACAAATCAAACCCGAACATGCTCATGAACGGTTCGGTTCAATTACAACATATATTTATTTCGTTGTTTCATGTTTGTTTTTAATATATTTTTATTTTTCGAATACCATATATATTTGGATATTGTTTATTTTCTTTTCTCCATATTTTTTTCCACTAGTACATAATTTTTCAAAGTAATTTCAATGAAATTATCGCATATGTCCTACAATTTTCATAAACTCTCTTCACAAATTTTTTTTCTAAGCTGACACATTTGCTTGGGGATTGTGAGATAATCTTATTGTTTTAGTTAGACGAGTCTGTTCACGATCTTGGCGAGTCGAGCTCAGCAATGTTCAAGCTTAGCTCATTTATTAAACGAACCTAAAAAATGTGCTCAAGCTCGATTCATGTGCTAGACGAATGACCACAAACCGATCTTTTAACGAGTTGAGCCCGAGCCTACTAACGAGTGATTGGGTTTATTTACGGTCCTATATATACACTTGTAAGTTCACTCCCTAATTATATATATATATATATCAGTGTGTGCAGTGGCCCCTCTCTTTTATATCAGTTCTCTGTTTAATACGTTTATTTTTCTTCTTCTGCTTAATCCAAGCTATGTCTTGCATTTGTATAACTGAATTGAAGATTGTTCTTTAATTTGGTTGGTACGCACAAGAACATAAAGGAATAATTTAATATCATTGCCCTTAATTTTATTTTCCCCACAAAACGGATTTTTTTTCTTTTTTAATTTTTATGTGTGTGTATGTTTGCAACATTCTTCATCCATGAATTGCATGACATGTGGTTTTGATAAGTTACATTGCATTTTTTATGAGACACAACATAACTAGGGCTGCAAATGAGACGAGCCGAGCCGAGCTTTGGGTTGCTCGGGCTCGACTTGTTTGTTTGTAAGTTCTGCTCGGGCTCGGTCTCGGACTCATGATGAGCTCTAAAACTTGAGCTTAGGCTCGGGCTCGTTCTGAACTTAGAAAACTCGGGCTCATCTCGGGTCGACTCATTTAAGAATTTTTTTTATCTAGTATTCAAAATATGTTCAAGCTCGGGTTCAAGCTAGTTAGGCTCGTTTGTTTTATGAAAATTAATGAACAAAAATTTATTTTTTAATTCTCTAGTTAACAATTAAATGTGTAATCATGTATAAGAAGTCTAATTTTTACGAGCTTATACGAGCTTTTGTTCATGAACCTAAATGAGCCTATACGAGTTCATGTTCACGAACTATGTGAACCGAGTTCACCATTGCTCATGAACGAGCCTGGAAATCATGATTAAACTCGTCTCATTTACTTAACGAACGAATTCGAGCCGAGCCCGAGTTAATCATGAATAACTCGGTTCATTTGCAGCCCTAAAGATAATAGATACTTGTTCATTTCATATATATGATTCTTGTGTTAGGTGCATTATACATTGAAAGTTAGAATAGATATATTGTTGGGTTATGACTCATAATCCAGGAAGGAACAAGTCTTAGGTCCAAAGGCCCAAAGTCCACAAACAGAAGCAGAAACTGAAGAGATGGCCAAAGTACCTTATACCAATGATGTGGGATGTTTGATGTATGCAATGGTATGCACCAAGCCGGATCTCGCACAAGCAGTCAGCATAGTTATCAAGTATATGGCCAATCTAGGGAAAGAACATTGGAAGGCAGTGAAGTGGATCTTCAGGTATTTGAAGGGTACCGCAGACTATGGGATTATGTTTGCAAGGCAGCAGAGTACTATGTCAGTTGTGGGGTATGTGGATGCAGATTATGCATGTGATCTTGATGATAGGAGATCGACCACTGGATATGTGTTCACATTAGCAGGGGGACCGATATATTGGAAGTCTACACTTCAGTTGGTAGTCGCATTGTCTACAATGGAAGCAGAGTACATGGCAGTTATTGAGGCAACAAAGGAAGCTTTGTGGGTGAAAGGTTTGGTCAGGGAACTTGGTATTGATCAATGTGGAGTTTAGTTGCATTGTTATAGCTAGAATGCCATTTATTTGGCAAAGCACTAGGTATATCATATGAGAACCAAGCATATAGATGTGAGGTTTCACAAGATACGAGAGTTGGTGTCTACAGGTGATATTATTTTACAGAAGATACACACTATAGAGAATACAACAAATATGTTGACAAACCATTGACTACAGACAAGTTCAAGCATTGCTTGGACTTGATCAATGTTTCTTTATGTTAAAGAAAAGAAGAACCCCCAACAAAGTGAGTTCGAGGTAATGTAAAAGATCTTCAAGGTGGCAGGATATTCGCTAAGGTGGAGATTGTTGGGTTGTGGCTCATAATCCAGGAAAGAACAGGCCCTGAGTCCAAAAGGGCCTGGCCGAAGGCCCATGAAGGCCTTCTGCCACGGGCCTAGTGTTAGGGTTTTTACACCTGCCCAAGAACATTGTTACAAGCCACGTGTACCTGCAAATCAGAAAATGCACACAAACACACACCAAACAATGGACACAAAGATTTATAATGGTTCGGCCAAAATAAGCCTACGTCCACTGAGAGCACCGTTTCACTATCGATCAAAGAGAGGATTACAATGGGTTGATCAACAGATCAAACACACGCACACACACAGTGTATACTCACGCCTGTATCACCAGAATAATATAAGCTTATATTATTCATAACTCTCAGCAAGAATAATACTAGCATGTATCTCTTCTATTCCCTCTCTCTATTTGTGCACCCAATATAATATGAGAGACCCTACATTTATAGGGAAGGATATAGATGTAGTTTTTCCTTTTAGTCGATGTGGGGCAACTTTCAATACAAAGGAGTCACCCTTATATATATAGCAATCTCCCACTTGATGACTTTGCCACCATCAATCAACTCCATCAATGATCAGTGCAGTACGGTGCCCTCATTTATGTCTTCAAGCTTGAAGATTCACTGAAGTTGCGCACAACTTCAGTTTCTCTGTTGTCACCACTTTGGTCAACATGTCGGCAGAATTCTTGCTTCCTTGAATCTTCTCTCAAGTGTCAACACTTCATCCTTTAGTAGAGATCGGATAAAGTGATAACGAAGATCTATATGTTTGGTCCTTGAATGAAATGTTGAATTCTTTGCCAAATGTATGGCACTCTGACTATCACTGTGCAAAACACTCTTCTCTTGCCCAAATCCCAACTCTGCCAACAATCCCTGTAACCAAATCATTTCTTTGCAAACCTCTGCACGGTTACATACTCAGTCTTTGTAGTAGATAACGCTACGATTTTCTATAACTGCGAAACCCAACTGACTTCTGTAGTACCTACTGTAAAGACATAACCAGTAGTGCTTCTTCTGCGGCCTATCTCACTAGCAAAATCTGAATCTACATAGCCATGTAAATTCACTTCGCATTTACCAAAACAAAGGCATATGTCTGTAGTACCTCATAGATATCATAATATCCACTTCACTGCTTCCCAGTGAGTCTTCCCTGGATTGGACATGAACCTGCTGACTGCTCCCACTACATATGCAATATCTGGTCTAGTACAAACCATCGTATACATCAAGCTACCAATGGCTGAAGCGTATGGAACACTGACTATGTTGTTCCTCTATGTTTCTGCCTTAGGAGACTGCTCTTTGGATAATCGGAAGTGACTAGCCAAATGTGTGTTAACCGGCTTAACATCACTCATGTTGAACCTCTTCAGAACCCGTTCAACGTAGTCAGTCTGAGACAAGTGCAAAGTACCCTTCTGCTTGTCTCTGTTGATTCTCATACCAAGAATCTGTTTTGTTGCGCCTAAGTCCTTCATCTCGTACTTATTTTCGCAAAATCAGACCCAACTACTAACATGTCATCAATATAAAGTAGGAGAATGATATAACTTGTGTCAAACTTCTTGAAGTGGCAACAATGGTCAGCGTTGCACTTGTTGTAAGCATGTATTTGCATAAATCAATCGAACTTCTTGTACCACTGTCTTGGAGCATATTCCAGACCATACAAGCTCTTTTCCAACTTACGCACAAGTTTTTTTTTTCCTTTCACTAAGAAACCTTCCCGCTGCTGCATATAAATTTCCTCATTTAGGTCACCATGGAGGAAAACAGTTTTGACATCTAACTACTCTAGGTGCAAACCTTCTGCTGAAACACTGCTAAGAACTGAACGAATGGTATTCAGTTTCACAACCAGAGAAAATATATAGGTGTAATTGATTCCCGCTTTCTGCTTAAAGCCTTTTACTACGAGTCTCGCCTTGTACCTCTTAGAACCATCATGTTCCTCTTTGACCCTATAGACTCATTTGTTATGGAGAACTTTCTTTTCCATCGACAGCTTGGTTAGCTTCCATGTCTTGTTGGAGATAAGAGACTTCATCTCATCTTCCATCGCAAGCTCCCACTGGCTTGCATCTGCTGCACTGCATGCTTCATCATAGTATTCTATTTCACCTCCATTTGTGAGCAACAAATAATTCAAATATCTCCTGTTTGGCACATGCGGCTATGAAGTCCTCCTAGGTACAGGAATATTAGTCGAAGACTGTGGTGTATCATCCTGTTGAGTAGTGCCATCTTCAATATGTTCTTATGACTTAATACTCTCACTATCTTGAACATCATCTAACTCAACACACACAGGATCACTCTGTGTTATAGGCTCAGAGGTAATTGTGTGTCTATCCTTGTACATCACTTTTTCATTGAACACTACATTTCTGCATCGGATCACGTTTCGATTTTGATCATCCCACATGCGATAGCCATACTCATTACCGCCGTAGCCAATGAAAATATATTTCTGTGACTTGGGATCAAGCTTATCCCTCATATTATCACTAACATGTACATATGCAACACAACTAAAAACTTTTAAATGTGAAAGTGTTACCTCTTTACCGCTTCATACCTCTTCTGGTATTCTGTGCTCCAATGGTACTAATGGACCTTTGTTGATTAGATACAGTGTTATACTAACTGTTTCGGCAACCTTGCTTGAATACGCATGTTTCTAGCTCTCTCAGTCAATGTCCGGTTCATACATTCTGCTACGCCATTCTGATGTGGTGTACGTGGAATAGTCTTCTCTAATATGATACCGTTCTCATAGCAAAAAATTTTGAACCCAGTGTCCTGATATTCTCCACCATTATCGGATCTTAACCTCTTTATCTTCAAACCCGTCTCATTCTCTATCATAGCCTTCCATTTCTTGAACACATCGTACACCTCAGATTTATGTTTTAAGAAGTAAACCCATACCTTCCTGGAATTGTCATCGATGAAGGTGACAAAATAGGACTTTCTGCCAATAGATGAGACATTTGCTAGCCCCCAAACATCAGTGTGCACTAGCTCTAGCTTCTCCTTTCTGAGATTTCTGCCACTTTTCTGAAAACTAATTCTTTTATGCTTACCGAATATGCAATCCTCACATAAGTCGATATCAATCGAATTTAGGCCTGGTAGGTTTCTCTTTGCAAGCATAAATTTGAGCCCTTTTTCACTCATGCGACCTAGCCTCTGGTGCCACAAATTGTGATCCACCTTGCTTTCTGCAACTACTATCAACGTGCTAGCTTTTGTGGTCGTGTATAGCGTATCGCTCTCCTTCCTCGCGCTATAGTCAAAGCCCCTCTGGAAACTTTTCACTATCCTGCGTTGAAAGTGGTCACATAACCTTCACTCGCCAATTGGCCTACTAAGATCAGGTTCTTCCTCAATTCTGGAATGTGTCTGACATCCTTCAACTTCCATATCGATCCGTTGAGTCTGATATGTACTTCACATTTGCCAACTAACTATAGGGCTGATCATTACCTAAATAAACATTGCCAAGGTTTCCAGGTGTATAGCTCTTGAAGAGCTCTTGACTTGAGGTGGCATGGAATGATGCTCCAGAGTCCAAGACCCAAAACTCTTATTTGCTCTCTAAAAAGCATATCCGCTTCTTCAAAGACAATGTTTGCCTCAGTCTTGTTCTCCGCACCCTTCTGCGGGGATCTGCACTGGTTCTTGAGGTGACCTGTTTTGCCACAATTCCAACACTCAATCTCTTTGGAATTTATGGGACCTCAAGACTGTGATCTTCCATGTGGTCTTCCCTATCTCGACTTGGAATGGCCACGCCTTTGGTTTTCGCCTTTCTTCATGTTCGAACCTCTGCCTCTGGTGTCGACATTCAATGCTGAACCATTATTAGAAGAGCCTGACTCACTCTATCTTCTGATCTATTTTGTGAGTATCATACTCACTACGGAATCATACTATAATGGTTCCACCCTTGAACAATTACTTATTGCAGTCTTTGTGGCGCTCTAACTCTCTGGAAATTGGCTTATAAGAAAAGTTGTTTTCATTTTGCTAGTGATTGGCATCTCAGTTGATTCCAACTGCTCAATAATTTCATTAAGAACACTGATGTGTTCACTAACCTTCCCATTCTCGAACATCTTTAGATTTGCCAATCTAGTGATGAGATGTATCATATTCGCTCCAAACGGCTATTCGTACATTTTCAAAAGAGTATCCATGAGTGACTTTATTGTATTCTCATTTTTTATGTTGAAGGCGATGGACTTTGATAACGTCAGTATGATCGTACCGAGAGCCTTTCGACCTAGGATTGTCGAATCCTTGTTTTTCATCGATTCTGGCTTCTTCCCTTCTAATGGCAAAAACAAATTTTTCTGGAATAACACATCATCAACTTACATCTTCCAATAGGCAAAGTTTGTACCGTCAAACTTGTCGATCATTGCTGTATTTTCTTCTCCCATAGCTCCCATTGAGCCTATTCAAGGTGTTTAGAGTCAAATTTCGCAAAACCGATTGCACGGTTGCATCCGGAGCGGTCCAAAATCTTAATAACGCATCTAACCATGTCAAAAACGGGTAAAAAATGACTCCAAACAAGCCAAAACAAAATTTAGCACTAAAAGACAAAATTGGTGCTGACGTGGCAAGGGAGATGCTGACGTCAGCGTCTTCTCTACATTACCGGTTGCCAGACTGGTTTTTCCGGCAAGTTTTTCGGCTAATTGCCGACAGATAATTCCAACCGCGTATGGGGGCGCATTCCACCTTTGATTGGGCTAAAGTTTACGTCAAAACGTTCGTCTTCGAAAGAGTTTTCCACTGATATATTATACGCCTTGTTTTGATCAACGATGCTCCGCGAAATAGCCCCGAAATGAAACTGCTACGCGTGGAGTCCAAAAAATCTGGCCGAAACTTGCGGTGGCACGTGGTGGCTCGTGGAAGCTCTGGTGGCTGCGCGGCGGACGCGGTTCGCTTCGTCTGGTCGAGGCGAATCTCCTTATATGGTCGGTTTCTGATTTCGTGCACTTTAATCTTATGAATCTGGACCAGAACTTACGGACTTCTTCTTAGCTTAAACCTGAAGCTCTGATACCATTTGTTAGGGTTTTTACACGCGCCCAAGAATACTGTTAGAAGTCGCGTGTACCTGCAAATCAGGAAACGCACATAAACACACACCAAACAATGGACACAAAGATTTATAGTGGTTCGGTCAAAATAAGCATACGTTCACTAAGAACACCGTTTCACTATCGATCAAAGAGAGGATTACAAGGGGTTGATCAGCAGATCAAACACACGCACACACAGTGTATACTCACGCCTGTATCACCAGAATAATATAAGCTTATACTATTCCAAACTCTCACCAAGAAGAATACTAACATGTATCTCTTCTTTTCTCTCTCTCTCTTTGTGCACCCAATATAATAGGAGAGACCCTATATTTATAGGGAAGGATATAGAGGTGGTTTTTCTTTTAGTCGACGTGGGACAACTTTCAATACAAATGAGTCACCCTTATATATATATAACACCCGTTTGGGTCATCGATTAACTTGTTGCCCCCGAAGTACGGTAAATGGTGTTTTTAGTATTTTAACAGTACATATGAATTAGGTATATATATAAATATATATATCATTGTAACCATAATTCATTGACAAACGAAATCAAATGTTACTCCGGTGGTCGTAGGTCAAATTGACTGAACTAGAATAAATCCTATGTGTTCTTAATTCTTTATTATTTGCGATTGATCTTTTGTTTCAACATATATATATATATATATTTCTTTCATATGAATTCATGTGTTATGTGCCTCGTACATTACAAGTTCTTATATGATATTTAGAGGATTCCAATCAGAATAGATACAAGTTTTTACTTGGCCTATTAACAAACAACCACATATGGTTTCAAATTCTTGACAAACACCCCCCGAGGTGTCAAATAACCCCCTGCACTTTTTCCACCATACACACGGCCCCCACTTCGTTAGTATTCCGTTAACAAACATCCCCATGCCGTTAAAAATAGATATTTTATGCCCAAAATACCCATAAATTGATATTTTATGCCCAAAATACTTCTAAAATAAATTAGTAACTAAATTAAGATTTTTTAGTAAATTATAAATTATATTTTTTTTAACTAAATTAAGATTTTTGAGTAAATTACAAATTATTTTTTTGTTTTTGTTTAAGTTTACTTATTTATTTAAATTCAAATATGAAAAAATATATTACCCCCCGTCTCAAATTATAAGTCTCTTTTGGGGATTCCAATTTTTTAAGAGGATGATTTTTGATTGTAGTGTTAGTGAATAAAATATTAACTTTATCCGTGATCCACTATAGTGATGTGATCGTTTTATAAAGTATATGTTTTATAAGTTTAATGCTTGAAGGTTAAATTGGTAAATTGACAAAATAAAATATTTTGACTTTTTAAAATGTACACTTATTTTAGAATGAAGAAAGTTTTAAAAAATACACTAAGGCCCTGTTTGGTAGGTGGTCTGGTCCCATGTGGTCTGGTCTGGTCTTGCGTTTTATGGGACCAGACCGTTTTTGGTAGCATTGGTCCCAATTTTTTTGTTAGACCAAGTAAGACCAAATCAGACCAAAATGGCCTCATTTCAGACAAAAAAAAAAGGTGGTTCCTGGTGGTCCGGTCTGGTCTTATTAATAAAATATATTTATAAATAATTAAAAATGAATAAATAATAATAATAAATTAAATAAAACATATTTTAAAAATAAAATATAAATAATAAATAATAAATAATAAACAAAATAAAATAAATGAATATAATAATAATAAATAAATGAATAAATAATAAAATATATTTATAAATAATTAAAAATTAAAAATTAATACAATAATAATAAATAAATATAATAATAATAAAAAATGGACTAAATAATAAATAATAATAATAAATTACATAAAACATATTTAAAGATATAATAAAAATAATAAATAATAAACAAAATTAAATAAATAATAATAATAAATAATAAATAGATATAATAATAAATAATAAGTAAATATAATAATGAATAAATACTTCATAATAATAATAAAAAATGAGTATAATAATAATAAATTAATATTAAATTAATAAAATATATTTTTAAATAATTAAAAATGAATAAATAATTTATAAATAAAATGAATTAAATAATGAAATAATAATAAATAAATAGAATATAATTATAAATTAATATATAAATTAATAAATAATAATTTAATAATATAAATAATAAAATAATAAAATGAAGAAATAATAAATAAAGAAATAAATAATACATAAATAAATATTATAATAAATAATAAATAATTAGTAAGACCAGACCGCTTACTAAACAGACTTTTCCAAATCAGATTAGACCAGACCAGACCGGACCAGACCAGACCAAACCAGATCAGACCAGAAAAACCATCTACCAAACATGCCTAAAACACTCGCTTGAAATTTGAATTATGCCCCCCCACTCACCTAAAGTTCCGGGTCTGACACTGATTCCGATGTTATATATACGAAAGAGTTGCAAATATGTATGTTGGATTAGTTGTGCTGTCTATTTATTGATTTTGATTGCATTGTAAGAATGAGCTTAAAATTGCTGAAATATCACTATTCACTATGCTTTGAAGAATTGAATGTTTGTAGTGTATACAATTGTTCGGCAAAGCATCTCTGTCCAGAAGAGCTTTTATAGCATTTTCAATACCACGCCACTTTACTACTACGTAGTATCTCCCAACAATTAATAGGTTCTTTCTTACTTAATTCAATAGATTCTTCAAGACACGTGATTAATATTAATTAAAAATAAATATAAATGAATATAAAATTTATTTCATTGAATTTTACCAAATATGAACATTTTCATTTTTATTTTTATTTTTTCCACTGGTCTTTCACCTTTCCAAATTGATTTTATAATAAACATTCATTAAGAATATAAATTTACACTTTTATAAACATTTATTCATTGACCCAAACTCCTGTCGTTAATTAAATTAGTTTTTCATTCTTCAATATATTTTATATTAAAGTTTTTGGAAACTTATAATATCTATTAGCAAGTATTAATTTTTTATTTATTCTTGACAAAATGAGAATTTTATTTTTTATCTTTTATTTTTTTGCATAGTTTGGTTAGTTTTGAAATTGATAATATATGAATTTTCTGCTACAACTGACCGATCATGTTTGGAGGCATTGGAATTCTAGTGATCAACATGTTTCACAAATCAATTACTATACAATATATGATTATATAAATTATTTTGGAAGGATGAAAAGAATAGTGGAAAAAAAATTTTAAAGGAATTTTTAGATTTGGTAAAAATTTACATAATAATGTGTGATACACATTTATATTCTTTAATTAATTATAGACACATGTCATAAATCTATTGGGTCAAGTAAGAGGGGAGGACCCAAATATTGTCCCAATGAATATTCACTGTTTTGTTAGAAAGAAAACAAAATTTAATTAAATTCTTTTTTGTAAGTGGACCAAAGTCAAACAAAGATACGATGGACCACAATCCATCTCATAGTAAGATGGTCCCATTGATGTGGACCCGATATAGTACCAGATGGTTTTGGTCCACCAAATTTCACTGATTTTTGAGAAGAAATGAATAACTACTCACTTTTTTTTTTTTTTTTACTATAATTGTACCTATATTTGCTTCATTTTTTCCTTTTTAAGAACCCATATTTGTAAGGAGGGCAAGTGACTCTAGGTCCATACCTTTTGAAATTTAAGATTAAACCTTAACTATTAACCTTTCAGTTGTTATATTTGTGTGCAAAGTTGTAATATAGTATTTTGAATTTGTTATGTTGCAGGTGCTGAGAGGGCAATAATATTTGCAAATTTCAAACCTTTTGTATTGTATCTTGTTTTGTAAGCATAGTGAAAATTTTGTAACATATGAACTCGTATTTTGAGTGAACATGGTAAAACCTGTGTTCTTGCTTGTTTTGATTTGTTTTCTCTTATTTTCTGCAACATGATGACATTGTTATGGTGATTAGGTTACTATATCATGTCACTAAAAATTTCTCCCTCCTAAAATTTTTCTTATTCTTCTTTTATTTTTTAATTTGCTATGTTTTTCTCCTCTATTAATTTATCTTATTTCCAAAATGTTGTATTGTTAAATCTCCTTCCTAAAAATTTTTTATTCTTATTTTATTTTCTTAATTTGTTTTTCTTTTTTTTCTATTTCCCAATTTGTTCTTTTTTCTTTACTCATCTTTTATTCTAATTTTTCATTTTCATATGCCCCCTTTTGATATAATTAATTTCTTGCTCCGCGTTTTTAACAGGTTGTATTTAATCTATTCATGCGAAGAATAAGTGCTGCTGGTCAACAAACTATTGTTACTCATTTTTCTGTTTCGAAATATGCAACTAGAGGAGCTATTCGTGATTAAATGATATACGTATCTATAGTGTGTGTGTATATATATATATATATATATATATGTAACAGAATCATCCTTATGCACATGACAGAAGTTTTGACTATCATCGATCCCACTGCCTAAAAGTTTTTTTAGTTGATTCCCAGTGTATAAATGAAAAGATTATCAATATGTAGCCAGCACATTCTCCTAATAAGAATTCTTAAGTATAAAGCAAAACATTGGAGAATAAAGACACGAGTCAATTTCTTGTATTGAAAAATGCAGATTTAAACTTGCATTTCCAAGAGGCAATTTTTCTTTCCTCAGATTGTAATTATTCTATGCTCAAGCAATTTATGCTTTCATCTCTGGTTCCCCCATTAAGGTCATTGACCAGGGTGTGTCAATTGTCAAATGGGTTCATGTTAAAATAGGAAACAAATATTCAGCATTATTTCTTGTTGGTTATTTAATTTATTACATTGATTTTGTTTACATGTATAGCTTCCTGATTATAGGATGAATTAGCTGTGATTATTTTCTTTCCTAGTTTATTAGGGATAATCTTGTATATATGCTAGCCTTGTATCAGAATTGAATATACAAAAAAAGAATACATAAAATATTTTCTCTCCAATTTTCCTCTTCTTCCTTTTTCTTCCTTCTCACAAATTTTCATGGTATCAGAGCATTAAGTTCTATACATGTCTTCCGCTGCACCAGAGAAAGAAAAAGACGAAACCGTTTCTATTAAGAAGATGACAGAGAAAATTGTAGACAACATGGATTCCTTCACCATACACCACTCGGATCATCCAGGTCTCGTTTTGGTTTCCAAAACACTTGAAGGAGACAACTATGGGCAATGGAGTCGCGCCATGCGATTAGCTCTAAGTGCCAAAAACAAAATCGGATTCATCGACGGGACGATACAAGCACCGCCACAAACCGACTCCAAATTTCCGGTGTGGCAATGATGTAATCACATGGTATTATCTTGGATCTTGAATTCGGTTCAATCTAATATTGCAGGAAGTGTTATCTATGCAGAAACTGCGAGCGAGGTGTGGAACGATCTAAAAGATAGGTTTTCACAAGGGAATGATTCCCGAATCTATCAAATCCGACAAGAGATTACAGAGCAACGACAGGGACAACAATCTATATCCGCCTACTACACAAAGATGAAGTCACTTTGGGATGAGTTGCCTTTTTATCATGATTCAATTTCTTGCAATTATGGATGTCTAAAAAGTCTTGCTGAACGTGACGAGAAAGAAAGGGTCATGCAGTTCTTAATGGGACTCAATGATTCGTATGCTACCGTGCGGGGTTCAATTCTCATGATGACCCCTCTCCCAGATACACGCAAGGCCCATGCCTTGGTGCTTCAACAAGAAAGGGAAACTGAAGTTGTTGCACGACGTGAGACTACAGGTTATACTGCGATGCAAACCTCTAAAAAACAGCAAGGCTTGTATTTAAGTTCTTCTATTCCATCAGAGACCGGTCGATCGCTGGAGAAGGAGCAGACGATCACTACTGGTAAAAATAAGAATTGTTCTTTTTGTGGAAAAGACTACCACACGGTTGATCGCTGTTATTATATTCACGGTTTTCCGCCAGGGCATAAACTTCATGGCAAAGATGTGAAGCCTAAAGGAAAAACCCAATGCCAACAATTTAACAACATGTGAGAACTCCAAGGCACAAAGACCCATCAACATTACTCTAACTCCCGAAAAGTACAACCAACTCATGGCTTTACTTCGGAAAGAAACTGGTAATACACCACCTTTTGCGAACACTACAGGTACTCATTCACCTTTTTGCTGTAAAATTGAATCGTCGTCGATTGCTGAATGGATTATAGATAGTGGGGCTACAGATCATATTTCCAACACCTTGCCAACATTCAATAAGACAACTCCTAAATATGATTTTGTTCAGTTACTGTAGGCCCATTTTTACATCGGGCCCATCGTACAAAGTTCACACTGGATTAGCCTACTTGTCTTAAAGCCCGAATAGAAAGCAAAGCCCAAATAGAAAATAAAGCCCAAAGATATAAGCCCATTTCAGGATAAAACCATTAAGGAAATGACCGTTTCAAATGTATAGAATCAAAACTGACATAAGATTTTATTATAGCAGTGTTTGATAAACATTAAACTACAATTAAATGTAAATATTATCTTTAATATGTATTAAAACCCATTTACGTGGGTAAGACTAGATTCATGTATAAAAGAAAGAAAAAAGAAAAGGAAAATGATCCGAAATTGCTCCAATTCTTGCTGATTCTTGAATTTTCTATTATCTTCTAGCCATTTATCTATTTTATAGCTTTTGTTTAGATTACAAAGGTTGAGATTCGTTCGCCATCTCCGAACGGGTTTACACTTTTTGGCGCCGTCTGTGGGAATTCGATTTCTAAACAAAAGTTATTAGATCAATGGCGGGAGAAACCACCTCACAGCTAGGTGATACAGCTGCTATCCTTCAACGTCTGGAGGCTCTTGAGAAAGAAAATTGGGAGCTAAAGCAAAGGTTAGATCAATCCGAACACCTAGAATTGCCTATAGCAGGGCGCCGTAATGGCCTTGGTGTTGAAGAGGAAGACAATCATCATGAGGCAAGTTCAGCAGATCATACAGTAGATCCTACCCATACCCAACCAATCGCAGATGAGGCGAATGTCAATAATCGTGCGGTTCCGCTCGATATGGTAACCCGACTTCAAAAGATCGTAGATGAAGAAGTAAAGGATCTCAGAACACAGTCACCAGCCGATCTGGCCATCGAAATGACAGCTAAAAAGATTAAATCTCCGTTTAGCACCAAAATACAGCAGACGAGAAGGCTAGATAAATTCCGGATGCCTAAATTCATTATGTTCGATGGGACACATGACCCAATTGAGCACCTGTTTCATGTAGAGCAGATGATGACTGTCGATATGGCTGATGATGCACTAATGTGCAAAGCTTTCTCTACAAGCCTAACGGGCCCAGCTCTGTTATGGTTTAGACAACTGCCAGGTAATTCGATCAATTCTTTCCAAACGCTGATGGAAAAGTTCCTGGCCCAGTATTTCGGAAACCGGAAGCAGAAGAGGACCATTTATAATCTGTTCACAATGAGACAAGCGAAAGGCAAGACGTTGAAGAATTTCCTCTCCAGATTCAATTTGGAAATGGGAATTGTGACACCCCCAAATTTCCATGCATAGGTTGGCCAGGCTCATACACAGAAAACTAGGAGCATCAGTAATTGATAACATAAGCACAGAATAAAAGACATAAAATAGAAATATAATAATAACAGCAATAACAAAATAAGGATACAACTTATACATGAAGAAGACCACTCCCAATACATCCTTAAATAAAATAAGTCCCACACAGTACAACTTGGAAATCCCATAAACATGGACCCCTAGAAACACACTTATAAGAAATACAACATATGACATTTATCGGATCCTACCCTGGAGTGGAAGGAAAATATGATAGAACCGGACGGATAGATATGAAGTCCTCAACCCTGCTGGTGAAACTGCCGAGGACCTGAAACAACAAAAATGTGGGTTAAACCCACGAGCAAGTACAACTCTACATGATCCCAAACAGAGTACCAAAATCCATCCCCTTTCCTAGTGACACCTAATCCCAAAATTTTATTATAAAATAATAATATATTTAACTATAAATATAGTCACTAATATACCACCATTTAATATAATTATGTTTATAAATTTCTTACATTAATATGATTTTTCCATACAACATCCAATTCATGCCCTACCATAACCACGTACCCGACAACTCACCCATGCCGTGACAACTCACCCATGTCCCGTGGTACTAGTTAAACTGCAGTAATAGTCAGCCTCCTTGTGGTTCCTTATAAATTTCCAAAACATAGTCATTTAATTTAAATCTTATGATTTTACGAATTTAATAATTCACTCGTAATCTTTAATCGGGAACGTATAACAATTTTATAAGGTATACGGTATTTTATACGGTCGAAAATACATAATCTAGTATAATTCGTGATACACATAATAACAATATAAATCAATGTCCAGAGTCTGATAACAAAGAAAATAGAGAAAAACAATTACATAAATATGCAATATTTTTCTAATAACAGTTTTGAAATCTTTGTCAACATTGAAACCTAAAATATTTATGTATTCAGATATTTATACTAAGTTCCAACCATATACACATCATCAGAATCATACCAACAAGACACATAACCACGAATCCATACATGTATAGCTACACATGGTAAAAACAGATTTGTATGTATAGCTAGATATAAACATAGTCTCATGCATATATCAATATATCACCACAAATCTCTCTATATATACAAGATCTATACATATAATCATGGATCTGTACATATATGTATAACCAGAATATAAATCATCATATATATATATGAATATAAATATACTCTAACAGATTTGTACATATATGTCTATATAAGTCTACTAATCTCTACCTATATGCAAGAAGATCTGTACATATGATCATGGATCTATACATATATATATAAACAGAATATATATCATCACATAAATAAACATGAATATGAACATACTCTAACAGATCTATACATATATGCCTATATAGATCCACGAATCTCTACATGTATACAAGATCTATATATATACTTACGGATCTATACATATATGTATAAATATAATATATAAGTCACATAAATAAACATGAATATGAATATACTCTAACAGATCTATACATATATGCCTATATAGATCCACGAATCTCTACATGTATACAAGATCTATATATATACTTACGGATCTATACATATATGTATAAATAGAATATATAAGTCACATAAATAAACATGAATATGAATATACTCTAACAGATCTATACATATATGCCTATATAGATCCACGAATCTCTACATATATACAAGATCTATATATATACCTGTGAATCTATACATATATGTATAAATAGAATATATAAAAGTCATATATGAACATGATTTACACATACATATACATATATGAAAAATATTATTTAGCATATTATAGATGCACCAAGTAAAGGCTACGAAATTTTAGTACAAAGAGGAAGAGTAGAACATATGTCTTGCCTGTAATATAAAGCTGAATCCACCACAAGTATAGATCCAAACCAATTCTAAGCTCTCAACCTCTCAACCCTTACAATTTCGGGCATAATTGATGAAGATGAAGAAGTAGTAGAATAAATGAGATGGGGGCTAGATCTGAAGTTAAGGATGCTTATATAGAAGATGCTAGGGTTAGGGAAATGTCCAAACTAACCTTGTATTATGCATAAATCACAAAACTGCCCAAACACTAATGACAACCTTGCCCCCCCTTCAGATCACAAAATTTCATTATAACCTACTAGAGTTAAAAAGACTAAGATAGCCTCATTCTATAATTTAAACACCCAATATGTCATCCAAAATAATTAAGGGAATAAATATCCATTAAATACAGGGTATTACAGGAATGATACCCAGTTGTGATCAACTAGCAGCAGTGGAAGCTTTCAAGGTAGCTATCGAACAAGGGACCAGCTTTCATAGATCCTTGGTGAAGTCAACACCCCTCAACATGGGTCAGTTGAATTCACGGGCATAGGGATATCTGAGATTGGAAGATGATGAACAAGAAAGAGGTCATCGTTCGGCATTAGTCAGTGTGGAAAGCAAATCAAAGGAAAGGATAATCAAGAAGGCAGATAATACGAACAACCACCGATCGGCTCCGTACAGGCAAAAGGAAAGGAGGCCAAGGTATGACATACCTGAAACTCCACTCCGAACAACCTTAGCAAAGTTGTACAACGAGAATAAGGTGAAGGGTATTTTTCGCCCACCATTTCCGTTGAAAACGTCACCAGAGCTGCAGGACCGTACGAGGCACTGTGCGTTCCATAATGACTTTGGCCATTTAACCAATGAGTGCAGACAATTGAGGAGGCAGGTTGAGACCTTGATAGCCAAAGGAGATTTGAAGGAGTACGTGGACAATGGAGTCAAAAATTTTGATCGGCCGAAGCCCAACAAAATTGTGGGTGGGCAACCGGTAAAAATTATTGACACAATCCATGGGAAACCCGAAGAGGATGAGGAAAGCCGTTCGGTTCATCGTTCACGCATGTGCAATGCCAACAAGATCCGAAGGGTTGGGGAGGTGAATGTCATTCGGAACTACCCAATGCCTACAATATCATTTACACAAAGAGGACTTAAGACGTGTACAGCTGCCACATGAAGATCCACTGGTAATTTCGATCATAGTTTCAAATTGTTTAGTTAAAAGGGTGCTAGTTGATCCAGGTAACAGCACGAACATCCTGACTAAATCAGCTTTCGAGAAGATCGGCATCAGCACGGAGTTGATCGGACCAACCGCCAGTCCGCTGGCAGGCTTTGATGGAAAGAGGATTTGTCCGATCGGGATCCTGAATTTACCAGTGACAGCCGCAAAGCGAACTTTGACAGAACATTTCATGCCTGTAGACGTACAACCTTCCTACAATCTGATCATGGGAAGAGGTTGGATTCACCGAATGCAAGGAGTTCCTTTTACTCTACATCAGGTGATGCGGTGTGTTGACCCTTCAGGGAAAGGGTTTGTTGATATTCAAGGCGATCAAGTGGTGGCGAAAGAATGCTATGCCATCGTCCCTGAAGGTTTAAAGGGCGAAAGTTCCGAACGAAGCATGTAGCAATTACCGAGCCTCTGTGATCAGACTGACGATGATGAGAAGGCCGCAGAGGATACCATCACAGTAGATCTGATCGACGGGAACAAGGGAAGAACCACCCGAATTGCAAAGGGACTGAATCCTGATGAATAAAACAACTTGATTTCTATGTTGAGATCAAATATTGATGTTTTTGTTTGGGAGCACAGCGACATGCCTGGGGTCGACCCAGGAACCATGATGCACACATTAAATGTTTACTCCAATGCTCAACCCGTACAGCAACGACCCAGAAGGATCAGAACCGAACGAGGAAAGTTTGTAGCTGAAGAGGTTAGCCGATTGCTAGATGCTGGTTTTATCAGAGAAGTTCACTATCCCGTGTGGCTATCCAATGTTGTCGTTGTACAAAATAAGAATGGGAAGTTCCGAATGTGTGTGGACTTCACCAACCTAAATAAAGCTTGTCCGAATGATAGTTTTCCTCTACCAAAGATTGATCGCATGATCGACGCGACTACAGGGTTCGAACGTCTCACCTTCCTGGATGCTTATTCAGGAGACAATCAAATCCCAATGAATCCAAAGGATGAAGACAAAACGGCGTTCATCACTGAACGAGGGACCTATTGTTACAAGGTCATGTCGTTCGGTCTAAAAAATGCAGGTGCGACTTATCAGCGACTGATTGATAAGTTTTTCAAGACCCTGATTGGAGATACGGTGGAAGCATACATTGATGACATGGTTGGTAAAATCCAACATAAGGATGATCATTTGAAGCACTTGGAAGATGTGTTCGCATCTCTGCGATCGCACAAAATGAAGCGAAACTCGGAAAAATGCACTTTTGGTGTGTCTTCCGGACAATTCTTGGGTCATATAGTTAATAAAGATGGAATCAAAGCAAGTCCAGCACAAGTTCAGGCATATATTCAGATGAAGGCACCTGAGTCCCAAAAGGAAATCCAGGTACTCACAGGAAGATTAGCAGCTCTAAGTCGGTTCATATCCAAATTATCAAATAGATGCAAGCCATTCTTCGACGTCCTGAAGTCTAAGAAAACGATTGCTTGGGGGGAGAAACAACAAGAAGCATTCGATCAGCTGAAACTCTATATGGCGAAACCACCAATCCTTACGGCACCCAAGGATCATGAGTCCTTAATTTTATACTTGGCAGTTTCTCCGAACGCAGTAAGTTCAGCATTGGTAAGAGATGATGGGAACATACAGTACCCAATTTATTATGCGAGCAAGACATTGATTGACGTCGAGAGAAGATATTCGAAGACAGAGAAAATCATCTTGGCATTGGTCCAGGCAAAACGAAAGCTTCGACATTACTTCGAGTCCCATCCGATCAGAATTCCAACTACATTTCCGATCAAAGCAATTTTGTCAAAGCCCGACTTCTCGGGACGAACGACAAAGTGGTCGATAGAACTGAGCATGTTCGATATTACTTATGAGCCACGAACATCTTTAAAGGGTCAAGTTGTGGCGAATTTCCTCCTTGAATATGAAGCAACCGAAGATGAGGCCTGCGACGTAAATCCAAGGTGGTTGCTTTATGTAGACGGATCAGTGAATAGTCTGGGGGCAGGTATGGGGATCGAACTAATATCCCCAGAAGGCACCAAATTGCAGCAGTCGATCAAACTGTCCTTTGGCAGTTCAAACAATAAGGCTGAGTACGAAGCCGTTTTGGTAGGGTTAATGTTAGCAAAAGAGCTCCAGATCAAATAATTGATTGTGTTCAGCGATTCTCAATTAGTTGTAAATTAGATCACAGGAAGTTATAATACAAGTGAGGAAAGGATGTTGCAGTATAAAAATATCGTTCAGGAATAAATGCGAAACTTTCAGGTAGTCACTTTTAAACAAATTCCAAGGGCAGAAAATCATGGGGCCGATCATGTAGCAAATCAAGCATCCTCAACAGGAGACGATATGGTTAGAATAATTCCGGTGGATGAACTATTCACCCCTTCGATCGGTAAAAAGAAAGAGTTATGCGTGATTCCGTACGAGCCAAGTTGGATCGATCAAATCCTTGAGTATTTATTGATTGGCGTTCTACCTGAGGATCGACGGGAAGCAAGGAAAGTAAGAGCAACCTCTACCAAGTATTCAGTGATCGATGGCTATCTATACCGCCGTTCGTCAAGTGGGCCCTATCTGCGATGTTTGACACCATCTGAAGCACAAGAGGTACTCAAGCAGTTGCACGATGGTACTTGTGGAAGCCATGTTGGTGGTAGATCATTATCTCATAGAGCAATAACACAAGGATATTTCTAGTCGTACATGATCCGGGACGCGGAGGAATACGCAAGAAGGTGTGACAAATGTCAGAGACATTCGCATATAATCCATCAACCAGCAGAGCTTCTCACAGCGATGGCCTCTCCCGTTCCGTTCGCACGATGGTGAATGGATGTGGTCGGACCATTAACAAGGGCAACATCAAATCAAAAGCATGTGCTTTTGGCCACAGATTATTTCACTAAATGGGTGGAAGCGAAGGCTTATGTAAGAATCACTCACACTCAAGTGATAGATTTTATTTTGAATCATATAATCTACTGATTTGGAGTACCAAAGTACATAATGATGGACAACGGCACAAATCTGGATAATCAATACGTTCAGGCGTTAATGGACGAGTACGACATCAATTAGAATTTATCATCTGTCAGTTATCTGCAAGCAAATGGACAAGCTGAAATAACGAACAGAACGATTTTCACCGGGATAAAAAGAAAATTAGAGGGGATCGAAGGAAAATGACGATGGTTAGACAAATTACCGAGGGTCCTCTAGAGCTACCGAACGACTCCTCGCAAGCCAACCGGGATGACTCCATTCGCTATGGCGTACGGAGTCGAGGCGGTAATCCCAATTGAATTGGAAGTCCCCACAACAAGAACTCATCTATTCGATCCTGAACAGAACGAAGAAATTCTAAAAATTGAAGGTGATCTCATAGATGAAAAAAGGGAAATGGCCTCAATAAGACTGGTAGAATATCAACAAAGGTTGATGAGGAGTTATAACAAGAAAGTGAAACCAAGATCATTTTAAGTTGGCGATCAAGTACTAAAGGTGTTGGCTAGCAGATCAAACAAACTGGATCCCATATGGGATGGGACATACACAGTAACAGAAGTGATCGGGAAAGGTGCCTACAAATTGGCTTATCAGGATGGAAAACAAATCGAACGAGCTTAGAATGCTATTCACCTGAAAAGGTATTTTCAATAAAATATATTTGATCATTTTGTATGATAAGATCCATCTCGAATCAATAAAGATATTATTCATATCTTCTCATATTTCTGTTCAAACTATTATAAAAAATAAAAAATAAAAAACCCCAAGTGGAAAAACTTGCCCAAAATACATAAGCCAATTAGGCAAAAGACCATCATGAAGATGGCACCAAGTTCCTGTTTTCACAAAGACGTATATAGATACGCATCAAAAAGGTTGTGTTCAAAAGAACGCATCATCCTGTTCAAAAATATATAGAGCACAACAGTGCCATCTGTGCAGAAAATATCTATGCACCTTAGTACCATCCTGTTCAAAAATATATAAAGCACAACAGTGCCATATGTTCAGAAAATATCTATGCACCTTAGTGTCATCCTGTTCAAAAATATATAAAGCACAAACAGTGCCATCTGTTCAGAAAATATCTATGCACCTTAGTGCCATCCTGTTCGAAAATATTAAAGCACACCAGTGCTATTTCAAAACTTGTCCAAAAAAAACGCTTACCACAGGAGCATCAAAAATATATATAATTTTACAGACCCAAAAAATTGTTCAAAGATAGAAACTTCTAGTCAAGAAGGTGGAGGATTAATATCATCAGTAGGAGGCTGCTGGTTCTCTGAAGCAGGAACGAAAGGCTCAGCTGACACTTCATTGGCATCTGCAACAGGCTTTGGTCATTCGGTCGGAATGATCCCATGCAAAATAAATTGAGCTAAATATTTTTCATCTTGGGAGGACTCAGGCTCTTTATATGGGTGAACGACTCCGCAAGCAGCATCATGGGCGGCCGAATTATCATATGAACGGGCAGATGGATCCGATGACATTTGGTCATAACAAAATCTGAACCCGTCACAGAACTTTATATCAAAAATGTTCACATATCTCCGATGCATGTCCATACCTCCCTTTCGTCATAGATTTTATTATGTTTTTCAGCCAACATGGCGCATTTATTAGCTCGCAGGTATGCATCATCAATGTTCTTTCTCTTATACTCTCCCATCTCAACAACCTTACAGAGAGCTAAAACATTGAACACAGACTGTAAAGAAAAGAAACGTTAGTAAAAAAAAAAAAAAAACTTTGGTACCTCTAGAATAGAAACAAGAGCCCTAGCCAGAAGCTCGTTCTGATCAACATGCTGCTGAAAGAGTTCATCCTTGGGAGGCCACATTCCACGAGCTAGAGCCATCAAAGAATCAGGATCGGACATTGCCAGCGTTCGGCGATTCATAACACTACCATCACTTTTCTCGAACTTGGGGATCCATTCGCCTTCAGGATCGAATGATGGAGGAAAGCAGCAGTCTGGAATAGTGTAGCCGCTCACAGATCTAGCCTTCTTAACAAGCTTCTCATGCTTTTCAGAGTCATTTCTTTTCGCATGTTTAGAAGGGGGGCCCAACAACAACTTTTTCGGAGTGTTACCACTATCATCAGCGTTCGTCCTCTTCAGATGCCCCCTCGTCTTCTTCGGATCTTCGGTCAGATCGACCACTTGGCCTTTTCCTTTATCAGATGTCGAGCTGACTGGGGGAGTAGATTTTTGTGCCGCAGCACGCTTGGAGGCTGTGACCGGAATCTCCATAATAGTAACCTCTGAAGCACGGGCAACAATTAATTTCAAATTTTGGGAAGTTAAAAGTGACTTGCTGGACGGAAGAGTTGTAAATACTTTCTCGTTCAGATATTCAACACATTCGACTGTATACAAAACATGGGCATACGATCAACAAACAAACAAATACGCAGATCAAAGTAAAGCAGGCGAAATTTGTAAAGTACAAAAAATACACTTGCCAGGATTTTTCAATCCACACTTCAGTTTCTTACAAATACCAAAGGTCTTTGGCAGAGGATACGGGCTGGACGCATCCACTCTCCAATTTCCCCTAATTTTCACCATCTTATCTTTCCACTTTTTCTCAGAAGAAGGATTGCTTTCACAAAGTTTCAAGGTTGAGTGGGGGTGCATATGGTACCGACCGGGGTTTTTTCTGATCTGATCGACTTTGTAACAAAGCAAAAGATCACCCAAACATAGGTTCAAACCTCGTTCGTGATTCAGAACGAGCATAACAGATAGAACCCTGAAAAAAATAGGGTTTACTTGCAAAGGGGTAAGTCCTAAAGAAAAAAGAATATAGTGATAGAACGGATGTAATGGAAATCTAAGAACGGCCAAGTGATGTGCAGAGAACAAGACTTCGCCCGATTCAATTTCTTCATAAGTTTTGAAGTCTAAATCAGAAGAATACTCAGAAATCGAAACATCCTTTGGTATGTCAAATTCAATTCGGCATCTATCAGCTAAAGGCAATTTACGTAATTGTTTTCGGGAAAGTTTCTGGGATTTCGGTTCAATCAAATTGGGGGCAACATCAGAGGAAGAAATAACAGGGGCATCATCAACAACCACCTCCAGAGAAGGGGTTCGGCTGCTATCACTACTCATGATATTTTTGATTAATGAAAGAAATGTGAAGGACGAAAGAGAAAAACTAACCTCAAGAAGTTCCTTGCTGGTTGCCTATGTTATGCTACTAACCTTACTCCCCACCATAAATTCGATGCTCGAGCTCGCAAATGTATTTTTCTTGGTTATCCTCATGGACAAAAAGGGTATCGTGTTTATGATCTGAACTCTCAAAAATTATTTATCTCTCGTGATGTTGTATTCCATGAAACCATTTTTCCATACACCACCATACTCCACAATGATCTAAACGATCAAAATGACATTCCAACCTTACCTTTACCCTTAGAAACCCACATTGAAACACCCAACATCCCTAGTATTGCTGCACCTAACACCTCACACCACGGCGTTGCCCAACCTGCCACTGATAAATTCCACACAGACTTGACCGTTGCGGTACCCACTTCACCACCCCATGGCACCACCTCTTCTGTCAATGATTCTGCAACAGAAACCATCATCACCCCCAGATGATCCTCTCACATTACCCGACTTCCTTCCCATTTTCGGGATTATGAGGTAAACCATTCCAGTCTTCTTGCTTCAGGCTCATCTTCTTCTGTCATGTCCAGCACTCGCCACCCAATATCAAGGTATGTTTCATACTCCAATCTTTCTATTGCTCATAAGACATTTATCCACACTGTGTCTCACTTGGTTGAACCAGAAACATATGAGCAGGCCTGTCAAGATCCTAAATGGGTTACTGCCATGAATGATGAGATTTCTGCCCTTGAAACAAATCGCACATGGAGCTTGGTCTCGTTGCCTCCTGGCCATCATCCCATTAGCTGTAAATGGGTGTACAAGATCAAATATAATTCTAATGGCTCCGTTGAAAGATATAAAGCCCGTCTTGTGGCCAAGGGATTTACACAACGAGAAGGGATTGATTACACTGAAACATTTGCTCCGGTTGCTAAACTTACAACTTTTCGATGTCTGTTAGCCATTGTTTCTATTCGTAATTGGTCTTTTTATCAAATGGACGTTCAAAATGCATTTCTTCATGGAGATTTAACAGAAGAAGTATATATGAGTCCTCCACCTGGCTTTCGTCGATAGGGGGAGCAACACTTGGTTTGTCGACTCCATAAATCTCTATACGGACTGAAACAAGCTTCACGCAGTTGGTTTCACAAGTTTCTTTATGCAATTCAGAAGTTTGGTTTCCAACAGTCTCGGACAGATTATTCCCTATTTACCAAGGTCAGTGATGGTTCTTTTACTGCTATACTTCTCTATGTTGACGACATGATCATTACAGACAATAATGAGAAGGCAATTCAGAACGTGAAGGAATTTTGGGAAGTTGTTTTCGGATTAAGGATCTTGGGTTCTTGAAATATTTTCTTGGGATTGAAGTAGCTCGCTCTAAGGCAGGAATTTCCATCAGTCAACGAAAGTATACACTTGACATACTTGAGGAAACCTGTTTATTAGGTGATAAGCCTGCAAAATTCCCCATGGAACAGAACCTAAAACTTGCTTCGAATGAGGGGGAGTTACTTAATGATCCGACATACTATTGAAAGTTGATTGGAAAATTAATTTACCTTACCATCACAAGACCGGATATCACGTACTTAGTCAATACGCTTAGCCAATTCATGCAACAACCCAGGAAACCACATCTTGAAGTTATTCACCGTGTGCTATGCTACTTGAAAAATGCTCCGGGTCAAGATCTCCTATTTTCTTCACATGGCAAGCTACAATTGACAGGTTTTTGTGATGCAGATTGGGGAGGTTGTTTAGATACACGACGGTCTGTCACAGGTTATTGCGTATTTCGATCTTCAGCCGAGTCTGAGTATAGGTCCATGGCATTGATAACATGCGAATTAACTTGGCTACGGTATTTATTGCGAGATTTTTAGGTATCTCATCCAGAACCAGCTCGACTTTTCTGCGATAATCAGGCAACAATCTACATCTCAGCCAATCCTGTTTTTCATGAGAGAACAAAACATATTGAGATAGATTGTCATACGATTCGTGAGCGAATACAGAAAGGAGAACTTAGAACTATTTTTATAGAAAGCGCGAAACAACTTGCTGATATATTCACTAAGCCATTGGGACAAGTCGTTTTTCATGCATTGCTTGGCAAGTTGGGAGTTCTTGATATCCACTCTCCAACTTGAGGGGGAGTGTTAAAATAGGAAACAAATATTTAGCATTATTCATTGCTGATTATTTGATTTATTGCATTGATTTTGTTTACATGTATAACTTCCTGATTGTAGGATGAATTAGCTGTGATTATTTTCTTTCCTAGTTCATTAGGGATAATCTTGTATATATGCTAGCCTTGTATCAGAATTGAATATACAAAAAAAGAATACATAAAATATTTTCTCTCCAATTTTCCTCTTCTTCCTTCTTCTTTCTCACAAATTTTCAGTTCACAATGGAGAGGTGAGTTTAAAGAACTAATATGTACTTCTAGTTCTAAGTTCTAATCATGGTTTGGGGTGGTGCTATTGGTTTCGGTTGCTGTCACGATAACGGTGTAATGGCTTTTCAAATGTTGTTTTTGATTTTCTGGAAAAAAAAACTTCTTTTGAACGGTGTTTGACAAAAAATTTAGAAGAACTTCTAGGCCTTGGAAGAGCGTTTTAAAGATGTTGGGAGGTACCGGTTTCTCAAAATAATTTTTGCTTATCTTTTTCTTTTGCATAAAACCGGAAACAAAAGTTATGTCAAACAGAGCCTAAGTATCATTACTGCATAATCATATAAATTTTTTTTAAAACCTAGGGCTACAACTCGGGCCAACCCAACCCAAACCCGGCTGGGCACGATTCCGGGTCGGGCCACCGTTGAGACAGTCTCGAGTTCGGGTTGAACACGACCCATTTTCCCCAGAGTCGGGTTGGGCATTGGACTCTTTCTTTTCTGTGTGATTTGTATGTATTTATATACATACTTATATATATATATATATCAAACAAATAGATATATATATCCTGTGTGATCTGTATTTATTCTGTGTGAGTTGTATATTTACAGATATATATATATATCACACAAATACATATCTTGTGTGATTTGTATATATATATATATATTTATATATCTATATCCTGAAATATATCATTTAATTCTAGTAAATCATGAAGACAACAAAATCCAAATGATCTTTTTATATACATATATCCTGATATATATAATCTAATAATATGAAATAATGAATATAAAGAAGATCTGAAGAACATTAGAAAAATACTAATCAAAATCCAATAATCAATCTTCATATATGCATGTGGAGAGAGAGCGAGAGTCTAATAGGGTTTATGATGGCTAAAAGCTAATGTAGTTGGGTTGAGTCAATTTCAGTCTTTGCATTGTTTAATTCAACAGTGATCATTACTCTTTTAAAAAAAAATCGGATATCAAGCTCAAATTTAACTGAAACCGATGTTAGCCCAACTCAATTTAGGATTGATTTGCATTATTAGTGACCCGAAATAAAAAATTCTCGGACTAGGCCTAACAAAAATATTACGAATCACACGATAGATAACATATCGGACATATAAGAGTCTAAGAAGATAGCTAAAGAGAGGGAACAAGTGTTGCAAACTTGCAGTTGAAAGAACTATTCCTTCATTGTTCCTTTTTCTTTTCTAGAAGCCAAAGAGAGGGAACAAGTGTTGCAAACTTGCACTTGAAAGAACTATTCCTTCATTGTTCCTTTTTCTTTTCTAGAAGCCTTTGATATTTTGATGATGGTCTAAGCTCTCATTAGATGTGTTTTTTATAGGTATGATTTGGACTTGTAATGCCCATGTTGCCATGTTGTGTGCACATAAAGGTATATGCAAAAGATCATTGCATTCTCATTGGCTTGTTAAAAAGAAAGCATAAATTTGAGAGGCTGCCCTCAACTATCTTATAACTCGATTTAGGAAAAAATATTCCCTGATGTGTTTCAACTGGCATTTCTGATTAATTACCGTTCTCTACTAATTTGTTAAAATCAAGGGCGGAGCTTGAAAATATATTTAGGAGGGGCCATATGCATTTTTTTGTGAAATTTTTTGGGATAAGAAATAGTGGTATGATTCTCGCTTTGGGTGCGAGAGGTCCCGAGTTTGATTCTCGGAATGCCCCTTTTATATTTATGGGGGCATATGCAATCTTTATGAACTTATTTTCAAAATATATAATATTTTAAGGTAGTAAAGAGAATTTTTTTTAAATTTGGGAGGAGTCATATGCAATTTTTATGAAGTTTATTCATAAAATAAATATTATTTTAAGAATAGGGCATTTGGTCTAGTGGTATGATTCTCGCTTTGGGTGCGAGAGGTCCCGATTCTCGGAATGCCCCTTTTATATTTATGTAATCTAATAAACATCCTTATTACTTTTAATCTATAAAAAAATATAAAAAATTTAGTTAGCCGAAAAAGATTTATATTTTTCATTCAGACTTTAATAATTTTTTACTCACACCCCAACTCCTTATAAAATAACTCGTAATTAGTATCTTTAAATTTAGAATACTAATTAAGGACCTAAATTATCCCTAAAATAATTTATATAGTTATATATTATCCTTTAATTGTATATTTTTATGAAACTTCTTTATATCTTCTTTTTTTTTACTTTGTGAGTATCTATTTATATATATATATATATATCTTTTTCCGATCAAATTAGGTCTAACACAAACAGAAACTCTGAAAACTCAACAACTAATAACACTTAACACCCGCGTGAATATGTTACTTGACATATATTCTCAACTAAATATTATAGGATGTGTCCGATTAGCGCGGGTTGTGCACTTCCTCCAGTAATTTTTGGAAACACTCTATCTTATCCGATCAATAATCACCACCCGAATAAGCTATTGTGGATAGTAAAACTTCTAAGAATAGATTGGCTATGCAACTTCTTATTGGCATGGTTACAAAAGTCCTAAATCTAGATATGTAGGGCTTGACTGCAAGCTCAACACACCTACACGACACACAGGTTCGCAATAATGACTCTATATTTAGAAAAATAATGCAACTATATTCAGAAATTATTGAATTATTTTGAACTATAAATTATGTGCCATTATTGGTGTGACATGCTAGTAATTTTTCTTAAAGCATTAATATATTTATCTATATGTGAGAACTGTAATTTTCATAGTTATGAAATTCTAGACAATGTAATAATTTATCCTATAACTAAAGCTATTCAAACATCATAATAATAAAAATAATGTTTTTGATTTAGTTGTGAAAAGATAAAATTAGTGAATTATTACTTTTGTCTTTTTGAATGAGATATTTTGTGGTTTGATTCAATTTATAATTGACTATGGCTAAAGCAATTGAGTTGTCCATTGTTTCATTGACTTAGCTTAATTCAACTAACTCACTCACTCTTCATTTTAGCTAACATAGTTGTTAGCGGTCGCCGTCGATGTCTCGTTTTTGGGTCACGATAGTAATAATAGTGCAACCGGTGGAATAATATCAAATTTTAAAATATAAATAAAAAAAATATTAATATTCATAATCATATTACTACTATTCTATCAAATTTATATATATATATATATATATATATATATATAATATTAATGTTCATAATGATATTATTACCTTCTAAAAATATTACGAATGAAATAATATGAAATTTGTCAACATATCCGATATTTCGACAAATCATGACTTATGTATTTGAATGGAGGACACTCATTAGATATAAGATTGATGGGTACACTAAAAAAGTTAATGGCCCATGAGAATAAGCACTTTTTGTTTTCTCTAAATTATGAACACTTTATATGTGATGAGTAACGAAAATCACAACCCTTTAACTTGACTTTAGAGCGTTAGAAAATTATTTGGCTGCTTTTATTATGTTTCAAACAATGTACTGGGTCATCACTCCTCTCCCACCCACTGAAAACTAGTCAATCTCAATTATGGTCCTACGACCAAATTTGAGAAAAATCAAATCAATTTATTTATTTATTTATTATTATTCCAATTAATCAAAAAATATTTCTCTCTCCAATATATTGCACTTCTTTCTCATAAGATTGAGAATAATAACTAAAAATAATAATTACAATGTCTCGGTAAGAAACTATTGTACTCTCTATATTAGTTGTTCACTTTTTTAATTTTACTTCTCCCAAAATACTTGTTCAGTTTCGAATCTCAATACAATATAATCTTATATTTTCTAGAATTATTCATTTTCATTAACTTCAAATAGGTATGGCCCTACTATAAACTATAACTATATTATCAAATGACAAAATTGAAAACACAAAATAAAAAAAAATAAAATTAAAAAGACAGACTTTGACAACTAATTTGAGACAGAGGGAGTAAAAATTTTCAATTATATATGTATATCTTAATCTATTAAATAACATTTTTTAGCAAAATTTGTAACGAATGAAAAATATGAAAAAAATTAATTATTTATAATATATAATAAGAGAATTTCACAACTAATTATAACTTTCTTCTCTAAATTGGTTCTTGTCATAAGTCATGGAAACTCAAAACTATCTATATTATTTTTTATCATCACAGTCACTCAAATAATATTGATATTAAAATGGAAGTAAACGAGTATAGATGATGTGTAAATTATTATTATTGTTATTTGTTGCATGCATTTATTATTTATTATTTCAACCATTGTGTTCTTCAACAATATATCAAATTTTATGCATTAGAAATGAATTAATTTATCAACATTGTATTTTTATACTCCTTATCCTTTTCAGGAAGCTTCATACTCTATTTATACAAATCTTCTTAGGGTATCTACCGTTAAAAACTGAAGTATTGGAAATCTATCTATTTAAACAAAATCGGTTTTTAATTAAAAATTTTCATATTTTTTCTATTTATTTTCAAATAGTTAATCTTTCGTTTATTATGATTATATGTATAAAATTATCTCACTCATTCTCTCAAGTTGTCACACTAGACTTCATGACTAAAAATAAAGAAAACCTCTTATTTGTAGACACCTTCATTCATATTCAATGGCTAAGATGCATCTAATCTAATTGTAGATATTATTCCTTTAAAACTCTCCAAACAACTCCACACATTTTTATACAAGTCCACATCCACTAGAAGATTCTAGAATTAAATAAAACACGTTCATATATGAATTGTTCGACACCGATATGACACCCCGTGACAAAATGCCCTTGCTTCTTTAAGTTAGAAGACATCGTCCAAATTCAATGTGGTTAAGACCCAAAATGATGGGTTTTTTTTTTTTTTTCTTTTAATTTCGGCAGATAGGAGACTCTCATTAGAAATTTTCAAATTCCAGTAGATGCTCTATTTTAGTTGGCGGTTAAAAACATTATAAACGGTTGATCAATAACTTATCCAAACCTTAATATGCATTTTAACCATAAGTGATACTTACTTATTATTGGAAATAATAATAAGTTAATCAATTAATAAAGTTACAATTCTTCCACTATGTTATGCCTAACCTTGAAGAAATAATACCTCGAATTTCATGATTCTTTTTATCGTTCTTTACGTTATATATCGATCGGCTAATTTGTAATGATTTTCAAAGATATTTGTACTGTATGGTATAGAATTTCGAACAATATTCATCTTCAAAACTGATATTGTTAAAATGTATTACATCTTTTCCGAGATCGTGACAAAATTATTTTTGCATTAACCAAGTAGTAAGTACTTTCAAACAAAGGGTAGTTGTCGATAGTTTGTATCTTTTGTTTGGAAATTTAATAAAATATAATACTAAAAGAGACAGCTTCCCAACCAACAACTGATTCTTCACGGCGACGCTGAGTTGCTGTGTCTGTTTAGTGTTTACTACTTCCCAAACAAAATCATCTCCTAATTAATACTTACCCCTAATTGCAATAATATTTTTCAAAGCTCAAAGTCCTAAGCTCCCTCGAATTGTTTCTACCAAGAAATTATCCAAATAAAGTTCCACGGGCATAGCAACAAATATTATGCAACTACTCCTACTTTAATTTTTTTGAAAAAAAGAAAGGTGGTAAGTGTTAAAAATTAAGTTCTTTAATCATAATTAATTAATTACTTTTTCCCCCTAACTAAGAATCAACCGATTTGGTGGTTCCTTTGAACAATTTACAACTTTCCAATGTACAGAATACATGTCATATATAAAAAATCCAATTTGATCATTGGTCTTATTTTTATAGTCATTTTTTTTAAACAAGTGTTTATTTTATTTTTAAATAGTTAAAATAATTTGAAATTAAATTTATACTTCATCCGTCCCAATTTAAGTGTTTGATTTAATTTTTTTTTCCAAAATAAATGTCATATTTAAAAAGTCAAAATAATTTATTTTATCACATTACTAATTTAATTCTTATATATTAAAATAAAATATTAAAGTTGATAATTCATCAACTACTAATACAACAAAAAAATACTAAAAATTGAAAAGGACTTATAAATTGGGTGAGAGTTAGTATTCATATCTAGTAGAGTTGACAATTCGTGTTGGTGAGTCGTGTTAGTGTTAGGTTAAAATCGTGTCGTGTCAAAAAAATTCTGGTTAATATATGTGTCAAATATACTCAACCTTAACCCAACCCACATGTTATTCGTATTGACCCACGTGTCGACCCTTGTAATCCATTTAGTCTATTTATTATAATATATTAAATTAAATTTGACACAATCCAACACGAAATGAACTATTTAACCTATTATCAACAAAATTAAATTGAATTTGATACGATCCAGTAATAGTTTATTGATATATTTCAACCATTGACCAATTAGAGAAGAAAAAAGAATAATAAAAAATATAAATATAAATATAATTGTGTCAAACGTCTCGTGTTCGGGTTACTCGTGTTGTGTTAAGGTCGATCATTATATTCTCATGTCGACCCTTATACAAATTCAACCTTTTTATGATCAACTCTAATTCTTTTAATTCATATCGTATTATCATGTTGTGTCTCATTTTGCCAGCTCTAGTATTGGAGGTAAAAAGTCTTGGCAGGTAGAGGGTGGGTTTCAAATTTGTTCTACCTGGATCCTAATTTCTGAAGTAGTTCAACAAGCTAAATTGGTTCAGGTGATCCGTGTTTGACTCAAAACTCCATTTATGATAAAAATTGTAGAATCTTGGAACTCTACATTGCGAGAAGCATGTTACAAAATTGGAAGAGAATAAAAATGATAATTATAAATAATAATAATAATAAAAAAAAAAAAGGTTGTGGTAACGTCTAGAAGAAAAAGTAGGTTGTCAATTATGTTCAATAATTTTGTAAAATTTCATTTTCTCAATAGATTTGAAATACGATAATTGTAACGGATTATTTAAACAAAATATAATGTTCACAACTTGGAAAGCTGTTTAACTAGAACATGTCCAAAATTAGGAATGATTGGGTTAAAACTTTTAAAAATTACAATTAAAATTACGCAACTAGATGTGACAATTAACTCGCAAAAATTTTATAAAGCATTTGAAGCTTTTCGTTAGATTCAAATTCAAAATATTTCTTACTTTGTTATGATTATAGTTCGCCGTATTGTGTAATACTTTACTTATGTTTATGTTCATAATATTGAAAGATGACAATATCATTAGGTAATATCGATATTTATTTTTAATGTCGGTATAATCCAAATTCGGTACAATTACCGCGACTGCGACATAAATAATTATCGCAATTGTGAAATATAATTATAACCGTCAAACTCATAATTTTAAAAAATTATTCTTTTCTCCTATAATCCAAACCCTAAAATCATTAAAAGTTAATTATCCGCTATCATAAATCAACAAAAAATAGGGCAAAAAAATCGCCCAATCGGTATTTAGATCATTACTTAGAAGTTAGACTAAAAGATGGCATGCCAACAAATAGGTTCTAAAATTGGCATATTTGATTATTACTAATGTTCACTAGCCTTATCCCTTAATCCTCACACTGTTTTAATTTGGCCAGCTCAGCATCATTACAGCACTTACCTTCCAATTTAGCCTTGGATTTCAAGCAGTCTGACCCCTTTTTCAAATTCCGTACTCCTAAAACATCACATTTCATGCCTAACTAAAGAAAAATTCTTTAACATTTGATTCCATACCCCATCTAGTGTAATGTTGAAGCTATCCCGCATTCCCTCTTACTCATTCCTTGTAAAAGACTCTAATCATAATAACTGATGGATCTAGGAATTCGTGTCAATAAAAATTAAATTTTAATTTTTTTTGGTTTTTGGGTATAAATGATATATATTTATTTTTTTGGAATTTAAAATAAATTTTCAGTAGGAGTTTAGTTGTAAAAAAATCTAAATTTTATGATATCTAAGATAAATAAAAATTTCAATAAAAACTAAATACGAAATATTTAAAATTTTAAGGTAAAAATATAAAATAAAAAAAAAATCAGTAAGGCCATGGCCCCACTAGACCTTAACTAAATCCGTCATATTCATAATCATAGCCCATCCCCCAAAAATCATAATTAATCTCTTAAATGTATATATTATGAGCATAACATCATTATGTATTCAAATAAATCTAATTAGGTCGTGTATTCGACATTTTGATTATGTATTAATTCAATTACGTACTGCAATAATTCATAATCAATTTTATTACAACTCCAATGAATAATCAATAGGGCTGAGTGCAGACAACACCCTAGGATAAACAATCCAAATTCTACTTAAGGGTCTTCTTGCATTATGTGCAAATATTAAGATTATTTTTAGAGCCTTTTTTTTAATAAGGGATCCAAATATCCAAAACTTAAAAGTTCATTGGATAATAATACCACTCAAAATTTTATCATTTTAAATAAAACATTACTTTATCACTATAGAAAGTTACTTGATACAATAGTTAATGTTTTTATTCCAAATATGGATCTTACTAATTGGAATTTAAGAGTAATTATAATCAAATTACCATATCAGACATAAATTCATTTATAAAACCAGATGTGAACGACCAAGATTAAATATTGTACCATATTTATTTTATTTTAATAAAATTGAGCAATAGCCATTCTTTTCACTAACCACAGTCCACTAGGTGGGACAAATATGTCTTTCAAAGACAAATGACACTCTCTCATTTTGACCTATTTGTCATCATTTGACCCAAGATCTTACTTATTCACAAGTATTTCATGTAATTATAACCCACTCTCACACAAACCACCCCTTCATCCCAGAAAAGTTAGCAGCTTCCATGTGATCAAACACACACACACACAAACACACTGCCGAGAAAAAAATCTGCAATTTTCCCGGAAAATCTATTTGTCTTATATTCCTCGCCCCATACTACAACCACCCTTTCTCTCTCTATATCTATATCTATTTCTCTCTCTCTAGAATCTAAACTCTGAGCAAATGTTTATCCTAACATCTCTATAGCAAAAATGACAAAGCTTGGTCACTTGATTTTAGTAGCTATGTTGGTGTTGGTTTGGAGTGATTTGGTGGTGTCTCTGAGCCGAGACGGCGTCGTTTTGCTCCGGGTCAAGAACGACACACTTCTTGACCCGGATGGGCAGCTCCGGGACTGGGTGGAGCCGGGTCAGACCACTCCCTGCAATTGGACCGGCATTACCTGCCAAAACGACGCCGTTGTAGCCATCAACCTCACTAGCCTCAACATCTCCGGCGACTTTCCCGCGGGTTTCTGCCTGATTCCGACTCTCCGAAAACTCACTCTCGCCGACAACAACTTCGCCGGCGCTCTCTCGCCGGAGTCCATTTCTCTCTGCTCTCACCTCTTCTCTATCGATCTCAACTACAACTACTTCTCCGGCGATTTGCCGGAGTTCTTTCCGGAATTCTCAAACCTCAGCTACCTCGATCTCAGCATCAACAGCTTCTCCGGCGAGTTTCCCGCGAGTTTCGGCCGGTTTCCGAAGCTCCAGGTTCTGAATCTCGTCGGAAACCTCCTCAACGGCTCAATCCCCGAGTTCCTCACCAAACTTACCGAGTTGACTCACCTCACACTCGGTGTGAACCCGTTCAAACCAGGTCCGTTGCCGCCAACGATCGGAAAATTGGAGAAGCTTCAGATTCTCTATCTGAGCCAGTCGAATCTCACTGGAGGCATACCTGACTCGATCGGAAACCTAACTAGTCTCCGAAACTTCGATCTCTCCATCAACAAACTTTCCGGGAAAATTCCAGCTTCAATTGGAAAATTGAAGAATGCAAAACAAATCGAGCTCTTCCAGAACCAACTCGCCGGTGAATTGCCCGACGTGTTCACCGATCTCGCTTCGTTGCTCCGATTCGACGCCTCCCAGAACAACCTCACCGGGAAACTCCCGGAGAGTCTCGCCGGTTTGCACCTTCATTCACTCAACCTCAATGACAACGATTTCGATGGCCTTGTTCCAGAAATTCTTGCATCAAACCCTAAACTCACTCAATTGAAGCTCTTCAACAACAGATTTTCCGGGACTTTGCCGGAGAATTTGGGGGAGAATTCAGATTTGGAGGATTTCGATGTCTCCGGCAACGCATTCGAAGGCTCGTTGCCGCCAAAACTCTGTTCCAGGAACAAACTCAAACATCTCGTGACATTCAGTAATAAATTCACAGGTCCTCTTCCACTATCCTATGGTGAATGTAATTCAATAAATTATATTCGTATATTCAATAATGAATTGTCCGGGGAAATTCCGGTCGGGTTATGGAATTTCTCCGGACTTAAATTTATTGAAATCAGTAACAACTATTTCGAAGGCTCTGTTCCGCCTTCAATCGGCGGCGCTCACCGTCTAACTCACCTGTTGATCTCCGGCAACAACTTCTCCGGTGGGCTTCCGTTGGAAATTTGCAGTTTAAAGAGACTTGGAGTAATCAATGTGAGCAAAAATAGATTTTCCGGCGAATTGCCGTTGTGTATTACGAACTTGAAGAAGTTACAGATTCTTGATGTGGAAGAGAACTTTTTTTCTGGTGAGATTCCTAGCAGTGTGAGTGGTTGGAGTGAGCTTACGGAGCTGAATTTATCGAATAATGAGTTGACCGGGAAAATTCCGAGTGAACTCGGGTATTTGCCGGTGCTAACGTATCTTGATCTTGCCGGAAATGAAATTTCCGGTGAGATTCCGGTGGATTTGACCAAGTTGAAGCTGAACAAGTTTAATGTGTCTAATAATAGACTTGGAGGCAAAGTGCCAGTTGGGTTCAATCAAGACTTTTTTATCCGAAGCCTAATGGGTAACCCGAATTTATGCAGTCCGGATCTTAAACCGCTTCCTCCGTGTTCGAGACCCAAACCCGCTAGCTTTTACATCTTGTGGATCCTAACGGGTTTGGCGGTACTACTTGTCGGGTCACTCCTATGGCATTGGCTTCACACGACTGGAAAATCAAGACTCCTCGGAAGTAAAAGTAAACGTTCATGGAAGATTACTTCATTCCAACGGGTCGGGTTCAATGCCGATGAGGTGGTGGATTCTCTGACTGACGAAAACCTTATCGGGAGTGGCGGATCAGGTCGGGTTTACCGAGCGAAACTCAAGTCTGGGGAGAGGGTGGCGGTGAAGAGGCTGTGGGAGGGAAACCGGCAGCCGGAATCCGACATTGTGTTTCGGGCGGAGGTGGAGACGCTCGGGCGGATCCGGCATGGCAATGTAGTGAAGCTGTTGTCGAGTTGTATCGGAGACGTTTTTCGGGTTTTGGTGTACGAGTACATGGAGAATGGGAGTTTGGGGGATGTTTTGCATGGGGAGAAGGGAGGGGTTGTGTTGGATTGGGGTAAAAGGTTCGCGATCGCGGTAGGGGCGGCCAAGGGGCTCGCTTACTTGCACCACGACTGCATTCCGCCTATCGTGCACCGAGATGTTAAACCTAACAACATACTTTTGGATGAAGAGTTTAGGCCTTATTTGGCGGATTTTGGACTAGCCAAGACAATGAAGCAGGATGTGATGGATGGTGATGGTGTCATGTCTCGTGTTGCTGGTTCATATGGCTACATTGCACCAGGTGATATTCATGTCAATTGTTTTGCATATAGCATTAGTTGTTTGTTGTTCTGCATTTTATTTCAAGTTTTGCATGATTAACCAACTATATACATATTTGTTTGAAAAAATATTGCCTGATATAGTAGACTCACAAATCAACTCGTAAAATGGAGATATATTTATTTGTCTGTCGAGCTCTGATTATTCTGAATATGCATTTATGTCATACAATAAAGGGTTTAGTTGATTTACATTTCTAAAAAGAGTTATCAAAATTCAAAAAACTAAAAAATGTTTTCAGAAAACAAATAAAAGACTGTAATTTGAAAACAGACTTTTGTATAATCAAGTTTTCAGAAAATTGAAACAACCAACACTTTCTACAGTTTTCAAATTGAAAAGTAAACCAACATACCCTAATTTTCTATTTGTTTACATATTCACCTAGTCTATATTTTGCATCAAGGTACATTTAGCTAAGGAATAATAAAAGAAAAATCTAAACGAGTTTCAGAGCACCAAATTATGAGTTGAATTCAAAGAAATTTAGGATAATCTTCTCCGATTCGAATTATTAACCAATTCGTTGCAACAAACGGAACATAAAAATTTAATTATTCTCGGACTCGGTTTATCTTTAGCATAATGGTAGTTTTTGCTTCATGTAATGTAATATTAACTTCAACAATGCTTTGATTGTTGCAGAGTATGGTTACACACTCAAAGTGACCGATAAGAGCGACGTGTATAGTTTCGGAGTTGTTTTACTAGAACTAGTGACCGGTAAAAGGCCAAACGACTCCTCCTTTGGCGAAAACACCGACATTGTGAAGTGGGCTTCAGAGGCTGCACTATCATCATCTCCAGAGCAAGATACTGATGGGAGTTTCTGTGCAGATTTGAGTCGGCTTATCGACCCCAGAATGAACCCTCCATCGGAGAGCGAATGTGAGGAGATCGACAGGGTTTTGAATGTGGCTCTTCTTTGTACCTCAGCATTTCCGTTGAACAGACCTTCGATGCGAAGGGTTGTCGAGTTGCTTAAGGGGCATTCGCCACCGGCTCGCCGGAAGCAATGGGCTTGAATTGTAGCAGATAGTATGAATCTTAGATATTAGCTTCATGTGGGTAGAATCAAGTTTTGGTGTGATTGTATTTGTGGCAGTGTGATATATGTACTCATACAGGGAATGCTTGAATAGCCTAGTTAAATAACCAAATGCTTCAACTATATCCCAATGTGATATATGTACTCATACAGGATAGATAGTTGAGGTGTCCTTTTTCCCCGATAGTTGAGGTGTCTGGGCTTTCAATTTGACTAATTCACTAATCTGCGAAAAACGATCTTCTAAGTTTCAAATTATGTATGTAATCGTAACACCTAGGGGTGTGCATGGTGAGTTTCAGTTCGGTTCGGTTCCGGTTATTTTCGGTTCCTTAAAAATGAAAATCGGAACAGAATTGTTAATGCAAAAAACCAAACCGAACCAAATTATTTTTTTCGGTTCGGTTCCGGTTCCTACTATCACTTTTATAAAAAATAAAAAATATCAAAATATAATATAATTATAAATTAAAGGGTTAATTTCATTTACATCCCATCAAGTTTGTTTTTACTTCAATCACACCTTCAGGTTTGAGAATCTTCAATCACACCCCCTCATGGTATGAAATATCTAAAAAACTCTTAAACCAAACACCCCTTAAATCAATTTAATCCCAAAATATTATTAATCTTATATCCAAACATATATCCAACTATTTATTCAATCATAATCAAATATCCAAACACCCCAACCCCCACCACCAAGCCAACACTGCCCCTCCCCCCTCAACCCAGTCGTGCCCCTCCCCCAACCACGCCGCCCCACCTCACCTGGCCACCCCACCACTAGCTGTGCCCCTTCATATACACACCGACACACACACACACATATGTATATATATATATATTTATATAAATTTCTGATATATATATATATATATACATACATTTATATAAATTATGGTTTATGTATTTTTATACATATACACACACACACACATATATATATATATATATATACATACATTTATATATATAAAAGTTTGGATTTGTGAATAAAAGTTTTTTGGATGCAGAATAAACTAGTTTCCAAACACATATTTAATTTTTTTTATATGAGATTCAAACTTTAATATATATATATATATATATATGTTAAAATATGTGAAACTTTAAAAAACGTTAAAAGTTTTTTGGATTTGTCAATTCTTTTTATTATGAATATGTGAAAATTGAATATGTTAGTTCTAATCCGTTAATAAATTGAATATGTGAAGTAATTGAATAATTTGTGCATATAATAAATTTTGATATAATATTTTAGTTTAAAAATATAAATTTAAACTCTTAAAAATGTGGAATAAATTTTTTGATAAATTTATGTTAAATTATTTAACAAATTATAGAATTATGTTTAAATATATTTTTATTTTTATTTTTGGATTTTTAGAAATGGGAGGGGGTCAAATTGGTAAAAGATATATCATTGTTTTCAAACACCACCTAGTTAACACATTCAGGGTGGTTTAGATATTTAAAAAAAAAAAATCAGAATGATGTCATGCCTGAGGGGGTATAAATGGTATGAATTTAAAAAAATGAAGGGTGTAAATGAATATTTTCAAACCTGAGAGGGTTTCAATGAAGTTAACCCTAAACTAAATTACATATAATTCTTTTTCTTTTGTAAATAATAACCGAGAAATATGCTAAAGGGTATATTAGCTCTGAATATGCAACAGTAGGTACTTATACGTCTATACTCAAGAGTGTGGGTATGCATTGTACATAGACTCATTGTCAATATGTCTACATGTCTATACCATGGTTCGGGTTACGAACCGGCCGGTTCGTAATGTTCATGGGCTGAACCGAAATCGATTCAACCCGATATATCGCTGGGCATGCCGGTTCACATCCGAACCTGTTGGTTCTTAGCGAACTTGCCGATATGTCGGTGAACCGGCCGATATATTTAAGAACCGGTTTTGGGAGAACCGGTTTTAAAAAAAAAAAATGTTTTGTTTAAAAATTTATTAAAAATAAGAATATTATAAATAAAAATTTATAATTTCCTTACTTAATATGGGTAAAATTTTTATTAAAAATAAGAATATTATAAATAAAAATTTGCTATAAGAATGTTGAAGTAGTGTAAAATAACTCTATAGATAGTAATAAAATATAATGGACAAACATGGTAGAATTAATTAGTACCTACCATTTGCAATTGTTTTTTTTTTTTTTTTTTTTTTTTTTTTTTTTTTTTTTTTTTTTACCCTTTTTTGGGTTATCAATTAATTAAAAATACACACATGATCAAGTAGTAGAACTGGAGAAGTGTAGAAGAAGGGAAACACAATGTTTAGAAGGAGGGATTGCTTATATTGCATTAATAAATTATTTTGGGTACTAAATATCTTTAAAAAATAAATAAAATTTATTCAAAATTATCAAAAAATCATCAAATTCTAGTTATGTTGTCAAAAGTACCATATCAGTACATTTTTACCACCATGTGCGAGTTTTTAAAAAATTTACACTTGCGATAATCGAAACCGTTACGTAACCTCGATACTGACCCGGTTCCGTTATACCGATACCGAAACCGTTACACCAACCGAAACCGTTTTTGCGAACCATGGTCTATACTCAATTTGTCTATATGTTTATACTCAACAGTGGCTACTGACTGATATCCTATACATATATTTTATATAGGGTAAATTGCAGTGACACCCCCTGAGGTTTAGGTCAATGCCACAAATATGTTGGTCAACGCGATACTTTGCAATGACACCCCCTGGCCTGTGAAATGACTAGAATGCCCCTTTAATTGTTTCACTTATTACATTAGGGTAATATATAAAGTGTGAAATTACCCATATGCCCAAACACTTCACCCCTCTAAAATTACTAATTACACTTCCACCCCTTATTACAAAATATATATATATATATATATATATATATATATATTACGAATATATATATATATTACGAAAATTAAAAAATTATAAATAAATACAAAAAATTTGAAACAAACATATAAAATTTGAAAACATATATATAATTTGTAAAAAATATATAAATTTTGAAAAAAAATATAAAATTCAAAAATATATATAAAATTTGAAACAATATATAAAATTTAAAAAAACATATAAAATTCGAAACAAATATATAAAATTCAAATATATATATATATAAAGTGTGACTGAAGTGATTTCTACCACATTTGGAAATTCAAATTATTTTGGAAATGATTCCTACCACATTTTCTCCCTTCTATATCTAACATTTCCTAAAGAGGAAAAGTTTTTATAATAGAATCATGCAATATCAACTTTATTCCTTCCTAAAACTATTCCTTTTCAATAAAAATAATGTAAGGTAAAAAAAATATCATAAAATTTTCCTTTCAAGATCACTTTCTTTCATCAGTCATTCTTTGCTTCCACTTCTAAAAACAAGGATTCAATATAACGGTATTTAAATTTTAAATAATAAAAAAGGAAAATCTAGTGCTAGAAATATCTTAACTAAGGAACTTTTTCTTTCTTTTATTTCAAAATAAATACTTTAGCAATCTGTTAAATATATTTGAATGAAAATTTCAAATATATATATATATATTTTGAAATTATTTCAAATTTCAAAATAATTTGAATTTTCAAATGTGGTAGGAATCACTTCAGTCACACTTTATATATATATTTGAATTTTATATATTTGTTTCAAATTTTATGTGTTTTTTTTGAATTTTATATATTGTTTCAAATTTTATATATATTTTTGAATTTTATATGTTTTTTCAAATTTTATATATTTTTTAGAATTTTATATGTTTGTTTCGAATTTTTCGTGTTTATTTAGAATTTTGTAATTTTCGTAATATATATATATATTCGTAATATATATATATATATTCGTAATATATATATATATATATTTTTTATAATAAGGGGTGGAAGTGTAATTAGTAATTTTAGAGGGGTGAAGTGTTTGGGCATATGAGTAATTTCACATTTTATATATTACCCTAATGTAATAAGTGAAACAATTAAATGGGTATTCTAGTCATTTCACAGGCCCAGGGGGTGTCATTGCAAAGTATCGCGTTGACCAACATATTTGTGGCATTGACCTAAACCTCAGGGGGTGCTACTGCAATTTACCCTTTTATATAAATTATAACTTTTGAATTATATATATAATAATATATAAATATAAATAATATACTAATTAAAATATATATATATATATATATATATATATATATATATATATAATCGATTCAGTTCGGTTCTAGGTAATTAAGAACCGGAATCGAACCTAAAAAATCGGTTATTTAATTTTAAGAACCGGAACCGAATCAAACTGCCTATTCCAATTTGGTTCGGTCCGATTATTTGGTTTTTTTTATTTTATGTGCAACCCAACCCTAGTAACACCAACCTAGTAACACCAACGAATTATTTACTCTCAATAGGAAATCGGAAATCGAAAATGAAAATTGAAACATCATGTCTCCACGTGTTTTCCTACTATGCAAACCCCTTCGAGTTATTGACCGAAATTTGAGGCTTCGACTATACACATTGTAGTCATATTGTTGCAACTTTTCAACTACATAGAATATGAACAAAAACTATGTGCTCTTCAATCAATGGTTATACAGTAGCCCCGATATATTCCAAATCTCGACCGTGATTAGTTCTTGTTTGTCTATTTCTTTTTCTTGTGGGGGATGAAAAAAGAGTTTGTACTCGCCAACATAATATTCGAAAGGGAGTTTCATTTTTCTTCCGGGGATTAATTGAAAACAATATGAGAAAGTTTCTACTGTATTTTCCAGCTTATATTGTAATTGAACAATATGCAAGAGTTGTAAATATATCCATATATCCATATGTATATATGTATCTTTATATATATATATATATATATAATATGTGTGTGTGTGCAAATATGTGGCAATAGTTTATTGAAGATTAATATATATAGAATAGGAAAGCTACAGGGCAAACCAAAGTTAGCAAGAACACAACATAACAGGCCAAAAAAGAATAACAACAAAGCAAAAGCCAAACAAAATCACAAGTATAGATAAGAACAACAGTAAAACTAGAAGGAAAATAGACAATGGAGTCAAAACAAACAACAGACATCACTGCATTTCTAGAAGAAGTAGTAGGGTCCTGGGTCAAGCCAAACAACAATAACAACCAAAAAAAAAAATTATACATAGAGGATAGAGATCCAAATAAAAGATAGCCAAAAATCTGCCAAAAATAATTAAATAAGTAAAAACATACATCCTCCGAATTCAGAGAACGACAAGTCGGGGGATGATGTCACCCCTTCTCATATTGGTCCAATTCAGGGCTCTCTCAATCAAATTGGAAGACTTAGGTGAAAAGCATAAGGTGAAATTCGAAGTCTTATACAAAAAAAAATATAAAATGGGCTTTTGGTATATTACTTTTTGTAACATTTATTTAAAAATTATCCTTTTCATTTTTTGAGATGTAAAATTGTTAATCAGATTCTTGTATTTAAGTATTGATAAAAAAAAATTTAATAGATACTATAGTCAATTCATTTAATTTTTCTTGCGACATATACACGATTTTATCAATTTTAACTTTGAAAAATTCTTTTTTCTGTTGCAGCAACGATTACTGGTATTGTCAATAATATTCGGTAAGCAATACATGCATTTGGAAAAGAATCTAATCTTTTAATGTAAAATATACACCATGGTTGAAAGTGTGTACTAAAAATAAGGTAGTCAAAATCGCAATCCTACATCGTAGAATTGCACGATTCTACGATCCTAGGACCCAAAACGACTAAAATTGCACCAAAATCATTCATATAGGTAGAATCGGAGTAAAATTGATATAATCGAGTAAAATCGGGTAGTATGATTCTACACGATTCTGCTATTTTAGGGAATTTTTGGGCTAAAATAGGTAGAATCCTAATAGAATCGTGGTAGAATCGTAAGATACTACAATTTTTTATTTATTTATTTTATTTTTATTTTTTGTAAAAGGTAAGTTTTTCACACACACACACCCGACTTTGTATGCACATGCATTTTTGGTATTTTTTTGGCTAAAATAATAGTTTTAGAGTTGAGTCATCCATATGAAGCATAAAATGTTAATGATTTAGTCAAATATTTCAATATGTAGCCAAATTTATGAAACAAAAGGTAATTAAAGGTCCAATATATTAAAAAAAAAACTTTAATATGATTTAAACTTTGAAAATAAATATTTGACTATTATGTTAAAAACTCATGAATGAATTACATTAAATAAATTATATGTTCCAATTAATTTTAAATTTTTATTTCAAATTTTTTTATTTAAATTTGTAATTTTATCATATTAATTATAATAATTTTATTTGTTTATTTGTATGTTTTAGTGAAGGAAATTCATGAAATAGATGATGATGAAGAATTTGGTAAAATGAACATTCATGGTGTTGATAATGAGGAGGATAGTAGTAGTGATGTTGACGATGATAATTTTGACAGTGATTGTGAATTGGATGAAGACTTTTACCATAACAATGATCTTATTTAGCAGTAATATTGTGTACGAGTAACTTTTTGTTCTAAGTTGGTGGTTATTTATTATTTTGAGTTAGTATGATACATTGATGGAATTTATATTAAGTTTGTTAAATGATATTTGTTTAGGCTTCTAGAAATTGTGTTTAATTTTAATTTTCTATTTTTAATTACTTTTAAAGCTTTTAAGCAAGTAGTGACGTGGTATAACTTAAATATTTGTACATTGCTATGACTTTAATGTGGTGTTTTTATTTATATAACTTATATTGAGTATTTTTTGTTGTATTATAGAGATATTATTGTTCAATAAGTGAAATCAAATTATTTTTATGACAATTTGGTAGAGTCTTACGATTCTACTTATGATTCTACGATTTGCGATTCTACGAATTCGAAACAATCCCACCTAAACTCCCGATTTTGAAAGCCTTGACTAAAAATCTAATTTTTAAAATGATGCTATTTAGATTCATTCTAAATGTTTATCTTTTACAACATTTATAAGGAGACCCATTATAAAAGTTTATATTTTACAACATTATAAGGAGACTCATTCTAAAAGTTCATCTATTTCATGAATTTCCTTTACTAAAACATACAAATAAACAAAGAAAATTATTATAATTAATATGATAAAATTACAAATTTAAATGAAAAATTTGAAATTAAAATTTAAAATTAATTGGAACATATAATTTATTTAATGTAATTCATTTATGATTTTTTAACATTGTAAAGGGGGATTCGCATTGATATAATCCGCGAATCCAGGGGTACGACAAGGGAAAGTTGGGAAAATGCCAACAGGGGGATTCGCGTTGGTATAAACCGCAAATCCAGGGGGTCGACAGGGTATCTCTGGATGAGATCAGGCACGCGATAACGCTCTACAAAGAGGCAATTGTTGAGGACTGACAAATGGGGTCATAGCCAAAAGTCAACCTCGCGACCCTATGAGCTTATCGCGTAGGGAGTGCTATTTGACTGGCCTAGATAAATACTTTGGGATGATGAATAGTGGGTCGCGACCTTATTCATCAAAATCACTTAAAAGTAAAGTACCTGGAATGCGTCAAATAATGCTCAGGGTCATGTAAATGGAAAAATGCATAAAAGGACATGACCCAGGAAACTATGACAAACAAATAAAGGGGTCCGCGGATCAGTAAACATCCTGGATCGCGGATTGGTACAATCGTGGATTGAACATCGCGACTTGGGTAAGTTATGGAGGCTAACCGCGGATTTATCTCACGGATAGACATGATGACGTGGCAATAACTTAAGCCTGAGCCAGTGCCTATAAATAGAGGTTAAGAATTCAATTTGAAGAGACTTTGAGGGGAGAGAAATTTCTAGAGAAAGAATGATTTCTAGATCTTTTGATCATGTAATGGTCTTTCTCTTCCTTTCTCTTTCTATTTTCTGTAAATCGCTTCTCATTCAATAAAGACATTAATTCTTGTTCGAGTATTAGAGTGTGTAGATACTATTTCCAAATCACATTTAAATCAGAACCCCAACATTAAGGCGACTCTGTTGGGGAGGAAATGTCATATGCACAGGCTAATCCTCAAAAAACTCGTCGGAGGGGATGTCCACCCACCCGGCATGCTAAACAAACTGAGGAACAAGAAGATGAGCCAGTTCAAGAAACTGAACCAGCCCCACCAACACAAAGGCAGTGCCGGTGAGCAACTGGTAAAGATGCATAGACAGAGGTTCCTCCGGTGAAAATCCAACACCAAAAACACCGGAAGTATCACCAGTTTTGCTATAAGCTTTGCTTAGCATTCAGGATACTCAAAAGGCCCTTCTCGCCATGATGAAAGCTTCTCAGACAGCAATACCAGGCTCAGAGGTACCACGAACTGAAAATCAAGCTCCAACGAGAATTGCCACACCAGAAGCTTCGCAAGAAGTTCCCCGTGTACAAACAGAGTTCTTAGAGAATGAGGTCTATATCACCAAGGATCAACTAAGAGCCATTTTAAGTAAAAAAATTGATGATGAGGAAGTTGAGATAGCACCGCCATATCACCCGAGTATCATGGCCTTGCCATACCTTGAGGATTATGTTGCACCAAGTTTTCAGCAATTCGATGGCAAAGAAGGGAATGAAAGAGAACATGTTTCCAGATTTGCTGATGTTTTAGGACCTCATAGAAATAACGAGCACTTGAAAATTAGGGAGTTCTCTAAATCCCTGATAGGCACCGCATATACATGGTACATTAGCTTGGTTCCTGCCACGGTAGGAAGCTGAATGGATTTGGTGGTAAAATTTTACACAAAATTCTTCCAAGCAGATGAAGAGGTGTCGATGCTTTCGCTCACCAGGCAAAGACAACGCCTTGGAAAAGAGGTTACTTCTTATGTTAGGAGATTTTGTGAGATTGCTTTACAGTGCCACGAGCCTTTCTCTGAGCTTCAGTTGATTAAAATTTGCATAGAAGGAATGTTACGGGAATATAGAGTACATTTGGTCAATCATGAGGTTAAAACTTTATCACAAGGTGAGTAGTAATGGTGGCAGATACACAAAATGAGAGAACAAGGGGATACTGGGGGGATCACACCAGAAGATCTGAGCCGCCTCATTTGCCTTTTGGTGAAAAGGAAGTAATTGTTTTGCTTAATTAGTGGATTACTGATGAAGTTATAACACTACCTGCCACCCAAAGAATGCCAACAAGAGAGGAAAATATGAGGAACAATTAATGCCCTTATCATAGGTCCATTCGATATTCTTTAACAGGGTGTTGGGCCTTTCGCGAATTAGTACACAGGAAGATAGCGTTAGAAGCCCTTGATGTGGCTAAAAACGTGACTAATGAGCTTTTCTTGGCACACGTTGCAGTAGTGAGTGGTCACGGTGATATGGAAATAATAAATGCTGACAAGTGCAAAAATGTTTCAGCTTGTGAAATAAAGGGGTCCGCTAGGTTCAAAGATTTCTTCAATGAGCTCCCAATACAAGATCATGTGAAAGAGTTTTTGAAAGAACAGACGATCGCCGTTCTTAATCATACTATTATTATCCCACAACAGGCAAAGGTCATAGGAGAAATTACATTCTCGGAAAATGACAGGCAGGTCTTATTTCCTCATAACCGACCTTTGTATATACCTACTACGGTCAATGGTACGGTCAATGGTCGCGAAATAAAACGAGTTTTTATGGACGGTGGAGCATCTATTAATTTAGTACCTATCGCGACCCTACGAATGATTAATTTTTCCGAAAGCAAGATTGCGGCCCATGCCATCTCGGTTACTAATTTCAATGGAGACCAACAATCAACTATGGGTTTCGCGACATTAGATCTCAAGGTTAGGAAAATCAGGGCTCCTACTAAGTTTCATATCATCAAAGGTGAGCCCTCATATCAATTGCTACTAGGAAGTTCATGGTTACATGCATATGGTATGGTGCCTTCATCATATCATCAAGTGATGAAAGCCAACTGGGGAGAAGACATAATGACCCTTAAAGCTACCAAGAACCCCTTCTGTGCTTCCGAGGCTCATTTTACAGATGTAGTTTATTTTTCTGAATACAGAGAAGAAAGTGGTTCGGGTATCTATGCCACACCCTTGCCAAAATGGGAAGAATTGGAAGCTGAAGGCATACATAAAAGAAAGTCAAAAGAAGTGAGTTGGTCGCGAGTAAAAATGCCCGACGGACGTGTGGTATACAAGTTGTGATGGGGTTGGGGGTCAGAGGCCTGCACAGTTGGCATTGGCCCCGGGACATCAAAATCAAATCCGTGACCAGAGCACGGTTTATACGAAGTTGACATTGGAGATGGAATCATTCCGCGACCAACCTTCATAAGTCAGAGTTTAAGCAAAGAGGCCAAGGAAGCCTTGGTAAGTCTACTCAAAGGGTATCCTGATGTATTTGCCTAGGAATACGGCCAAATGCTAAGGCTCAGTACTGGACTAGTTAGTCATCATCTTAATGTGCACCTGGCTTCAGAACCAAAGAAGTAAAAGCAACGAATATTTCACCCAGATTTGGAAATACATATCAAAGCAGAAGTAGAAAAATTGTTGAAAGCAAACTTTATTAAACCCACTCAACATCCAACATGGCTCGCAAATATAGTATATGTGAAGAAAAAGAGTGGGCAGATTCAAGTTTGTGTGGATTACCGGGATCTTAACAAGGCCTGCCCAAAGGATGATTTTCCTTTGCCCAACATTGATACTATGGTGGACGCGACTGCAGGCCAAGAGATGTTTTCACTTATGGATGGTTTCAGTGGCTATAACTAGATTAAAATGGTACCAGAGGATGCTGAGAAAACAACATTTCGAACCCCTGTGGGAAATTTCCATTATACAGTAATGCCATTTGGACTTAAAAATGCTGGAGCCACATATCAGCGTGCCATGACAGCCATTTTCCACGATCTGATGCACAAAACAGTTGAAGACTATGTAGATGATTTGGTGGTCAAGTACAAAGCCGCACATAATCATGTTGATGATTTAAGAAATGTGTTGCAACGATGCCGTGAGTACAATTTAAAAATGAATCATTTAAAGTGCGCTTTTGGGGTTCCAGAAGGAAAATTTTTGGGATATGTTGTACACCGACAGGGAATAGACCTGGCCCCCACAAAGGCTAGAGCAGTGTTGGAAATGGCACCTCCGAAGACTCGCAAGTTGCTGAAAACATTTTTGGGGAAAATTTCATATCTAAGAAGATTTATTCCAGCAGTAGCAGAAGTTACTCACCCGCTCATGCCATTGCTAAAGGAAAAAACTGAATATAATTGGGGGAAAGAGCACCAGGAGGCTTTCGAAAAAATCAAGCAGATTTTGGCATCTCCAAAAATAATGACGGCACCATAATCAGGAAAACCGCTGATAATGTATCTCACTTCTACCAATAAATCAATAGGAGCGTTTTTAGCTCAGGAGCATGAAAGAGAGGAAAAACTAGTATATTACATCAGTCGCGTACTGAAAGGGCCTGAGTCGTGGTACACATCCTTGTAAAAACACTGTTTGGCTCTAGTATTTTACGGCTCATAAATTTTGACATTATCTGCTAGCTCATCCTTTGGAATTGGTAACTAAAAGTGATCCCATTAGATATCTGTTGATGAAACCCATTATGAGTGGAAGAACGACACGCTGGTTATTAGCATTATCTGAGTACGAGATCACATGTTCTAGGCCAAAAGCATTAAAAAGTCAGGCGTTGTCAGATCTATTAGCTTTATTTCCTGAAGGCTTCGAGCCCAAATGTGAGGAAATAGAAATGGTAGGAAGCATAGAGTATACATTAGAATTTGATGACTCTTCCACAGAACAATGAGGTGGAGCTGATTTTGTGTTAAGAAATGAAGAAACAAAAGAAGAGGTAGTGATGACCTACAAGCTTGATTTTCCTTACACCAACAACATAACAGAGTATGAAGGTTTAACACTAGGAGTGCAAATGACCCAGCAATTGAAAGTAAAGGTGTTCCATGTAAAAGGTGATTCAAAACTTATCATCAAATAAGTTAAAGGGGAGTATGCTGTGAAGGAACCTCATCTAGTACCATACAGAACTTTCATTAGACAGATGTTGGGAACTTTTGAGTCTGTAAGCTTTCAGCATGAGCCGCAAGAAAGCAACAAACGTTCTGATGCGTTAGCAACATTGGGTTCACGACTACAGTTTCAAGGAATAGATTCCAATTTGCAAATATTGCGGAGAACCAGTTCGATATTTAGTCAAGAGGCAGGGTCACAACCTTATGCAGACCGAAGAAGAGACATAGTTCAAGCCTTGATTGACAATGACCATACTGCTCTGAGGAAGGGATATCAAATTATAAAGGGAACATTGTATCATAAGGTCGCAGAAGGGATGCTAGCTAAATGTATATCAACAAAGGAAGCACATGAACTATTGCACAAAGCTCATGAGAAAATATGTGAACAAGTGGATATAAGTCTTTACCGAAGTATACAACGAGAAAGATACTTTTGGCCAAGTATGAAAAACGATGCCATAGGATTGCAAAGTAAGTGCCAGAATTGCAATGCTTACCCATCCGCGAAATAGGGGAACTTCGCGGATATCACTAATTGGCAGGATAGGTATGTGCTCTATCTAAGGGAGGGAATTCTGCCAAAAAAGGACATCTCGCGATTCAAAAGACTGGTTTCACGGTATGTTTTTCATGACGAGAAATTGTTTAGAAAAAGTTTTGAAGGAAGGCTGCTTAGATGCATTGATGAAGATGAAGTAGGAGAAGTGCTAAAACGAACCCACGAGTTTGGACATCAGGGCCAAAGAAAAGTATTTCAATAGCTCTTGTTGTCTGGATATTACTGGCCCACAATGGAGAAAGATACTGGAGATTTTGTCAGAAAATGTCATACTTGTCAGTTACAAGGGGATCTTATTCACGCCCCAGCAGTGGAGCTACATAGTTTATCTACTCCTTGGCCTTTGGATATAATTGGGCCCGTTATGCCACAAGCTTAGGGACATGCATGGGTGTTAGTCGCGACTGAATTATTTACAAAATGGGTGGAAGTTGTCCCATTATGACGAACAACTACCGACAAAGTGGTCAGGTTCATAAAAGAAAACATTATTTGTCGATCTAGAATACCAAAGGTTATACTATCAGATAATGGGACTGCTTTTGTCAATGCTAAAGTCACGGATCTGCTTGAAAGATATTCAGTAATTCATCACAGGTCAATACCATACTATCCTAAAGGGAATGGACAGGCAGAAGCTTCCAACAAAGCTTTAATTATAATATTAAGTTGTTTGGTGCATAATAATCAGAATAAATGGCTGGAAGAGCTACCCATAGCTCTATGGGAACACCGGACATCCTATTGAACTGCCATAGGAATGGCCCCATATTCATTAGTCTATGGGGCAGAGGCAGTATTACCACCAGAGATAGCAGTCGCAGCTAAAACATTGACCACGGAAAGTAAATTGGAAGACAGAATACTACAAGTTGAAAGTTTGGAAGAAAGAAGGGATGAAGCGTTTATGAATCAAAGGGCCTATAATGCTCAACAAGCAAAGGGATACAATAAGAAAGTTTGGTACCGATAGTTTAAAGAAGCGGATAGAGTGTTGAAGACAGTACCATCAATAATGCGGGGACAAAGGGTTAGAAAATTTGAAGCAAAATGGGAAGGCCCTTACATAATTACCAGTGAAAGCAGCAGTGGGTACTATAAATTAGAGCATGAAATTACCCGCGAAAGAGTAGGGCCATTCAATGTAAAATGGATAAAGTTGTACTAATCTTAGATTGATTCATACACAATATATACATTATCACAGAAATAAAACGATGATGATGAATGTTAAGGTGTATGATATCAGTACAACATACATGAATATTTTATATATAACAAAGTATGTGTACAAATACAAAAAAAAAAAAAAAAAAAAAGAAGAAGAAAAAAAGAGGGGCAACCACTAGTATAAATCACGGCCAATAGGAGATGAGACGTGGAGATTTTCATGCTCCTATTGTAACTCGCAAGAACGTATGGAATGTTATGCGGGTTTTTTTAGCCTACGGGTATCTTGCTCCGCAACAGCTAAAAGAGCGCGGGTTTCCTCCACTCTTGCTATACTGGTTTGATATTCATTAAAAGCCTTAATTTTAGCGCAATGTTTTGCATACAAGCGCTCCACCTTTTCCAGATGAGCTTCCCACCATGTCACGTCCATTTTCATGTTTTTCCAATCTTTGATGCGAGCGCAACAAAGAGGCAAAGTTGTTGAGGCAAGATCTCGTACACAAGTGGTCATTAATGAGGAAAAGATATCCGCGATAATATGTAGAAAGGTTGGTTGGAGAAGTGGATCAAGAAGCTCCATAGCAGCAAACATCTCTGAATAGCTATTATAAACACGGTCCAACATAACCATGTCGCATGAATAACATAAGAAATTATGCCAGTAGGCTTGATGCTGCTGAGGGGGATTTTGAGCAAAAGGCACGGGTTTGGTGTCTGGGATTGATGGATGGGTTTGTGGGATATGGGGTTGTTGGGTTTTCATATGTGGCTACTGAGGATGAATAGGAAGGAAAAATGACTTAAAGTTGGGAAATGTGAGATTTTGTAAAGTATTTGGGGGCGAGAAGAACTCATTAAGAATGGTTTCTAGGCCTTGAAATGCGGATTCTGAAAATAATGGCCCATGAAGATTAGTATCCACAACATGAGTAGGATCATCAGCTATTTAAAAGTAAAAGAGGAATTATCAGCGATATGGATATAGAAAAATCTATTCAAAATAGTTTACTGATAGACAAAATTTACCTTGATTCGCGGTAGGGCCACGATCCGCGTCAATAGAGGATTCAACAACTGTCTTTATATCAGCAACAAGGCCCCCAAAGAGTGACCTTTGGATTTGTGGCCCATCTTCTAAGGTAGTAGTTATCTCAACAGTGATATCGCCACCAAGAGGTTGCATGTACCGAGTATCTGCGTCCTCGCAATCAAAAGCTACATCACTCTCAGAATTTGAGGTTAGAGAATTAATCACTTCCGCGGCATCTCCCTCTAGAGCATCACTTCCTTTGAAATTCTCTAGCATGTTCACGGTTTCATTAAGTGTCGCGGAACAAGGATCTGTTGTACAAAAAACGGTTGTGTCCGCGGTTTGGTCATCGTCAACGGAGTTTGTGTTTTTTATCTGAGCATTCTCAGGAAGGAGCCTATTTTTATCATGATATAAGGGACCCTCGTGAATAAGAGTAGAGATGGGAAGATTGTCTCATTCATATGAGTCATGTAGTAGAACCCTTCTCGCGACTTTAGAGAGAGTTTGTGCCTCATATCCTTGACCTGGAAAGTCCGAGAGGATAACAGCTACCTCACGATCAGAAGCATCAAGGGAAAGATCAGTTTCCTGATTCGCAGAGTGACCTGACAAAATAGCACCCTCCGTAGTCTCGCGGCCTGAAACATTGTAAAATAATATAAGCATGGAAGGTTGGAAAATATATTGGTTGTCTCAGTTGGAAGCTACCTGAGAATAGAGGATCTGAAGCATGAATGTCCCCCACGACCCGCGCAACAGTATCAAGTAAAAATTTGTTTTCACAAGGTGAAGAAAAAGCTGCATGTACCGGTCCCCCCTTCTACGAAGATTTAACCTGCTGAGAGGACTCCTCTATTTGCGAATAAGTGATGTCTTCGCCTAGGGCATGGACATCAACAATTTTATATTTACCTTGATATGACTGGGAAACAAGGGGTTCCACTCCGAGTCTGTCAGGAGATGGGACCAAAACAGGAGGATCTGACCTTTGGCGAATCAAGGGAATAACGTCTACCTCATCATCTTCAGAAGAATTATTATGTGTAGCAGATGCCAGAATTTGAGCTCTTTAATCACCTCTTCTCTAAGATAAAGGAATGTAGCCCAAGACATCATTCGCGGTGGTCTCGCTCTGAGAAGCTCTTCTTTGAGATAGATGGACATAATCCAGGGTATCATTCGCGTTTGTTTGATCTATTGGACGAGGACCCGAACATTTTGGGGTGATCTCACAGAGGAGTTCGCGGATCTCTGAAATCAAATAAATAAGTAAAATAAATAAATAAATTAGTACCAGTGTTGAGGATAAGAGAAAATACAATGTAAGGGGCGAGATTATATTACCAATCTTTTCGAAATAGGTTCGTTGCGAAAAGACATGGCAGCAGGAACTTCAATGTGCTCAGAACGTCTTCACTTAGGCGCAGGAGGAGGAACCTTTGATTTTCATTTTTGATCCTTGGAGGCTTTCTTTTTCTTAGAAGTTAGATTTGAACGCTCTGGTGCTTCATAACGCTCACTGATTTGATCAGAAGGTTGAAGAGCCAGTTTGCTATAGAATCCGCGGGAGCCATGAGGTTTGTGAAGTTTAAGGGAAGAGTCTCCCGCGAATATATTTACAGGAACGATAGGCTTGGAGGGACCCATCATGAAAGTCTGGAAATTTGTTGTAACTTGTAGCTAGAAATCCACATAAGTCACGGTTCGTCCACCTTCCCGAGATCGCGCAAGAATGAAGATAACAAAAGAAAACTCTTGATGTTTTTTTTCATACTCCTCACGGAAACTCACCAGGGTCGCATCATAAGTGTCAGGAGAACTGCTTGAAGGAGGGGCAACATAGACGAGAACTGCTTGCTCAAAACCCAATTGACGAGCAACACGCGAAGGGTTGTAGACAGTAACCCGCGAGAAAGACTCGTCAAAAACAGGTAGGCAACACTCGAATACAGCAGCGGCAAAAATGAGCTCTTCAAGGTTTTGATAGCCATAGGAGGACTTCTCCTCAATTGGGTAAAAAGAAGGAAAATAAATACCTGTCAGGGGAATTGAGTAAGGTCTCCATAAAAAGTGACAACTGAAGTCAATAAAATCTTCAAGTTGTTTGGTAGAAAGAAGGCCAGACCAACTAGCAGATCAAGATTTATAACTGACAGTATCAGGGTTTGAAGATGATGAAAAGAAAGGGAGAGGTTTTGGGGCATACTTTGGGAATCTCTCAAAGATGAATAACATTAGGAAGATGCATGGAATGTGGGTACTAATGTCATATCTTCCTTCCGATCTTGAAAAATCATTTGTCAAAGTGTTTAATTAGGAATAGAGAGTACCTAAAAAGAGAGGAGCCATAGGAAGATGAACGCCTCACGATGCGATAGAGGCCATTAAGAACACTAGCTTGTTAGGACCATCCTCGGGATGCCCTTGAAAAATATAACGGTCCAACCAATAGGCTAAAAAACCTGTCAGTTCATAATCACCGTTAAATTCTGGGCTAGGTACGGATTTGCAGTCTTGATCGCGGAGAAGAGGCAGCTTCGGCTCATACTCTCTGAAAAAATGATGGCACCGATTAGAATATTTGAGCTTTACACTTTTTATAATGGGAGTTTCATCAAGTATGACACCATATTTGAAACGACTATCCCTTTTCGCGGCATAGGCAACACAAGACTGAAGATGCAAATGAATCGCCTGATCTTCTTCATTAAAAGAACGTGCATCAAGGGGCCGCGAATCGAACACAGGGAGTCTGAACAGAATGTAGACATCTTCCAAAGTAGGGGTAAACTCTCCCCAAGATGCTATGAAAGTATGGGAGAAAGAACTCCAATGCGACACTAAAAGATTGAGGGCATCTGCATCCCGACGAACGGACAGGTCAGAGAATAACTCTATGGAATCTAGCAAACCGGCCTTTCTAAGAGTTTTGTGGTGTCTGTCTTGGCTAAGTATATGGCTGAACCACATTTTCCAGTGAGTAATGGGTGCAACATGCCCTTCATACTCCACGAAAGAGTATGGGACATCGCCTCTTTCAATAAGTAAGCGAATAAAGGAAGTGGGTGGAATATTAGCTAAAGGGGCCTCACCATCAAAATGAATAAGCATGGGGTCCTCAGTAATGTCCCCCGCAGGAGGAAGGTTTTCAATAGAACTCCAGAAATGGTTGTGAGAAGCCTAAATGTAATAGTGAAAATGTCCAGCCCAATTGAGCCCATCTGTCATCAGGCCCATCAAGTTTATGGGCCAGCAAGATATTTATGAACCCAATAATAAAGCCCATTCAGAGGAGGTATGTAATAAAGGACCCTGATTAAATGTACAGGAGGAAGTCCATTTAGGAGATGTATATAAAGAAATTCCAGAAATTAATGGAAGGATTCGAAGAAGTGTTGAACATTTTAAGGTGTTTACACATTGGCGTCGTCTGTGGGAATGAGAGAGGTTCCTGATTTTTCAAATGCCCTTCGGTACTTGTAAAATCGCCTCCTTCTTCCCATCTCGAAAAGCTAAGTCTGTTTGACAGGCAAAAGACCCTCCACTTCCAAAAAACCTCCATTCACCGCCTCCCCGGACGAGAATGCCAGTCACCCATTCACAGGCAGGCATTCTGCCCACTGAGGACAATCGTGCAGAGGACTCCCAGACCATGGAGCAAATTCTTCAGCGCTTGGCGGCTGCAGAGGAACGTAGCATGGCCTTGGAGAAACAGAATGCAGAGCTCAGGGAGAGGTTGGCTCCACCAGCAGCTGCCTCACCGGCAGTTACACCTAACCCTCCGGTGGCGGCGATCGACCATTCTCTGAACCAACCTGAAGAGCACGCCGAATCTTCTCAGCGCTCGCGAAAGGCTCCAGCAGTCGACGAGTCTATAACCCCCCAGAAACTTCAAGCAATGATGGACGAGTTCCAAAGGAAAGTTCTCGGAGATTTGAGGCCTCGATCTACGGACGACATGGCCATCCAGGCGTCCACTGAATTGATACAGTCGCCTTTCGTTCAGGAAATAACCCAAGAGCCTTTCCCAAAGAAGTTCGTTATGCCACAGTTCACCCCTTATGATGGCACGCGGGATCCCGAAGAGCACATATACCAAATTCATCAGAAAATGACCATGTACGCCGAGAACGAGTCCCTGCTATGTAAGGTGTTCTCCACAAGCCTTGCTGAGGCCGCCCTATTATGGTTTAGGAAGCAGCCACCCCGATCCATTGGCAGCTGGCAACAGTTGACCAGGCTCTTCATCGCCCAGTATTATGGAAACAAGAGACAGAAGAAGACCATATCCTGCCTCTTCACCATGATCCAGGAGAAAGGAGAGTCACTGAAAAGCTTTCTGTCCCGATTCAACATCGAGTCCTCTTCTGTGGATAATTGTGACCAGCACTCTGCGGTCGAAGCATTCAGGATGGCCCTCATTCCTGGAACAAAATTCCATCAATCCTTGGTGAAGCGCCCTCCATCGGGAATTGGGGAACTAAACTCTAGGGCCCAGGGGTACTTGAGAATTGAAGAGGAAGAAACTATCAGGCAGAGAAGATCAGCCTTTGTCGGCCTTGAAATTCAGTCCAAGGATCGATTGACCGATCGGAAGCGATCAACTCCACCGGGATCGTCTGCCCCAGCGGGATTATCAATCCCAAAGCCATCCAAACGACCCAGGTTAGAAGAAAGGATAACACCCCTGAAGGTGAGCCTTGCAAAGCTTTACCAGGAGAACAAGGCCAAAGGGATTTTCCAGCAACCCCCTACCATGCGACAACCACTTGACCAGAGAGACAAGACAAAACACTGCGCTTTCCATGGTGATTTCGGGCACATCACTAACGAATGCCGCAATCTAAGGCAACAGGTGGAGACGTTACTACTTCGTGGAGTACTCCGGGATTACGTACAACGAGACAGGCCAAGAACCGATCAACACGCCCCCGGCGTCCCTCGAAACGCCTCGGATGCACAACCGGTTAAAATCATCAATATGATTCATGGTGGCCCCCCACCCAAAGAAACCGAAGGATCGCGCCGAAGCTATCTACGGAAAGCCCACAAAATGAGAAAAGTCAACGAAATTAGTGAAGCCCGGTACAAGGCTGAAGAAACTCACATCACTTTCTCGGTGTCGGACCTTCGAGGCGTCCAAACCCCGCATGAAGACCCTCTGGTTGTGACCCTAATGGTGGCCAACTGCCTTGTGAAAAGAGTCGTGATCGATCCTGGGAGCAGTGCCAACATAATCACCAAATGGGCTTTCGAAAAGCTCGAAATCAACCCTTCTGAAATTATGACATCCCGGTGCCCCATCGCGGGTTTTGACGGCAGGCAGATCGAGCCGATCGGTGAAGTTCAGTTACCTGTGTCTGCCGCCCATAGGACCCTGAACGAGACGTTCGTTGTGGTGGACGCCAAACCCTCCTACAATCTGCTTATGGGAAGGGGATGGATTCACCGAATGCAAGGTGTGCCTTCAACTCTTCACCAGGTCATGAGATGCTTAAGCCCTGACGGTACAGGCACCATTGATGTCAAGGGTGACCAGGTGGCCGCCAAGGAATGTTATTCGGTCACTCTGAAGGAGATCCGGAAGGCTCAGGCCCCAGGGGTACCTCGATCGAAGGAGCAAAGTTCGTGCTCCAAATAGCAATTAAAGAATGGGGAGCCGGGCACCCCGACTGTGGTTGAACCACTACAACCGATCTGTGTTGTGCCCAACAGCCCGGAAAAAGTTACTTTTGCAGGTACAACCCTCACCGATTCTGAATTTGAAGAACTAACACAATTGCTGCAGGACAACTCCGACGTCTTCGCATGGGAGCATACAGACATGCCGGGGATAGATCCCGACGTTTCACAGCACTCATTGCATGTTGACCCAAACGTCAAACCAATCAGGCAAAAGCAAAGGCGAATGGGTGCACATCGGAACCAAATTATAGCAGATGAGGTATCCAGACTGCTCCAGGCCGGCTTCATCCGGGAAGTCAGGTATCCCGAATGGCTTGCCAACGTCGTGGTTGTCCAAAAGAAAAATGGCAAGTGGAGAGTTTGCGTTGATTTCACCGACTTGAACAAGGCATGCCCGAAGGATAGTTTTCCACTCCCAAAGATCGACCAGATGGTTGACGCTACCTCGGGCTATGATCGTCTAACTTTCCTGGATGCCTATTCAGGTTACAACCAAATAAAAATGAACCCTAAGGATGAGGAAAAGACTTCCTTCATTACTGAAACAGGTACATACTGCTTTAAAGTTATGCCTTTCGGACTGAAAAATGCAGGTGCTACTTTCCAGAGATTGGTCAACAAGATCTTTAAAGGCATGATGGGCACAGTAATCGAAGCCTACATTGATGATACTGTAGTCAAGAGCAGAAAGAAGGAGGACCACATCACTCACCTGCGCCAAGTGTTCGCTACCCTCAGGTCCCATGGCATGAAGCTTAATCCAGCAAAGTGTTCTTTTTGTGTATCATCTGGGCAGTTCCTGGGGCACATCGTGGACCGGACTGGTATCCAAGCCAGCCCGACACAAGTCAAAGCCCTGCTAGAGATGAAGGAGCCCCGAACACATAAAGACGTTCAAGTCTTGACGGGAAGAGTGGTAGCACTTAGCAGATTCATCTCACGACTCACTGATCGCTGCCGACCATTCTTTCAGGCAATAAAGGTAAAGAAGGGAGAGATCTGGGGTCACAAACAATCGGAGGCCCTGGCGAGGCTAAAAGAATATTTGACCATGCCCCCCGTCTTGTCTACACCAACCCCCGATGAAGTCTTATACCTTTATTTGGCAGTATCCTCCGCTTCAACCAGCGCCGCCCTCATCAGAGAGGACGGGAATCTTCAAATGCCAATATTCTACACCAGTAAATCCTTGGCTGAGGCAGAAACTAGATACAGCAGGCAAGAAAAACTGATTCTGTCACTGGTGAACGCCAAAAGAAGGCTAAGGCATTATTTTGAAGCCCACCCGATCGTTGTCCCAACAGCTACACCCCTACGGGTTATTATGTCAAAGCCTGACCTGTCAGGGCGAATCTCTAAGTGGGCCATCGAGTTGGGCATATACGATTTGACATACATACCCAGGGTCTCCATCAAAGGACAGGCTGTAGCGGACTTTTTGCTCGAAAGTGAGACTGAGGAGCCAGACCCGGGCAGTGAACTGGATACATGGAAGATTTTTGTGGATGGATCATCCAGCTCTTCCGGATCAGGAATTGGCCTAGAATTTTTAACACCTGATGGGACACGCCTTCATATGTCGGTGCAGTTGCAGTTCCCAGCCACAAACAATGAGGCAGAGTACGAGGCCGTCGTATCCGGTTTGAGGGTAGCCAGAAGCCTCAAAATTCAGTCCTTAGCAGTACACAGTGATTCTCAACTAATTGTCCGTCAGATCAACGGGGAATACGAAACAAAGGACCCGACAATGAAGTTGTATCGAGCGCTAGTTTTGAAGGAGACAGAAAGTTTTCACAAAGTTACCTTTACCCAAATCCCCAGGAATGAAAACTCTGAGGCTGACCACCTGGCTAATCAAGCTTCCTCAGCGGGAGAGGATCTAACTCGGGTTGCACTGTTGGATTTTATTCAGAGGCCCAGCATTCAAGAGCCCGAACGAGTAATGCTCATCCCATGGGAGCCCAGTTGGATGGATCCCCTGGTAAATTACTTACGTAATGGAACTCTTCCTGAAAGTAAAGCTGAAGCTCACAAGGTCAGGAGGAATTCGGCTCGGTACTCAATAATAAACGGGCAACTCTACCGAAAATCCTTTTCTGGTCCCTACCTGAGATGTATCACGCCGTCAGAATCTAGAGCAGTGATGCACGAGATTCACAGTGGAGCCTGTGGAAACCACTCCGGCAGCAGGTCCCTCGCCCATAAGGTGTTGTCTCAAGGGTACTTTTGGCCCTACCTTTCTCGGGATACCGAAGAATACGTCCGAAGGTGCAAGCCCTGTCAAATGCACGGGGATGCAATCCATCGCCCAGCTGAGTTCCTGCATCCCACTATAGTACCGCACCCATTCGCCCGGTGGGGAATGGATATAGTGGGACCCTTACCGAAAGCAATCCGGTCGAATGCGTACGTCCTTCTGGCAACCGACTATTTCACCAAATGGGTTGAAGCAGAAGCCTATCCCACCGTCAAAGGGAGTCACGTCGTCAAGTTCGTATGGACCAACATTATATGCAGATTCGGGCTACCAAGAACGATCATGATGGACAACGGAACAAACCTGGACAACAAGGAGGTTAGAGCATTCTTTGCCGAACATGGTATCAACCAGAACACGTCTTCCGTCGGCTACCCGCAAGGGAACGGGCAGGCGGAAAGGACAAATCGCACTATATTCAACACTCTGGCCAAAAAACTTGAAAAAGCCAAAGGGGCCTGGTTAGAGAAACTGCCCGAAGTTCTCTGGTCATACAGAACGACCCCCAGACAACCCACGGGAGAGACCCCTTTTGCCATGGCGTACGGTGCCGAAGCTGTTATCCCGACTGAGGTCCGAGTTCCAACTCTCCGGAGTGAGGCCTGGGTCGAGGGACCAAGTAACCAACATTTGGCTCAGAATCTTGATCTTCTGGATGAAAGAAGGGAGGCTGCCGGGATCAGGCTGGCTGCTTAGGCGCAAAATCGGGCTTGTAGGCAAGCTCAGGGAGCCCTGGGAGGGCCCGTACACCATCACTGAAGTCATCGGTCGCGGAGCATACCGAGTCCGAAGGAATATTGATGGCGGAATGGAACCAAACTCCCAGAACGCCTCTCGCCTCAAGAGGTACTACCCTTGATGGTCCAAGTCCTATTTCTACTTGGATCTTTTTGTAAAAAGGCTACAGCAACTGGTCATTAAAAATCATTATTATGGTCAATTAAGTAAATCATAAAATCTGCTGGTGTGCCCAAAGATCCTGAAGAGATCCTTTTTCCAAAAATAAACGAAGTGTTGCATTGACTTTCGCATGGCCTGAAGAGCCCGAAGTCACAACACAGATCCTGAAGAGATCCTTGTTCCAAAAATAAACCAAGTGTTGCATTGACTTTCGCATGGCCTGAAGAGCCCGAAGTCACAACACAGATCCTGAAGTGATCATTGTTCCAAAAATAAACCAAGTGTTGCATTGACTTTCGCATGGCCTGAAGAGCCCGAAGTCACAACACAGATCCTGAAGAGATCCTTGTTCCAAAAATAAACCAAGTGTTGCATTGACTTTCGCATGGCCTGAAGAGCCCGAAGTCACAACACAGATCCTGAAGTGATCATTGTTCCAAAAATAAACCAAGTGTTACATTGACTTTCGCATGGCCTGAAGAGCCCGAAGTCACAACACAGATCCTGAAGTGATCATTGTTCCAAAAATAAACCAAGTGTCGCATTGACTTTCGCATGGCCTGAAGAGCCCGAAGTCACAACACAGATCCTGAAGTGATCATTGTTCCAAAAATAAACCAAGTGTTGCATTGATTTTTTCATGGCCTGAAGAGCCCGAAGTCACAACACAGATCCTGAAGAGATCCTTGTTCCAAAAATAAACTAAGTGTTGCATTGACTTTCGCATGGCCTGAAGAGCCCGAAGTCACAACACAGATCCTGAAGTGATCCTTGTTCCAAAAATAAACCAAGTGTTGCATTGACTTTCGCATGGCCTCAGGAGCCCGAAGTCACAACACGGATCCCGGTTAAGTGATGCATTAACTGTAAAACTTTGCAAAAATAAACAAAATAACCAATATTCGTTATAACTGTAAAAGTCAAAAGTCGACTGGACAAAACCAATTATGTTTCACTAAAATTGGGCCCCTATGGCCAAGGCTTACAATGCATTTCATAAACAGTAAATGCTAAGGGACGACGCCGGTGCCTGATACATCTGGGTTCACTGAAACGATGGCCCCATCGGGAGCCGGAGGATCAGGAGGGGCGGTTATGCTCATTCCTGGGAGAGGCTTGGTCAGGAACTCGCAAAAACGAACGTCGTCTGGACCACCAACCGGATCGTCGTACGGTGGGGAAATGCCCAAACTCTCATCCAGTTCTTCCACCGAGGCAAAAGTCCTTTCTTCGACGGGTTTCTGCATGTCACTAAAGCATGACCTCCATCCAAACCCGATCCGGTATTGGGAGGTTTCGCAGAAACGCTTATACATTTCGTTCCCGCCCCGGTGGCACATCTCCACCACCGACCTCTCCGTAGCGAGGAGATTCTCAATCTCAGCCCTCTCCTCCAGGAGCTTCGAATTGGAAGCCGTCAAGTTCTCAATATTAGCTTTCAGGCTCCCATTCTCAGCCTTCAGGGCCTCCGTCTCAGCAAGGAGAGCCCGCCGAACTGCTTCCATTTCCTTAATTTTGTCTTCAGCCGCCCGAAGCTGTTGCTCTGCAGCGATTGCCCTTCGGGACTGGACATCCAACTTTTCGTTGGATATGGACAGTTTGGCGGCGACCTTCATTCGAGATTCCTCTTTCAGTCTCAGGAGCTCGTTGGACTTCTTGAGCAAGTTGGAGTCCTCCTCCAGCTTCGCATTATAAGCTTGCGTCAGGTAGAGCATCTGCCAAAAGATCAAGTGTTAGCCTGATAAGGAGATAAATAAAATATTAAAAGCAATGGAGGAGTCTGTAGATTCAAGCACTACCTTCATAGCAACCTCTGGACCTGTCAGTGCCAACTCCTCCCGATCGATGTTTCTCAATCTCTTTCGGTCTATGGGAGTCCAGATCTGAGATCCCATAGCCCGAAGGGCAGTGTCGTTGTCAATTGTTGCGTGCCCTGCAACCAGAAAGTCGCCGCCCGGGAGTCTAATCTTCGGCGCCCAGGGCACGGGCAGCTCCTTTTCAGTTGCGGCCCCACTGTCATCTAGAACGATAGGGGACTCCTGCGTAGACGTTCGGGCCCTGACGGACCGTTCGGGTGGATTCTCCTCCGATCGGGGATGTCGCGCCCCCGTCAGGCTCGTTTCCCCTTCAACCAATCGGAATTCAGGGATGGGAACATCCACTGAGGATTGAACAACCTCCTCTGATCCTTGAGCAGGAGCCTGGCCGGTTTGCACATTTCCCATCGGTGGAGATGGAACTACCGGGATATTCTCTACTGGGGGCGGGATAACGGGAACAGCCGGAGGGGTTGGAACACTTTGTGATCCCTGCCCGGTCTGGATCTCACCGGGGGCTGAATTTGAGGCTTGAGGCCCTACTGCCCGCTTATTCTTCTTCTTCAACACCGCCTGCGGGATCCTCAGCATCTCTGTGGATAGGGCCTGCAAATTAGAGCCTGTCAAGAAACTGGTACACATCCTCAAAGGCTGTCCCCAAATTTTTGATTTAAGCAATTCAAAACGGGTTCTGATATAGTTTGAGGTTTTATATTCATCGGGTGCTCCCAAAAACTCAAGCACATGGAGGCCCAACTTATCATTGCACTGATCACAGTTGCATACCCCCCTATGGAATGGCTTGAAAGAGGGGAAAAGGTGTTGGTTAAACTCATTGGGTACTTTGAATCTAGATGAGCTCGGGAGTCTCCAACTCCCGCTCACAAGGACCATCCTCTCTTTCCACCCTTTATTGGATTTTTCCGTACCATCACAAATTTTCCTCCCACTGATGGGAAAAAGGTTGTACCGGCCCCTACACTCCTTCTGGGCCTGTATCTTGTAACAGAACAGAAGTTCCGCCAGACCAAGGTCAAGTCCCAGATCCCGATTGATCATCAAGATCATGGCCAGGACCCGGAAGAAGTTAGGTCCCACCTGAAGTGGGGCCAAGCCTAAAGTGGCTAAGGCATAAAGGAAGAAGGGCTGGATCGGGAATCTAATAACCTGAAGGTGAAAAGCCGACAACAAAATCTGATGGTCCAAAATTCCCTCGCCCTTCCTAAAATCATGCTTTTTAGGGTAATTTTTGATAATCACCCCATCGGGTACCCCGCATTTAACCCTTAACCTTTTTAATACTGTCTCTACCATGTTCATAGGGGGAATGGGATCAGCATAGAACTGATCCCCCGAAACCCCTGCAACCGGATTTCCGGCTGCTGCTACATTCTGGTTAACTTCAGGTGGGCTAGACACAATTGTCCTAACCACCTCCACTGAGGGTGAACTAAGGGATGCGTCCGGGTTTACAGAGGAGGGTAGACGGTCGCTACCCGACCGGGTATCATCACTATCAGACATTTCGAAAAGAAAGACGCTAAGATGAAAAGAAATAACTTACTCTAAGATGAACCCCGAAGGATTTCTGACGCTTTCCTGAGAGTGGAGGTAGACTCTGGCAATGATAAGTCAAGGTCTCAAGTGCAGGGAGCTCTCTAAAAATTTTTAAAACTGTGAAACGGAATGAATCCATAGCACTGTAGGCATTATTTATAGAAGCCTCAGGGGCGCTTGAAAAGCCGTGCGCTCGGGAACCGAAACGTCACCTCGCTTCACGTGCGCCTCCCTTCTCGCCAACCAAGGCCACCCGTACCACGAATTTCAAATGTTACAATGATTGTACAACCGTCGTATTAATTGTGTCAGCCACGTCATCCCGATCAGGGGTGATGTATCTTGTCCCCACTCTGTATCCTTTATAATGGGCCGGGAAGATCGACAACCCATCACAAAGGATAGAGCCTGTGTAATAGTGAAAATGTCCAGCCCAATTGAGCCCATCTGTCATCAGGCCCATCAAGTTTATGGGTCAGCAAGATATTTATGAACCCAATAATAAAGCCCATTCAGAGGAGGTATGTAATAAAGGACCCTGATTAAATGTACAGGAGGAAGTCCATTTAGGAGATGTATATAAAGAAATTCCAGAAATTAATGGAAGGATTCGAAGAAGTGTTGAACATTTTAAGGTGTTTACACTAAAAAAATGGAGCTTTCCGCCATTCTGCTGGCAAGGGAACAGACGGAACAGTCCCAGAAGGGGGAAGTAAAAGCTTGGGAGTAGAAGACTTAGCAATTGAAATAGAAAAATGGGGAAGTACAAACTTGAAAAATAGGACCGCGAAGTAAAAAAGCGAGGGAAAGAGGAAATAAGAGGATTTATTGAAGAAGGAAGGAAAAATGGAAAAAAAATGAATAAGAAAGGTTTTATAAAGGGAATGGGCACGAAAACCTAGAAGGTGCAATCAATACCCGCGGAAGCCGAACCGACGCCTAAGTTGCCATAAACTCGAATGTCGCGGATCATAATAAAGGATGATTTCTGGTAAATCAGAGACATGTTTCAAAATGAAAAAATGAGGATAGTCATAAAAATGGTCCAAAAAGCGGAAACAAGGTATGTGAAAATACATATATACTCTCGCGAAATTTAAATAAAGGTTTTTTGTGGTTTACTCTTTAGTACTTGGCTAAGTACTAAAGTGTAAAAGGGAAAAATGTAAAGGGGGATTCGCATTGATATAATCCGCGAATCCAGGGGTACGGCAAGGGAAAGTTTGGAAAAGGCCAACAGGGGGATTCACGTTGATATAATCAGCGAATCCAGGGGTTCGAAAGGGTATCTCTGGATGAGATCAGGCACACGATAACGCTCTACAAAGAGGGAATCGTTGAGGACTGACAAAGGGGATCATAGCCGAAAGTCAACCTCGCGACCCTATGAGTTTATCGCGTAGGGAGTGCTATTTGACTGGCCTAGGAAAATACTTTGGGATGGTGAATAGTGGTTCACGACCTTATTCATCAAAATCACTCAAAAGTAAAGTACTTGGAATGCGTCAAATAATGTTTAGGGTCATGTAAATGGAAAAATGCATAAAAGGACATGACCCAGGAAACTATGACAAAAAAATAAAGAAGTCCGCGGATAAGTAAACATCCTGGATCGCGGATTGAACATCGTGACTTGGGTAAATTATGGAGGCTAATCGCGGATATATCTCGCGGATAGACATGATGACGTGCTGATAACTTAAGCCTGAACCAGTGCCTATGAATAGAGGTTCAAGAATTCAATTTGGAGAGACTTTGAGGGGAGAGAAATTTCTAGAGGGAGAATGATTTCTTGATCTTTTGATCATGTAATGGTCTTTCTCTTCCTTTCTCTTTCTATTTTCTGTAAATCGCTTCTCATTCAATAAAGACATTAATTCTTGTTCGAGTATTAGAGTGTGTAGATACTATTTCCAAATCACATTTAAATCAGAACCCCAACAAACATAATAGTCAAATATTTATTTTGAAAGTTTAAATCATATTAAAGTCTTTTTTTTAATATATTGGACATTTAATTACCTTTTTTCATAAATTTGGCTACATATTGAAATATTTGACTAAATCATTAACATTTTAGGCTTCATATGGATGACTCAACTTTAAAACTATTATTTTAGCCAAAAAATACCAAAAATGCACGTGAATACAAAGTGGTGTGTGTGTGTGTGAAAAACTTACCTTTTGCATCGCCCTCTTACAGTATCGGTTATCCCAAAATTGCAGGGTCCGGGCGGTAATGTCGGGCCTGGTGCCAAAAGAAATCGACTTCCTTGCCAAAGAAAGGGGTGTGTCACCACTCGTCGTCACTAGGGACGATGTCATCATGCGCCTTTAAGGGAAGCATGACTCCTACAGAAAATGGGGTTTTTATTCTTCTTCTCCTTTTCATTTTCTTTCTTCCTCTTCTTTCTTTGCTCTTCTCTTCTCTTTTTTTTTCTTTCGATTTTACCTTTTTCTCTCTCTCTGGTTCACTCTTTCTTCAAGTTTTTCTCTTCTCTCACGGTGTATTCAGAGTTTGCAGGTTCTTGCACTTGATGATTTTACCCCATTTTCTCAATTTGGAGAGGTATTTGTAAGCCGCCTCTTTGCACCTTCCCCAACCGTGACTACACCAATTTCAAGGAGTTGTGTCTAGCGAAGCGTCGTCATAATGGGGGCGACGAAAAGACACCTTTTTGCAGGAGGCTGCCATTATTGTTTTGTTTCAATACTCATTTTTTCTGTATTTCGGCACCAGTTCATTTTTTAGAAGGAAACTGTCCATTCAAAATTCTAAACTTACCCTATTATACACTTACATATTTATATATACACACGTGGGTATATGTACACGTGTACAGTTTTTTTAAAAAAACCTTTATTCAAATATATATATATATATATGTGTGTGTTATTTCAATTTATTTTATTTCTTACTTTTATAATGTTACTTATGGTGATTGCTAATCAAATCAAAAAACCTTTTTGAAAATTACTATCATATCCTCCCATGTGGTTCTCAAAACATATGTACCTACAAAAAAATGGTTGTTTACCATTCCTTTATTTTGCTTTGTTTTGTTTTACCTCATTCTTTCTCATTTACACATTTTATTTCTCAATTTCACGTTTTCAAATTTCATTTTTATTTCATTTACTTTCTTTTAATTTCATTTTTTTTTTTTTTATTTTACCTTGTCCTTGCTTATTTTCATTCCTTGTCACCGTCTTTACCGTTCATTCGGCAATCTCTACTTTATTATTGTGTTTATTACTTTTTATAGCGTATTCTTAATGTATATATGTACACTATAAATACGTATCCTTATATATATAAATAGGTACAATGGGAATATAAATATTGTATATACGGGGTCTGTTGTGTGCATGCAAAACCCAACATCAGGGTGGTGCCTTACATGTATAGGGGGCAAATTGTAGGCATAGGTATTATTTTAGGGTGCACTTAAATCGTAGAGGGGTCTCCTTTAGGGTACTAGGTTACTGGGTAGAACCTTGGACCCGCCCCACCGAAGTTGGTATACAGGTTAACCCAATGTGTCCAACATCGGGGAGGATTACTCGTGGTAACTCAAAGCCTTCTAAAGGTGGTCATTTTGTGGCAGTGCAGCTTGTGGAACTGAATAACGTATACGGGAGTAGTACCTCAATGGTCTACGGGTCCTGATGGCGTAGCAGTATCCCATGGGCATTTACCACCATTTTTGTACAACTCTAACAGTATATACATGTACTGCGAAGGCTATTGGGGAGTGATCCGTTGCACGGTTGATCCGGCTGTGGCCACAGATGCTGCGTAGCCGTGACACATGGACAGCGCGACACCATCCTCACATTTTGAAGGGATTGGAAAGAACATGTGGCATGGAGGTTAGGGGTGTAGTTTAGTCATAATAAAGTCTCACAATGTGAATTCCACCCATTATCCTTAATGTGAAAGGAACCCTCCTTATTGGCCCACATTATAGCCTTCATCACTTATTAGAGACATGTGGAACATTGGTAGGACTTAGAGACCACTTTAATTAGGGCAACATTTTGAGCAAGTGACCTATAAATAGAAGGCAATAGTGCTTGCCTGGGGGTCCCAACTTCATTCTTATTCTTTTCCTTTCTCGGAGGCCACTCCTTCAGGACGGCACCTACTTTCTTCCTCTTCGGCTTCTTTTCTTTTCTACTTCTTCTTTCTTTTCTTTCCTTCGACAGCTTCAGCCATGGGAGCTTGATTCTCACCTTCACCACATCTCACCATTCTTCTTTACTTGTTTCTCTTCTCTTTTCTCCTGGTATTTAGCTATTTTGGGGGTACTTCATTTTGGGGATTTTGGGTTAGATCTATCAATGCTCACTACCCACTCGCTATTTTATGATGAGGCTACACTCTTTGCTCTTCTCCACCTTTTTTTTCTCTCCTTTCACCCCCTTTGCTTGAGATTTCGACCATGAATTTTGACTCATATGTTCTAACTTACTAGTGGAGCATTCTCTCCGGTTTTTCTCTCATTTTACAACTTTTTCACCCACAATCGCCTTTCATAAAACTGCTCTGGTAGACGTAGGTCACATTGACCTAACCACGATAAATCCTGTGTGTTCTTGATTTTTTACTATTTTATTGTTTGCGATTAATCCAGAGTTTCAACATGCAATGATGTGGAGAAAATAATGATAGCTATATATAGTCAAGAAATTAACTCATGTGTGAATAATATAAAATTAAATATCATGACCATGGAAAAAAAAATGCCATAGCCAAGAATTAGTGAAATTAATCTAGACAAATCACATTGTAATTGGAAATACAAAACTGCAAACGTAATGTCATTATATATATGGGATTATGATCTATTTTAAATGTGCAAAATTTTATTAAAAGCATAGTAATACACATAACACAAACTTGATAGTTACCCAATTTCTCCTTAATAGCTATTTGACCAAAACTACTTTTTGTCAAGTGGAAAATATATCACCCAACTAAGGAAAATCAACAGTGGTATTAATCAATATCTGCATTTTCAATTGTAACGACATTATTTTATTTGTTGGATTTTTGAAATTATTGTAGGAGAAATTCATAGCCCATTTTTTCATGCACCTCTAAAAAGTTTTATGACTAAAGTAACGTCAACCCCATTGGGCTTGGTTGGGGATGACAATGAGACGAGTACAATACAGGTTTGCCAATATTCATCTTTCATTTCATTTAATTTTTTTGAAATACCATATCTTTTATGGATTTTTCACGAGTTGTCTTTTCATAAATCATAGCCGCCTGTAATAGCTAAAATAATGCATGGCCCAACCGAGATGGGTCACATGACTAATAGGCTGAAGACATATGGGCTGAAAACAAGTGGACTAAAGAAATAATGGGCCTATGGAAAATTCTATAAGATAAGTGGTCCACAAGTTAGGGAGTAGTCCAATTATGGAATAAAGAGTCCAAAAAAGGGTAGTGTTTATCAAATCTCCTGATTTAAGGGATTGATAAACTTGGGTATATGGGCTTGGCCCATTTACCATAATTGTGTATAAATACATGTCTTTAATGAATGAAAAGGGATCCTCAATTTTTTACCCCAATTATTATTGTGTAATTTTTCTGCATCTACATAATTGGCGTCGTCTGTGGGAAATCCCTATTATTAAAATCTTTTTCAATAAGCTTCCCACTCTCTACAAAAAGCTAAGATTCATACCATCAATGGCGGTGATCACACGTTCACAACAAACCGAATTACGTCCAAACGGAGGCCAGCAACCTGAAGATCCGATCAGACGAGCCCTAGAGGAGAGGACTGCTGAGTTGGAGAGGCAGAATGCTGAACTGGTAGCAGAATTGGCTCAACTGCAGAACCCCCAGGAGGTCCATAACGATGAGCAGTCCGGCCAGCATGAACGGTCTATAGGCCACCAGACAGACAAGGACAATCTCCCCGTTAGATCCCACAATGATCGGGAAAAGCACGCAAAGTCATCTCTACAGTTTCTCAGGGTACGTAACCCCGAGGAGGTCTTAACCATGAGAAAACTGGAGAAAATCATGTCCAGATTCTAGCGGGAAGTGCTTAAGGATCTGGAGGTACAGACCCCCATCGATCTGGCATCAGAGGCGTCAATTGACGCCATCCAGACACCGTTCACCATCTCGATCACCAGTGTGCCCTATCCGGAGAGGTTCAGATTACCAAAGTTCACCCTGTTCGATGGTACAAAAGAACCAACAGAAAACATCTACCACGTTCATACCAAGATGAATGTTTACAATGAAAACGAGGCCTTACTCTGCAAATTTTTCCCCACCAGCTTGACCGAAGCAGCCCTCATGTGGTTCAGAAAGCAACCACCCCGATCGATTGGAAGCTGGCTCAGACTCTGCGAGTTATTTATTGCCCAGTACTTCGGTAACAAAAGGCAGAGGAAGACAATCTCCATTCTGTTCACCATGATCCAGGAGAAAGGCGAATCCCTGAAAAGTTTCGTCTCACGATTCAATGTGGAGATGTCTTCAATTGACAACTGCGATTAGCATTCGGCTGTCGAAGCCTTTAGAATGGCCCTGATCCCTGGAACCAAGTTCCATCAGTCCCTGGTCAAGAGGCTGCCAGCAGACATTGGAGAGCTCAATTCCAGGGCACAAGGGCACCTCCGAATAGAAGATGAATTGGCCATACGACAGAGGAGGACCGTCTTTGCAAGTGTGGTGGCAAGAGTGTCCGAATCAAAGGCTAAGGATCAGGTCTCCGATCGGAAGCAGTCGGGTGCTCCTCCTACTCCCTCCCCAGTACTAGAAAAATGCCAAAAATTTGAGGACAATGTTACCCCACTAAAGGTTACGCTGGCAAAATTATATAAGGAGACTAAGGCTAAAGGGATCTTCCGGTCGCCCCCACCCATCAGGCAACCAATGGACCAGAGAGATATGTCGAGGCACTGCGCCTTCCATGGCGAATACGGTCATTATGCCAACGAGTGCCAAAGCCTTAGGAGATAAGTGGAGGCCATGATTGCGAAAGGAGAATTGACCTAGTACGTGGCTAAGGAGGGACCCCGATCAGACCAAGCGTCCCATGAGCTTGTCAAAGGGGCAATGGGACAGCCCGTACGAATCATTCACATGGTTCACGAAGGACCAAGCCGGTCAGAATTGGAAGAGACCCGCAGATATCAGATGCGACAAGCCCAGAAGCTGCGAAGGGTTGGTGAAGTCAGGGAGTTCCGAAACCCGAAAGAAGACACCCGTATAACTTTCTCCTCTGCAGATATGCGGGGCATTCAATCTCTACATGACGATCCCTTAGTTATCTCTCTCATGGTCTCAAACTGCTTGATTAAGAGAGTGATGGTGGACCAAGGAAGCAGCGCCAACATTATCACCAAGTGGGCCTTCGAGAAGCTAGAGATCAACCCTCAGGAAATAGTCCCCTCTAGAAGCCCGATAGCAGGATTTGATGGCAAAAGGGTGGAACCAGTGGGAGAGATCCAAATACCGGTAACAGCGGCGAGGCGCACGCTCAGAGAAGCTTTTGTGGTGGTGGACGTTACACCCTCATACAATCTCCTCATGGGCAGGGGATGGATCCATCGGATGCACGGGGTTCCCTCAACAATGCATCAGGTTATGCGATGCATTGACCCAAACGGAGTTGATATGATTGACATAAAGGGGGACTAGGTCATAGCCAAGGAATGTTATGCAGTCACCATGAAGGGCTTGAAGAAAAAGATAAAACCAGTACGGGAGGTACGACCCAAGGCGGTACCCGATGATCAATAGCAATTACAGGAGGGCGGTTCGGGGTCACCAGTAGCAGCTGAACCTCTGCTGGAAGTTCATATTTGCCCCGACCGACCCGAAAGGTTTATATATATTGGTTCAGGCCTCAGTCCACAATAAAAGGAGGAAATGGAGTCCCTTCTCCGATCCAATGCTGACATATTTGCATGGAGCCATGTGGACATGACCGGCATCGATCCATCAGTAGCCCAGCATTCTCTTAATCTGGATCCCAGCGCAAGGCCCGTCAGACATAAACAAAGGCGAATGGGGGCCCATCAAAACCAAATCATAACTGAAGAGGTTGATCGACTTATTCAAGCAAGATTCATAAAGGAGGTCCAGTATCCTTCTTGGTTAGCGAACGTTGTGGTGGTGCAGAAGAAAAACGGCAAATGGAGGGTATGTGTAGACTTCACATATCTGAATAAAGCTTGCCCGAAAGATTGTTTCCCTTTGCCAAAGATCGATCAGATGGTAGATGCCACCGCAGGTTTCGAACACCTGAGTTTTCTGGATGCGTACTCTGGGTATAACCAGATACGAATGAACCCAGATGACGAGGAAAAGACTGCTTTCATCACTGAGTCAGGTATATTTTGTTACACAGTTTTGCCTTTCGGACTAAAGAATGCAGGTGCTACCTATCAAAGGTTGGTCAGAAAGATGTTCCAGGGCATGATGGGATCTACCATAGAGGCCTACATCGATGACACGGTGGTCAAAAGCAAGGCGAAAAGAGACCACCTGACCGATCTGCAGCAGGTGTTCGACACCCTCAGGAAGTACAATATGAAGCTCAACCCGTCCAAATGTTCTTTCGGAGTGTCCTCAGGCCAGTTCTTGGGGCACATAGTTGATCGAACGGGAATACAAGCTAGCCCGGCGCAAGTCAAAGCTCTCATAGAATTAGCAGAGCCAAAGACCCAGAAGGAGATCCAGGTGCTAACTGGGAGGATAACAGCCCTCAGTCGCTTCATCTCTCGATTAACCGATCGGTGTAAGTCGTTCTTTCAAGCAATAAAGGTGACAAAAGGAGAAGTCTAGGGGCCAGAGCAAGCGGAAGCCCTGAAAAAACTCAAAAGTTACATGGCAAAGCCTCCGAACTGGCAACCCCAAATGCAGATGAGCCACTGTACCTATATCTGGCAATATCAACATCGTCAACCAGTGTCGCTCTGGTCAAGGAGGGCAAGGGGTATCAGACACCAGTCTTCTACACCAGCAAAGCCCTTGCTGACGTAAAAACCTATTATTCGAACCAGGAGAAACTGGTACTGTCATTGATCAATGCAAAGCGACGTCTTCAGCATGATTTTGAGGCACACCCGATTATAGTGTCGACGGTCACCCCGATCAGATCTATAATGGCGAAACCTGAGTTGTCAGGAAGGGTGTCCAAATGGGCAATAGAGCTCAGGGTGTTCGACCTAACCTATGTCCCCGGAACAGCCATCAAAGGACAGGCAGTAGCTGACTTCCTGTTGGAAACGAAAACTACAGACTCCGTAGAAGAATGTGAGATTGGATTATGGGTTGTGTTCGTGGACGGATCATCAAATATCAATGGAGCAAGGATCGGAGTTGAGCTCATAACATTGGATGGTACTAAAATCCAACAGTCCGTTCAATTGGAGTTTCTTGCCTCTAACAACGAAGCCGAATATGAAGCCCTTCTTTCAGGAATTCGGTTGGCCCAAAGCCTTCAAGTACAGAAAGCAGAGATTCGAAGTGACTCCCAGTTGGTCGTACGCCAATTAAATGGGGAGTATGAAACCCGAGAGCCCAAAATGGAGGCGTATAAGAATTTGGTTCTAAAAGAAGCCGAAGGATTCCAGCAAATAACCTTTGAACAGATTCCGAGAGGAGATAATTTTGTAGCAGATCATCTGGCTAACCAGGCCTCCGCGGCAGGAGAAGGCATGACTCGCACTGTACCGATAAACTTCATCGCTCGGTCCAGCTTGGAGCCCCCTGAAGAAGTAATGGTCATTCCCTGGGAGCCAAGTTGGATGGATCCTATAGCAGATTATTTGAGAACTGGTGCATTGCCTGAGTCAAAATCAGAAGCCCGGAAGATAAGAATGAAGGCAGCCATATATGCTCTCTATGACGGCCAACTATACCGCAAGTCTTTCTCCGGGCCATATTTGAGATGTTTTACACCCTCCGAAGCTTCGGCAGTCATGGAAGAGATTCAATCAGGAGCCTGTGGTAATCATTCCGGAAGAAGATCCTTAACTCATAAAGTTCTCTCCCAGGGATACTTCTGGCCCTATCTAGCAAGGGACACTGAAGTCTACACCCGACATTGCAAAAAGTGCCAATTTCATGGAGATGCCATTCACCCACCACCGGAATTATTAAACCCCACAATTATCCCTCACCCCTTTGCCCGATGGGGTATGGATATTGTGGGCCCTCTTCCGCAGGATATACGGTCAACCACTCATGTTCTTCTGGCTACAAACTATTTTACCAAATGGGTGGAGGCCGAGGCATATCCTACCAAAACAGGCAACCATGTTATAAAGTTCATCTAGAGCCATATCATCTGTAGATTCGGGTTACCCCAAACTATAATGATGGATAATGGCACCAATCTTGATAACAGAAAGGTCCAAGCATTCCAGACAAAGCATGGGATCAATCAGAACACTTCTTTCATCGGTTATCCGCAAGGAAATGGGAAAGCTGAAAGGATAAACAGAACCATGATACACTGAGGAAAAAACTTGAAAAAGCAAAAGGGGCATGGTTGGAGAAATTGCCCCGAGGTGTTATGGTCCTATCGGACTACTCTGAGGCAGCCAACGGGAGAGACACCTTTCGCTATGGTTTATGGGGCCGAGGCCGTTATCCCAACTGAATTGAGGGTACCTACTTTAAGGAGTCAAGCATGGGAAGAAAGTCCGAACAATCAGCACCTAGCACATGATCTGGACCTCCTAGAAGAAAGAAGGGAAGCTGTCGGGATAAGACTGGCTGCCTATCAGCAACAAATCAGGGCACGGTTCAATCAGAAAGTCAAAAGGAGAGAATTTCAGGTTGGCGATATGGTGCTCAGAAGAAATATTGGAATTGTGGGCAAATTACAAGAGACATGGGAAGGATCATACACCGTAATTGAGGTCTGATAAGTCCATTTTACATACATATTTTATCCCCAAATATATATTTGTTAGTAGGTAAAACTATTTATTTTAATTAATTTAGAAGTATAATAATGATAAGTGCACAAAACTTAATTTTTATAATAAAATTGTTGAATAAATCATTTTCAATATCATTAAATTACATCTACATTTATGTCTTTCATTTATAGGTGTAAAGTGAGAAATAAATCAAATGCACATGGATGAAATTTGGATGAATCAAATGCACATGGATGAAAGTTGGAATATTCAAATGCACATGGAAAAAGAACAAAATGTGATGGAAAGTTATGAAAAAGAAAAGAAAATAATATTTGATTTATCTTTACAAGTTGTAATTTGATTCCAATATTTCTTTATAAATATGGATACATCTTGAAGAAGAAAAAAAGGAAGGAAAGAAAGAAAAGAAGAGAATAAGGATGAGAGCAAGAAGGACACCAAAAAGGAGAATAATTTATCTTCAATTCCGGGTTTTATTGTTCTTACTTTATTATTTTATTTTTAAGCATGTGTAACTAAACCCTCAACTAAGGTTGAGGATGAAACCACCATTTATGAAATAAATTTATTTTAGTCTTTTATCAATTTTCATGTGTATGGTTTAAATGCTTATGATTTTCGCTTCATAGTATTAATTGTTTTAAATTCCTTTCACTATAAATATCATGTATTTATAGTAGTTAAGAATTCTTATCACAATTAATCAAGCTTGGATTTGATGAGTTTATAAGTAAAAATATTTGATATTATGTGATCCATTAAATTGCATACAGAGGATGCTTAGAATTTTACACTTTAAAGCGAAGGAAAATGTATTTCTTGAAAATATATTTCATTAGTGCGTTATTGTTAAATCTTGAGAAAATAATAAGATTGATTTCTAAATTACTACTCTAAAATTGGAATTGATAAAAGAATAATTATAAGTTTTTGGATTAGTGGTGGTGGATTCCGATACCTTAGTATTTTCTCCCTATTATTTTCGCTTTAATTATTTGTATTTCGGTATTGCATGTTTAGTATAAAAATCACTTCAACAAACAAACTTTGAGAAACTAGGTTAGTTTTAGATTAATTTGAGTTTAATTAAGTTCTCTTTAAAGCATTCCCTTGGGTTCGACCTCGTTCTTGCATAACCTAAACTACAATTGATTCGTGCTTCAAATTTATTTTTGTTATTTATTTTATTTTATTTCGTTTATTTATAAAAAAATAAAAAAGAAGAAAGTTCACACACTCACTCCCTTTATTTTTATTTTTGTTGACTTGTTTGTATGTGCATTTTTAATTTAGCATTTTGTATAAAAAAATTTAGTAAGGGCATTAACCCTCTAACAAGATAAGGATTGGATTTCATCACCAATTCCTTGCCCATTAGGTTAAAAATCTCATTGCATTTGTATACCCTTGGCTAAATTTAGTTTAATTTAAAATTAAGTAGACGTTGGCCAATAGGTTTTCATATAGCTCATAGGATCCTCTTGGACATTATTAAACTTTTGGTAATTCTAGTGAGTCACTATCAAATTGATAAACTGTAGGACAGTTCTGTCTAGGAGTGTGGCTGACGTGGCATTAAGCAGGCTTAGTGCATCGCCACACTTTCCTGAGAACTACTTCGTTGTTAGTTTGATGGTCCTTAACTGGTCATCCACTAGTTTTCTCTGAAAGGGAGTAAGAGCTGTCTAACTAGGTGAAGATTATTTTTGAATTAGTCCTAATAATCTCTCATATAGGAAATTAAAAAAAATAAATAAATAAAATAGAAATCACTACCCTTGAATTAAATTTCAGATAAATAAAATACTTGTTTTGGTAGTGTATTTGTTGAGTCATGAAGTCTTCCTAGTGCATGTTAGGTCGTCGATCTCTGAAATCAAAGTTGGCACCTTTAGATCTAGAAATTGAGAGAACTTTTAGAGAATGTGTAAGGAATTCTAGTGTTGGAAAGATCATTGAAGTCAAGATGGAGGGAGAACATAATGAAGTGAAAGCCCTTAAGGATTATTATACCCCCGCACACATCACAAACACATCTTGTATTGTCTTACCTACTACACAACATGCCAATTTGGATATACGGGCAACAACAATCAATTTACTGCCGACTTTTAGAGGTTCTAACTTTGAAGACCCATACCTTCATGTTAAGGAATTTTTAGAGATTTGTTCCACTTTGAATTATCAGAATATTCCCGAAGAGTCAATTAAGATGAGGTTATTCCCGTTCTCTTTGAAAGAGAAAGCCAAGTCTTGGTTATATTCATTGGAACCAAAATCAATCAAATCTTGGGATGAACTCTGTAAAAAATTCCTCACCAAATTCTTCCCTAGACATAGAACTAATTCCCTTCGCCGAAATATCATGGAATTTGCTCAAAAAAAAGGTGAACAGTTTTACATGTGTTGGGAAACATTCAATGATTTGCTACTTAAGTGTCCCCATCATGGTTTTGAAAAATGACGCTTAGTTGAATTCTTTTATGATGGATTATCAGCTCAAAATTGTCAACTAATTGAGTCACGAGGTGGAGTAGATTTCATGTCTAAGAATGAGAATGAGGCTTGGAAATTTCTAGATGCGTTAGCTGAGAGTTCCCAATATTGGGAATACTCAAGGAGGGTTGAGAGAAGAAGTATACCAATGTCTATGGATACCAAAAATGGAGGAGTTTATGAGGTTAGTGAGGGAACTGATTTGAGTGCAAGGATAGCTAGTCTCACCAGAAAAGTGGAGGCTATAGAGATGAAAAATGGAAAAAGTTCTTCAGTCCATGTTATTAGTGATACATGTCAGCTTTGTGAGAGTCCATCTCATACTGCTCAGACGTGTCCCTCTATAGCATCATTCCATGAGTGTATAACTGAACAAGCTAATGCACTAAACGGCTATAAGAAACCATTTGGCAGTCCCTATTCTGACACATACAACCCCAATTCGAGAAATCATCCTAATTTCTCATGGAGTCAAAATCAGTCTCAGAACAACTCGGGTATGCAACATATGCAATCCCAAGGGAAACCACCAGCATAATATCCTTCCATGTCCCAAAATTCTCATCCATATGTCCCCCAACAACCAAGGAAACCAACACTGGAAGATACGTTACAGCAGTTCATGCAGCAAACTAGTCAATCAATTTCTAAATTAGAAACACAGATTGGTCAGTTAGCTACTGTTGTAGGAGAGAGGGAAAAAGGAAAATTTCCTAGTCAGCCCATTCCCAACCCAAAGGGTCAATATCATGTGAGTGAACAGTTGACCTCTGGTCTAACTGATCAAGTCCAGTCAATCATAACCCTAAAGTCAGGCAAACAAGTTGACAATCAAGTCAAAATTCCAAAAAGGGAAACTTTGAAAGGTAACCATGAACCAGAAAAGGAAAACAAAATAGAATCTCAAGTTGACCCAAAAGTCCAAATTCCCGATCTTGTCCGCAATTCTCTAGTAGAACCTTCAGTTAGGAACTTTGTTCCTACTGCACCATTTCCTCAAAGACTCCAAAAGCCTAAGAAGGGGCATCATTACAAAGAGATTATGGAAATATTCAAACAAGTCAAAATCAATATTCCATTTCTCGATGCAATTCAACAGGTCCCCTCTTATGCTAAGTTTTTGAAAGATTTGTGTACGGTTAAGCGTGGATTGAATGTGTATAAAAAATCCTTCCTTACAGAGCAAGTAAGATCAATTATCTAACACCGCACACCACCTAAATTCAAGGATCCCGGTTGTCCTACAATCTCATGTACAATAGGTAACCAGATAATTGAGCAAGCTTTGCTTGATTTTGTAAATATGTTGCCATACTTTGTGTATGAGCAACTTGGTCTTGGTGATTTGAAACCCACAAAGGTAGTGCTACAGTTGGCAGATCATTCAGTCAAGGTACCTCGCGGTATCATTGAGGATGTGTTAATTCAGGTTGACAAATTATTCTTTCCAGTAGACTTCATAGTCTTAGACACTCAACCCGTGGCTAATCCCAATAGCCAAATTCATGTTATCCTTGGTCGACCATTCCTAGCCACTTCAAATGCTTTAATCAATTGTAGGAATGGTGTTCTAAAACTTTCATTTGGAAACATGTCTGTTGAGCTTAATGTTTTTAATGTGAGCCGACAACCATCAGAATCTGAGGATATGAGTGATGTGAATCTAATAAAGAGTCTAGTACAAGAGACTTTTGAACATTCAAGTTTTGATGATCCTTTAGAGGCATGTCTAAATCACTTTGGGTGTGATTTTGATCTGGTTAGTGCTTGTGAAGAAGTGAATACCTTGTTAGATTTTGTCCCTTTTATGGACATTGAGAATTGGAAAGCCAAGGTAAAGCCCCTTTCATCAATTGAATCTAAACATGTCTCATCTGTTGAGTCACCTCCAAAATTGGATCTGAAAGTTTTACCTTCTGAACTGAAGTATGCCTACATAGGTCCAGAGAGAGTCTTCCTGTCATCATTACTTCTAAGTTAAATCAAGAACATGAGGAAAAACTCTTAAATGTCCTTAGGGAGCATAAATCGGCTATTGGGTGGACTATAACAGACATTAAGGGTATATCTCTATCTGTGTGCATGCATCGTATCCATCTTGAGGAAAATGCTAAAACTTCGTGAGAAATGCAAAGACGGCTTAACCCTAACATGAAAGAGGTCGTTAGGGCAGAAGTCTTGAAGTTGTTAGATGTGGGGATCATATATCCTATTTCCGATAGTTCTTGGGTAAGTCTTGTTCAGGTCGTGCCTAAGAAATCAGGTATCACGGTAGTCACAAATGATGCCAATGAGTTAGTACCGACCCGAATGACCACTGGATGGCGAGTGTGTATTGATTATAGGAAGTTGAACTCTGTCACTAGGAAAGATCATTTTCCACTTCCTTTTATCAATCAGATGCTTGAGAGATTAGCCAGTCATGAGTACTACTGTTTCCTAGATGGTTATTCTGGATATAACCAAATTCCTATTGCACTTGAGGATCAGGAGAAAACCACATTCACTTGTCCTTTTGGAACATTTGCCTATAGACGTATGCCATTTGGATTATGCAATGCACCTACTACTTTTCAGCAGTGTATGCTCAGCATATTTTCTGATATGGTAGAACGTTTTCTTGAGGTGTTTATGGATGACTTCTCCGTGTTTGGCTCATCCTTTGATGAATGTCTCATTCATTTGAAACTCGTGTTACACGTTGTGAGGAGAAAATTCTGGTCTTAAATTGGGAGAAATGCCATTTTATGGTGAAAAGGGGAATTGTCTTGGGGCATGTTATTTCAAAGAATGGTATAGAGGTTGACAAAGCTAAGGTTGATCTGATTTCCAATCTTCCACCACCACGTACGGTCAAAGAGATTAGGTCATTCTTAGGTCATGCAGGATTTTATCGTCGATTCATTAAAAAATTTAGCAGCATTTCCAGACCACTTTGCAATTTACTTGCTAAAGATGTTGTTTTTGTCTTTGATGACGAATGCCTGAAAACCTTTGAGAAGCTCAAAACATTGTTGACCACAACACCTATCATGAAGCCACCGAGTTGGGATGCGCCTTTTGAGATTATGTGTGATGCATTGGATTATGCAGTTGGAGCTGTGTTAGGGCAACGTGTGAGTAGGTTATCCCATGTGATCTATTATGTAAGTAAGACATTGAATGAGGCACAACTGAATTACTCTACCACTGAAAAAGAATTGTTAGCAGTTGTGTTTGCGTAAGACATTGAATGAGGCACAACTGAATTACTCTACCACTGAAAAAGAATTGTTAGTAGTTGTGTTTGCATTAGACAAGTTTAGGTCATATCTGTTAGGGTCTAAAGTCCTCATTTTCTCAGATCATGCTGCACTTAGGTATCTCTTTTCTAAAAAAGATGCTAAGTCGCGCTTAATTCGATGGATCCTATTGCTACAAGAGTTTGATCTAGAAATTCGAGATAAGAAGGGGTCTGAAAATGTAGTTAGTAGCTGATCACTTGTCTAGGCTTATTCTTGAGACATCCTCAGACTCCATGCCTATTCTTGAGTCTTTCCCTGATGAACAACTCTTTGTTGTATCTGAGTCACCTTGGTTTGCCGACATTGTGAACTATCTTGTCACAGGTCAAATGCCTTCACATTGGACTAAGCAAGATAAATCCAAATTCTTATCTGAGGTCCGTCACATCTTTTGGGATGATCCGTACTTATTCAAGTATTGTCCTGATCAGATTATTTGAAGATGTGTCCCCAATTGTGACCAGACTAGTGTCATCTCCTTTTGTCATGATCATGCATGTGGAGGTCATTTTAGTTCAAAAAGAACCGCTGCAAAGATATTGCAATCTGGATTTTACTGGCCCTCAATCTTTAAAGATTATCATTCTTATTGCTTAACATGTAAGCGATGTCAAAAGTTAGGGAGTATTTCACGTCGAAATATGATGTCTTTAAACCCAATTATGATTATTGAAGTTTTCGATGTTTGGGGCATTGATTTCATGGGATCATTTCCTAATTCATTTGGCAATTTGTACATCCTTATTGCAGTTGATTATGTGTCTAAATGGATTGAGGCAATTGCATGTAAAACTAATGATCACAAGGTGGTAGTCAAGTTTTTGAAAGATAATATCTCTTCACGTTTTGGTACACCCCGTGCTATTATTAGTGATGGGGGGAAACATTTTTGCACTAGGGTTTTCGAAGCATTAATGAGAAAATATTGTGTAACCCACAAAATTGCACTCGCTTATCATCCCCAGACTAGCGGTCAAGTTGAGTTATCCAATAGAGAGATTAAACACATTTTGGAGAAAACAGTTAACCAGAATAGGAAAGACTGGTCCTTGAGACTTAGTGATGCACTGTGGGCATACCGTACTGCATTTAAGAACCCCATTGGAATGTCTCCTTACCGAATGGTGTATGGTAAAACTTGTCATCTCCCAGTTGAGTTAGAGCATAGAGCCTTTTGGGCTATTAAACAACTCAACTTTAATCTTGACAAAGCAGGAGTCCATAGGAAGCTTCAGTTGAATGAGTTGGAGGAAATTAGAAATGATGCTTACCAGAGTACAAAAATCTATAAAGAGCAAATGAAAATAAGGCATGACAAAAGTATTCTTAGGAAAACTTTCACACCTGGTCAAAAAGTATTGCTTTATAATTCTCGGTTGCATTTGTTTCCAGGAAAGTTGAGATCTCGATGGTCTGGTCCGTTCATTGTTCGAATTGTTCATCCATATGGAGCCATTGAGATTGAAAATCCAAAAAATGGTGATGTGTTCAGAGTTAATGGTCAGCGTTTGAAACCATTTTTAGAGTTACTTTCTCAAGAAAATGAGGAGATCTTTCTGAGTGATCCTGTTTATCAGGATTGACCTATGTGGTCTTGTTGTACATATCTATTTTAGGATTTTTTTACTTTATTTTTAATTTTTGTTTTGAATTCTAACAACTCATTGTTGTTTGATAGCAAGTTTGACCAGATCAACCTATCATGAGTCAGGTGATACCTTTTCACTCTTGTCTTTTTGTTTACAAAGTGTGAGTTTGTCCAACATTAGGGACAATTTTGAGTTTATGTTTGGGGGTATGGTGTCTAATTTGTTGTTTTGTAATTCATTAATTTTGAAAAAAAAATGAAAATTTTTCAGAAGAAAAAAAAAATTTGTTTTCACGCATGAATGTTTTGCATTACAAGTTGATTGAGTTTGTGTTTATGATGTGTGAGTAGTATGTGATGCGATATTCCCATTCATGAGAGTAATGATTAGATCGAGCTAAGTGAAGTGATATGGTTTTACATGGGTGAATAAATTAGTAAAATTGAAACCGAAAAGGACGACTTTGACCTATAAGCACAAACACACATTCACTATGGAAAAAACAATTAATCTTTGACTATGTAGTTGAAAAATTAATTTTACCACAATAAATGGGAGATGGGGAGTTGATATAGTTGAAATGGAGAAAAATTTGAAAATTTATTCTGAAAAATAAAATGCAAAAAGTAGTTCTTCGATCTGAGTAACCGGACCTTGGTGTCACCAATATCATTGTTCGCGTAAAAAGGGGAGAAAACTAATGAGCATAAATCCCAATAAAGAAGTTAGGGCCCAGTTGGTTGGGATTAAAAATCCTCGCTGGAAAGTCCGGAGCTTAGAAAGATAAAAAGGGATGAAAAGTGGAATGATGGAAGTAATAATTTTTTGGCAAAATTTGATTAATGAAGTAGAAAAAGAAAGATTGAAATACCATAGTAGAATGTTCACAAAAACACGGAGGGTTGTCTGGATTGGGATTAGAAAGTAACGAAATCTTTTACTTTTGTGGGAACAATTCATGACACGAATCTCGAGATTAGTTATTGTTCGGTAGTGAATGGGAGTATTTGCATCCATAATATCTTGTGCATTATATCATGACTTGGTTGATGAGTATGTGAATGCGTGATTATAAAAAATTGAGAAGTTGTGGGTAGTATATCTAACCCTCACGAGAATCGATGTTTGTGGGTATCATCACTGGAAACCATCACGAGACTATAACTCGTCCACTAGGGGAAACCTAGGGGTTCAAAGGCTTATTGCATATGCTAAATGTAATCGAGGCAACCAGCGAAAATGGTGTAGTTAGAATTTTATTTCTTTTTGTTTTGCTCGAGGACTAGCAAAATATAGGTTTGGGGGTATTTGATAAGTCCATTTTACATACATATTTTATCCCCAAATGTATATTTGTTAGTAGGTAAAACTGTTTATTTTAATTAATTTAGAAGTATAATAATGATAAGTGCACAAAACTTAATTTTTATAATAAAATTGTTGAATAAATCATTTTCAATGTCATTAAATTACATCTACATTTATGTCTTTCATTTATAGGTGTAAAGTGAGAAATAAATCAAATGTACATGGATGAAATTTGGATGAATCAAATGCACATGGATGAAAGTTGGAAGATTCAAATGCACATGGAAAAATAACAAAATGTGATGGAAAGTTATGAAAAAGAAAAGAAAATAATATTTGATTTATCTTTACAAGTTGTAATTTGATTCCAATATTTCTTTATAAATATGGATACATCTTGAAGAAGAAAAGAAGGAAGGAAAGAAAGAAAAGAAGAGAATAAGGATGAGAGCAAGAAGGACACCAAAAAGGAGAATAATTTATCTTCAATTCCGGGTTTTATTGTTCTTACTTTATTATTTTATTTTTAAGCATGTGTAACTAAACCCTCAACTAAGGTTGAGGATGAAACCACCATTTATGAAATAAATTTATTTTAGTCTTTTATCAATTTTCATGTGTATGGTTTAAATGCTTATGATTTTCGCTTCATAGTATTAATTGTTTTAAATTCCTTTCACTATAAATATCATGTATTTATAGTAGTTAAGAATTCTTATCACAATTAATCAAGCTTGGATTTGATGAGTTTATAAGTAAAAATATTTGATATTATGTGATCCATTAAATTGCATACAGAGGATGCTTAGAATTTTACACTTTAAAGCGAAGGAAAATGTATTTCTTGAAAATATATTTCATTAGTGCGTTATTGTTAAATCTTGAGAAAGTAATAAGATTGATTTCTAAATTACTACTCTAAAATTGGAATTGATAAAAGAATAATTAGAAGTTTATGGATTAGTGGTGGTGGATTCCGATACCTTAGTATTTTCTCCCTATTATTCTCGCTTTAATTATTTGTATTTCGGTATTGCATGTTTAGTATAAAAATCACTTCAACAAACAAACTTTGAGAAACTAGGTTAGTTTTAGATTAATTTGAGTTTAATTAAGTTCTCTTTAAAGCATTCTCTTGGGTTCGACCTCGTTCTTGCATAACCTAAACTACAATTGATTCGTGCACTTGCGAGTAATAATTTAAAACACACCAAGGTCATCGGGCATGGAGCTTATCGGGTTCGGAAGAACGAGACTGGCCGCATCGAGTCTAACTCTCAGAATGCTTATCGGTTGAAGAGGTATTATCCTTAGATAAGTTTATTTTCTTGTTAAAAATAAAATAAAAGTGTGCCTTACGTACGACACCTTCTCTGATGATAATAAAGCATCTGTGTCCAATGTCCGGCACCTCTGCTTCATGATTCTCCTTTCAATAAAGATACATTCTGCTTTTATACAAGTGTTCCATGTTCAATATTAAAATTTTCCTAAGTGTTTGAGTTCAAACTTGATTTGAACTAACCGAAGGATGAAAACAAGCCTCAGGGGCCAGATGCCCGAAGACTCAAATCTTTATTAAAATTTTCCTAAGTGTTTGAGTTCAAACTTGATTTGAACTAACTAGATGATGAAAACAAGCCTCAGGGGCTAGATGCCCGAAGGCTCAAATCTTTATTAAAATTTTCCTAAGTGTTTGAGTTCAAACTTGATTTGAACTAATCAGAGGATGAAAACAAGCCTCGGGGGCCAGATGCTCGGAGGCTCAATTCTTTATTAACATTTTCTTAAGTGTTTGAGTTCAAGCTTGATTTGAACTAACCGGAGGATGAAAACAAGCCTTAGGGGGCAGATGCCCGAAGGCTCAAATCTTTATTAAAATTTTCCTAAGTGTTTGAGTTCAAACTTGATTTGAACTAACCAGAGGATGAAAACAAGCCTCAGGGGCCAAATGCCCGAAGACTCAATTTTTTATTAAAATTTTCCTAAGTGTTTGAGTTCAAACTTGATTTGAACTAACCAGAGGATAAACAACAAGCCCCAGGGGCCAGATGCCCGAAGGCTCAACTGTTTTCATAGATGATTAAAGCTCAAACACTAAAGATAGAACAAGAAAAGAATAAGTGAGGGAAAATTCTTGTTCATTAATGAGGAAAAAGAGAGTTAAAAAATTACCCCTCTGGGGGGAGTAAGCGTAGATAAAATTAAAATGCCTAAACTACTGATCGGGATGATGATATTCTTCCCCCTTCAGGATGACGGCGAATTTCTTCTCATTTTCAGAGGCAGGAGGGTTTTCGTAGGGCATCAACACTCCCATATGGGCGTCAAATTCCTCTACGGTCTTGAACTCCCGAGCCTCCAAAGGAATATGTTCCATTTCGTGCCTCCTTCGCCAAGCTCTGGCCAATCGGAGATCACAGATGACGCAGTATCGATTATACATGTCAAGACCCCCCAAGCGACACACTTCCACTTTGGCCCGTTCAAGATCCAATAGCTTTTCTGATTCTGCCTTTTCAACTACCATCTTTGTGTTAGCTGCCCTCGCTTCTTCTAACTCAGCAACCAAGGCAAGTTTTTCAGCCATCAGAGCCCGCTTCTCTGCCTCACCAGTCTCTATAAGGATTTTCTGTTCTGAGACAGTCTGGCGAAAGTCATCTGCCTTTTTTACTAAAGCAGTCCGGTGGGCCTCATTTTGCTTAAGTTGGGCCTTCATACCGGCCATTTCCTTAACATCGGATTCCAGGAGGTTGTTGTAGGCCTGAACCTCGTAAAGAAGCTGTATGAAAGAGACATGTTATTATATAAGGTGGCAATAAGCAATAAATCAAGTTTCGAAAATAAAGACCAATTGTGTACCTCCATAACCATTATGGAAGTCTTCTTTGCCAGATTAGTCCTGGTGATTTTGGTCTAAGCGGCCCTATCAGCTGGTGTCCAGATCCCTTTTGCCATAGCCCAAAGAGATTCTGGCTGGGAAAGAGTAATTTGATCGGCACAGACCGGAGTCCCATCTGGCAGAAGGAACTTCGGTTCCTAGGGAATTGAGGTTCGGGATGCCTTCGGAGCAAGAAGGGCGTTACTTGTGGAACCATTGTCAGCCTGAGTCCTGGCCCTCTTGTTGGCCACTCCGCCACCTGTACTAGACCGGGTCCTGATAACTGGAGGATTTGTTGGCGCTACCGGATTCTGTGCTGGGGGCACTACCGGGCTCTAAGCAGGAGGAGGTACCGAAGTTGCCGGCGGTGCTGTTGAGAGTGGTACGGCGTCAACCAAGGTGACCCCTTCGGGAACTTGAGGGAGTCTGGCAGAAAGGGGTTTGTCAGGCAAGTCCATCATGTCAACAACAACGCCCAAATTAGAAATCGACTCTAGATTTTCCAAAGTCAGCAGGTCAGTAGCAGATCGGGCCTTGCCCCAGATATGGGTTTTTAGGAGGCCAATACGTTGTTTAATAAAAGTAAGGGGAATGTCCTTATCCTCATAACCCAGGAATTTGTAGGCATAATCCCCCCGATGAAGATCACAATGTTCACAGAGGCAAGAGACTTTATGAAGAGGGCGGTAGATGGGCAGACGGGCACTGAAAATTCTTGAGATCGGGAATATACGCGAAAAAGGGTAGGACCAGTTGCCGCTCACTACTACCATTATTTCCTTCCATCCCTTATCGGACTTTTCAGTGTCGGTACATATGCTCCGGCCTTGGAAGGGAAAAAGATTGTATCTACCCTTACTCGCTCGGGCGTTCTGGAAAAAGTAGCAAATGAGCAGATCTGTTAAACCTAAGTTGAGATATAGGTCCCTGTTGTACAACAGAAGCATGGATATAATCCTAAGGCTGTTCGGGTTCAGCTGAAGGGGATGTAAGCCTAGCATGAAGAACACATAGTGAAAGAAATGGTGAAGGGGGAACCTTAAAACCCTAAGGTGAGATGCCAATAGCAGAATACTACCGGGTGCTAGTCCCTAACTCTGGGTAAAGTCTATGTAACCTGGGTAGGGGGATACGTCAACATCCCCAGGTACTTGGGTTTCATCCCGAAGATGTTTAACGTCTACTTCCAGTCGAACTTTCTTAAGAGGGGCCACTACAAACAGTTCAGAGGGTTTGAGTTTCACAGATTCATTTGTTGATGAACCTGGGAGATCAGTGTTTTGGGGAGTTGTTTTTGAGGCTTTCTGGCGTTTGGATTGGGGACTATCGTTACTAGTAGGATCGGTACCAGTAGTAGATGACAAGACGACTTCTTCAACCGACTGGGTATCGTCGCTATCAGACATAGTGCTAAAGAAAGGTAGAAGAGACAGAAGGGAGGCAGAGGTGAAGATAAAAATAATGGAAGTGACCGTACGACTTACTCAGTTACGTCAGGAGGAGCTTCGGGTGGAAGCAGGCTATCGCGCTATGGGAAAAATCTGGAACTGACCAAACAGAGAAGTTCTCAAGAAGAAGAGAATGACGTGCTTTAGAGAGGGAAGTAGAGAGCAAAAAGTATAGTTGTAAAGTGAAGAGTGAAAAAATGAAATAGTTTTGAGAGAGTATTTATAGAAGGAGAGGAGGATGCCAAAGGGCTGCACGAAGCCCGAAGGTCGCGCAATCCACGATGAGCCGTCGTGGTGCTAAGATTGATGAAGTAATGACCATTCATTTCAAATACTAATAAATGCTTAGTAATGATTGACAGCCTACCAACCATCATTCCCTATGAAGGTGCATGTATGTATATATGTATGTGTATAAAGTAATTGAAATTTTCGGTCATGGACTTTAGAAGAGAATCACAAAGCCCATAACCTCAGGGGCCTGTGTAATAGCTAAAATAATGCATGGCCCAACTGAGATGGGCCACAGGACTGATGGGCCGACGACTGATGGGCCGAAGGCGGATGGGCTGAAAACAAGTGGAGTAAAGAAATAATGGGCCTATGGAAAATTCTAGAAGATAAGTTATCCACAATTTAGGGAGTAGTCCAATTATGGAATAAAGAGTCCAAAAAAGGGTAGTGTTTATCAAATCCCCTTATTTAAGGGATTGATAAACTTGGGTATATGGGCTTGGCCCATTTACCATAATTGTGTATAAATACATGACTTTGATGAATGAGAAGGGATCCTCAATTTTTTACCCCAATTATTATTGTGTAATTTTTCTGCATCTACACCGCCCCATCAACATCTTACTATATCAGTGTCCGCCCCATTAACATTTAATTCTTCTTGTTATCTTTATCATGGATAAAATAATTTGACAAAAAAAAAAATCTAACATATGAAGTTTTTTCAAATCATTCTACAATCGAACTCTCTTTTTTTTTGTTGCATATATATTGGGTTACTCATATTTTCTTGGTCCTAGATATCCAGACCCATCGAAAAAGAATGAATAATAACTAAATAATTATTTAAGATTCATAAAATTTTCTATACGTATAATAAGTAAAATATTAAATAACTTAATGTAAACGGGCGGGGCGAGTATTTAACAGAACTTGTACCCGCCCCATAACCCTTAACGGATTCAATTTTTTTACCAAACCCGACCTACGAAACAAAAGACATTTTCAAACTCAATGGGCGGAGCTCCGGTGGTACGGTACAAATTGTCATCCCTAATAAGCTTGGCTATGCGTGATAATTCTAACTTGTACCCGATTTCAATGTAAAGCCCATCCAAACTAAATATCGGGTCAACCCACCCAATATTCTTATCTTAGGTAACGCCCCGACCCAAGTTACACAGGCCCTCTCTCTCTCTCTCTCAATCCTCGTCTCCAAGTCCCCTATTCCCAGCGGCGCAACGTCTCACACAAACACACACACAGTATTCGTAGACTCGTAGTGATTGAAGAGCTTTTCAAACCCTAACCCTGACGAGAACGACAACGATGTGAGTACTTGGTTCTTCATCAATTTTGAGCTTTTCAGTTCTTCAATTCTCAAAACCTACATTAAATTCACCATTTTTTGTTTTATAAATATATATTTTTTAATTTTCTCTCTAAAATTGAATATAAAATTTCAAATGTGAAGGTCTCGAATCTGTGTGAAGAATCTACCCAGGTCCGTCGCCGAAGATCGCCTCAGAGAATTCTTCTCTCGAAAAGGAGAAGTCACTGACGCCAAGCTCATGCGTACCAAGTATCATATCTTTCATAAAACATATATATATATATCAAATTGATCAAACTCATACACCTCAATCATAATGATCGTTGAATGTGATTATTAAGTTTTTTATGCTAATTGCTTTATTTACCCCAATCACATTTTACAATCCATATATTTGGTGTGTATGAATTTTTGGCTCACCGGTGAGCAAAAAATTCATACACACCAGTGAGCAAGAGATCATTACTCTATATATTAAGTGTATGTTTAGTAGAATTTGTTTGGTAGTATTGATGAATGATGATATTTCTAGATATATATACCTAAATAACAGTATATAAATATGTGTGTATATGTGAGTGTATTATAGAGCTTGTTTCGGAGTATTGACGAATGATATTATTTTGAATTGTTTAGAGATGGAAAGAGTCGGCAATTCGGGTTTATAGGGTATCGAACAGAGCAGGAAGCTGAGGAAGCTTTGAAATACTTCAACAACTCCTACTTGGATACTTTCCAAATTTCTTGTGAGGTGTGTCTTAGTTCTCATTGTTATTCATGCAGTTTAAATGAACTTTGTATTTTCTGGTGTTAGTGTGGTTTTTTTATTTTTTATTTTGGCTACTCCCTGTTTTCAATTTTCTACACCAACAATAGAGAAACTAGGAAGAAAATAGGGTACATATAAGTACGAAAACATTGGCGCAAACACATACATATAGTGTGTTTTTCCATATTAGAAGTCTCATTAGGTTACTGCTTGAACTTTATATTGGAAATTCTTGAAGTCCAAAGAGTTGCACACAAGAGTTTTTTCATATTAGGTTATAAGATGTTTGTAAACGCATCAAATCGCACAAAAAAGAAAAAAAAAATTGACGGTAGGATTGGTTTTGTAGCATTTCATAGTTTCTTGTTGTGAGGTATGCACATAAACATACCGATGCCAACTCAAAAGAGAATGGCTTTAGATTGCTCTGTGAGGCTAGAAAACCACCCCATAAGCTGATTTTGAAGATGACTTTGATCTATTGAGTGCTTAAAAAACACCTATTACACAAGTAATTTTTTTCGTTAACATGTTTAGAGAAAATGCTGTTTGTGTATTGCCAGATTGCTCGTAAAGTGGGGGACCCAAATATTCCACGGCCCTGGAGTCGGCATTCCGTGAAGAAAGAAGAGAAACCGATAGAAGAGGGAAAAAAGGTTACTGGCCCTAAAAGTCTGGGCCTTACAAATTCGAAAGGGGAAAAAAAAGAGAGTAAAAATAAAAACGAGAATGAGGACCCTGAGCTTCAAGAGTTCCTTCAGGTAATGCAGCCCCGAATTAAGTCAAAATTGTGGGCAAATGATTCGTTGACATCTCCCTCTCTTGGGCAAAAGGGGAAAATAGAAAAAGGGGTTAGCAAAAAGGAATCAACTCCAATGCAGGCTGAGTTGGATGAATTTGATGAAACAGATGATGGGTCTTCAGATGGTCAAGTGGCTGAGAAACCACACAATTTGGTTCATGATGAAGTTGTCTCGGATATGGATTACTTCAAAAGTAGGGTAAAGAAAGGGTGGTTAGATTCAGAAAGTGGTGATGATGACAGTGACAACGACGGGGATGATGATGAAAACGATCATGGTGGCAACAATTCTCTCCAGAAAAGCCATAAGGGACAGGATGTTCATAAAATGAATCCCAAGGGACAACACGATACCCCCGAAGGAGATGCTTTTCAAGAGCAGGTTGAAAATGGTCCTCCTCAAGAATCCGATGATGAATTGATTGACTTAGATAATCCCTCATCAAATTCAAAAGATGGGAAAGGAGAAGTTTTAGAGACTGCCCGTCTTTTTGTCCGTAATCTGCCATATACTGCCACGTAAGGTCCTTGTATTTTTTTATTTTTTTTATTTTTTATCTTAAATATGTTCCTTACGGTGTGAGATGAATTTCATTTGTGGTTCTGGGGACAAGTGCTAATTGTTTATTCTAGTAACTTTGGTGCTTTTTTATGTCACTCAGTGAGGATGAACTACTCGAGCATTTTAGCAAGTGTGGCCGTGTCTCGCAGGTCCATCTTGTTATTGACAGAGACACAAAACGATCCAAGGGGTTTGCTTACGTTCTTTACACGCTTCCAGAATCTGCAGCTAGGTACTGCTTCTTGGCTAATTCTAAATAAAAACTTCTAGTATCCTCCATGCTGAGGCTAATGTTTGTGCTTTGATTTGCAACCTTTATGGTCTTATATCCCTGATTTTCATGCCCTAGTTTTACCAACTAACCTTGGGAATGCCCAGGTTTGATACCTCTAGGAAGCTCCTTTTAAGCTTATCAAGACATAAAAATGAAAAAAAATTGATTTTCATGCCTCAAATTGTGTGGATTTGGATGCTGCACTCTTTGATGCTCAACTTTTTCAGTATTGAGACTTAGACCCCCGTAAACCGACCAAATTCCCCCCCTCCCCCGGGAAAGAAAAGGCTGAGTTAGTTTGCAGCTCATGGGCTATGTATACATCTATGTGTACTGGTATACAGAAGCCAAATTTATTCTTTACTCGTACTCTTCTTGAGTGATGAGGTCATGCCTTCTGTAGTTTCAAAATAATCTTGTCTTGTGCTAAAGAATTGAAAAAAGTGTCTCAAGTTCCTATGCTTTTCTAATATGCTGCACAGGTATGTCTTGATTTTGGCCATTTTCTATGTTTGGTCTTTTATATTAATTAGGATTTATTCTTTTTTTTTTTTTTTCCAGGGCATTGGAAGAGCTAGATAATTCAATTTTCCAAGGCAGGTTATTGCATATTCTGCCAGCAAAGCAAAAAAGTACTCCTGAGAAACAAGAGTAAGTGGGAAATTTGTTAACCATCTTTTACCTTATAAGGTTTAGGGTTGCATTTTTGCTCTCTATGTGGGTGGGTGGGTGATGGGGAGAATGAAGGGTTGGGAGTTAATCTGGGCTGGATCTTATTTAATCCTTACCCACCTTGTAGGATACATGTAGCAGTGAATCAATCCTCGAAAACTCTTAAACAGCAGAGGGAGGAGGCTAGGAAAGCATCTGAAGGCAGTGGAAATACACAAGCGTGGAACAGTTTGTTCATGCGCCCTGACACGGTATCTTTCAATTCAGTTACAGTCTATGAAGATTACAGATTCTTTTTCACTAATCCTAGTAATGTGATGAAAAAGTTGAAGGATGTTGCTGTTTGTGATTATAGAGTGATAAGTTTTCGTAATGAGGCTGTCAGTGACGTGGCAGCAGACATGGACGTCTGTGTTGCATTTTACCATTTGGCTCGAAGTCTTGGACATATTACCCTGAATATTAACAGGGGCACCAATAGAATGTTAAGCATGTGCTTCTTTCATCTCTTTGTTATTTCTATATTTGCTAGTGATGATCTACCATAGACTTCTTTTGCCACATTGTTTAGAATAATTCTGCTGAGAAGTTTCTCCATTGGCTCCTAAAATCACACCTGCATACTTGTATGCTTTTCTGAGTTGTATGTCCCATTCTCTCAAGCATGCTCCAGCAATATTAGGTCATTGAATAATTTGTCAAGCCTTGGGACTGATGGAAAATAAGATGTTTTATATATATATATATATTGTTTTTATATGCCTGCTTCAGATTTGTCAGGCTTTTGCTTCATGGCCTACTCTGATATTTCAATCTTATTTTTGGACATTACTAGGTTGTTGAAAACATTGCTAGGAAGTTTGGTGTGAGTAAAAGTGATTTACTTGACCGAGAATCTGATGATCTTGCTGTACGTATAGCTTTGGGGGAAACTCAAGTTATTGGAGAAACAAAAAAGGCTCTTCTAAATGCTGGAGTTAATATAGCATCTTTAGAGGAATACGCTGCTGGGAAAATTGAAGATGTGAAAAGAAGCAACCATGTTATTTTGGTGAAGAACTTGCCTTACGGTTCTTCTGAAGGCGAGCTGGCTAAGATGTTTGGGAAATTTGGGAGCTTGGACAAAATTATTCTTCCTCCAACAAAAACATTGGCCTTGGTAAGAAAATCTGTACTTCTACTATTCCTCAGATTTATATGACTTCATATGCACATGCAACATTCAATGTGTTATACTGCTATTGAACAGTCCCAACAATATATACTAAGCTCTCCACCACTTGCTATATGTTGGGCAGTTTCACCTATTGGGCTTATTGTTTAACCTGATTTCAGAGCTGCTTTGGTTTTGAAAGGTCTTAGGTTCAAGTTTCTCCACCTGGTCATCTTTCATATCATGTATTTGTTTTCTCATAAATCTACTTGTTTGTATGTTATCACATGATAATGATAAATTGGCTACCTTTTCTTACCACACTCCGATTTCCAAAACATTCAGCATAATATAATGATCAGTGGTTCAAGTGACATTGATTGTCTTTGTAGATATTGGGGTCTAGGCTTACTTGGGCTTTGGTTATCTTGTCGTTAAAAACATCAGTGTTGATGTGTTGATAATCTGGAAGCTGATGGTAAAATTTCCTCTTATCCTTTGTTTGATTTACTTAGATTAGGAAACACAGTTTTTCTTTTTATTTATTTATTTATTTATTCTTTTTGTTTTGTCTATAAAACTTGATGTTCTGTTTGATGATTATTTTAATTAATCAACATTCTAATTGCAGCAAAATAGAACTGTCATAAGTGATGGAATTAACTGGAAATTTTGATATTGATTATTAACATGTATGTTTCTGTCTTATGGTATTTTAACCCTGATATATCAGGTTGTATTTCTTGAACCCGCTGAAGCGCGTGGAGCTTTCAGAGGTTTAGCATACAAGCGTTACCAGTAAGTTTGTGTTTGTTTTTAATCTAATTGCTAAAATGACCCCAAGTCATGGTATATCTTTTGATTCACATTTTATAATCTTACTGTCCAAAAACAGTTAATCGATCCAGATATCGTAAATAATAGTAGTAGTAGGGTATTTAATAGTTTGGGAGTTAGGGAGAGGCCTTATATTATGTTTCTTCTTTTTAACTTAGGGATGCTCCACTTTATCTGGAATGGGCACCTGGCAATATTCTGAGTCAAAATTCAGCATCTGTTGGAGATGCAAATAGTTCTGTCAATGTTCGTGAACCCGATGCCAAAAGGGTATTATTAGAGCAACATGTGGAAGGTATAGAAGATGCTGACATTGATCCTGACAGAGTTGAGGTTAGACATTATATACCAGTTCAGCCCATGCATCTCGTACTGTGTATCTTCTTACTCCATAAATTCTCTTGAGCAGATTCGTTCCTTAATTTATCTTTGGATTTTGTATCTTCAATTGAATAGGAGTCCACTCTTAATGAGCATTCTTACGATCTAATTTATAGATTGGAAAACGTTATTGGTTTTATCTGGAACATGATGGCCAATTAAGTCAAATTTAGCGTCTTGATTTTATTTCTGGAACATGAAAGCCAATCATGTCGTGTTTATTTGTCTTTATTTTGTTTGGTTTGGCCATTATGCTCATATTTCTTTTTCACACTTCTCTATTATATGAATCATGACTGTTGTTTGTGCTATTTTCCTGGTGTTTAGCATGATTTTCACAAACTCGATCGACGAAAAGGGTGTCATTCATATCTTAGTTAAGTTGCAAGCAATCATATCTTTAATAGCACATCAAGGAACTTGTTCTTCTCATTTTGATCTTTGATCTTGTTAATTGAGATCGTGCAACTAAATTGTGGTAGTGTTTTGTTGTATTCCAAAATTATGTAGTCTGCCAGGGGATCTTACAATTCCGACAAAAATTGGGTGTCCACAACTTATTGAAGAGATCCTATATAAAAGATATTATTGACACCCTTTTGAAGAATCAACCTCATGAGCAATGTAGATATTCTTACAAGAAGCTTGAACACCTGCTTTGGAAAATATAAAAATTATAATTGTGATGCAAATGCTTCATGATACCTGCAACTGTTCTTTGCTTTTAACAAGCATTTTAGTCACTTGCTGTTTGCTCCATTTCTTTTCTGCAACAGTCCCGATCACTCTTTGTAAAGAACCTCAACTTCAAAACTTCTGATGAGACATTGAGAAAGCATTTTACCGAACATATGAAGGAAGGAAGGATCTTAAGTGCCAGGGTAATATATTTGGTTCTTCCGAATAGTACTCTAAAAATGTAGGATTCAGTCGCATTCTTCTCTCATCTTTCTCTTCTGTTTTGTCCACGTGCAGGTGAAGAAGCACTTGAAGAATGGAAAACATGTTTCAATGGGTTTCGGTTTTATAGAGCTTAATTCTGTGGAAATAGCAACAAACGTTTGTAGGGATTTACAGGTAATATTACATCCCGAATTCCTAATTCAGCTAATATTGTTTGCATTAGATGTGGGATTCTTAGCGTTTTCTTATTTCAGGGAACTGTTCTGGATGGCCATGCTCTTATATTGCAACTTTGTCACACTAAAAAGGATGAACAAGTACAGAAAAAGGTGGACAAAGATAGGAGTTCAACAAAATTAATTGTGAGAAATGTAGCTTTTGAGGCAACAGAGAAAGAACTCAGACAACTGTTTAGTCCATTTGGCCAGGTAATTATTGGTTATTGCCATTGCATAGTCTAGATTGAGTAATTGGATATGCGGGGCCATACCAATTAATGTGTAGAAGTTCACTTACCATAGATGTGATCCTTTCCTTGCTAAGTTGATGACGATTTCCTTTCTTCCTAACTTCCTCCTCGATGAGAAGATTGGTGATGATCATGGACATGGGGATGTGATGATGAACATGGATAGCATGAGATGGTGTGGGAAAATGATGGAGAGCCAACCAGTGCTTTTTCTTCCCTTTCAACTTCTTCCACGTCCGGCCCTCTTCCAAGATCTCCTTTCCCTCTGCTCTGCCTAAATTTCCTCTCTCTCGGTTGGCTCCTATTAATATTATGAACTGTTGACCTAAGAGTAGTTCTTGCTTTCTACCCTTCTCTCTTTCTCTTGAAAGTAATATCTTCTAACAGTGAATTTGTACACAGTTGAGATAAATGAAATATAATTACCATCATTCAGGATTATGACACTAATATAATATTCCAGAGCAGGAATTAGGCCAAGATGTAGATGCCTATAGAGTTACTTTCAGCCAACATCCATTAAATTGTAATAGACCTCATTTCTTTTGTTTTCAGTTATCATTTTGTTAGGAGTGCACGTACATGTTATGTAGAAGCCTATAGAGTTCAATACTTCAGTGTTTTTCCCCCACTGTGGTCGACTTACAAGTTTTACCTTGCAGATTAAGAGCTTGAGGCTACCGATGAGGTTTGGGAACCATAGAGGATTTGCTTTCGTGGAGTATGTGACGAAGCAGGAGGCCCAGAATGCGCTTGAAGCTCTTTCAAGCACCCATTTCTATGGTCGTCATCTGGTATGTCTTTTACAAACTCTCTGCATCATGTACATGTGCCTGCAAACTATAGAAAAGTTGTCATAAACTGGCAATCTGAATTTCAGGTTCTGGAGAGAGCCAAGGAAGGTGAAAGCTTAGAAGAATTAAGAGCTCGGACTGCTGCTCAGTTTACTGATGAGCAAAATGGGTATCAAAATTCAGCCAAATTATCCAAGAAGAGGAAACAAATGGCCTTCTTGGATGAAGGACAGTTTTAGTTCGGAAGAATTGCAGATTAGATTTTTGCGTGCAATCTACGTTGTGTATTTCATATGTTCATTTCCTAATTATCATAGGGTGTCCCATTTTTCAATGTTGGGAGCTTAGGAAAATATGTTTACAAGCTTTTCGTAGAAACAACAGTGCAAAATGCGAGTTAATAGTGTGAATTAGGTAAAAAGCTTGCGAGTTAATAGATTGTGAATTGGGTAAAAAGCTTGCTGTATGTCCGTAGTTTGTTGACGTTAGTGTCTTCCCGTTCACAGGAAAATGAAGCAAGCAAGCATATTCATAATGGCTAAATGTGCCTGAGGCGAAGAGAAAGCGCCGTTGGTTGGGTGGTAGTGGAGGCTCTACTGTAGTGTAACACTGCCCTCCTGTTTTATCCCCAATTTCGACCCCTTTCATTTTGGGTGCCCGAACTGTGTTCTTGCCATATCAGCATGAATGGCAGGCGGTGGTGTCAACCATGGAACTAGGGATGACAATGTGTCCTTGGGTCATCTTTGTGTCAAGTTGAAATGGGTCTTGTCGAAAAAGACCTGGTTAATATACGTATTAAATATGTTCAATTCTAATCTAATTCATTTATTAAATAGGTTACTCGTGTTGACCCACGTAACCCGTTTAACTTGTTTATTAGTAAAATTAAATTGAATTTGATACGATTCAATAATAGTTTATGAATATATTTCAATCTATTATCAATTAGAGAAGAAAAATATAAATATAAATATAATCGGGTTACTCGGGTTTGACCTTAACCTGACACTAATATTCTCGTGTCGTATTCGGGTCGATCATTGTACAATTTCAACCATTTTATGATTGATCTTAACTCTTTTTAGTTTATGTCGTATTCGTGTCTTGTTACCGTGCATGATTCTACCCGCTCTACTTTGTACTGTTCCTTTGAAGCTAATACAAGAAGAAAAAAGGAAATACTCACTTTAGTAGTCTTTACTCAAAGTAGGAGTTTTGGAGTTGCTTTTCGGCTGAGAGGACCTGTTGATCGTAGCTGTCTCTCTAGTAGTATGTAAGAGAATTTTCTTCCTTTTTTCTACCCAACCGAAATGGTCGTTTTAAATCCAAGTTGTCCTCATCCTTGCTTTTATTTCATTATCTCCTTTTTGGACTCCAGTTGACTAGGAACTTCTGTGGATTGTGCATGCTACAAGTCTTTTAGGTGGGAATTATCGCTAGCCTGCTGAAGTAGCAACCAACTTTATGAAAGAAATCTACCATTTTTATTTCCTCTTTTGACAGCAAACACACACACATATATATATATATATATATATGTTAAAGAGGTGTTGAAATTATGATTTGTATCCGGTTGGTAACGTTTTTGAAAGTTACCGAACCATGACCGTGACAGAATATTGACGGCCAATCATGGGTGGACATCCCTGAAGTATTTGTTTAGCATTGGCCCAAAAACATGGTTTGAACTTTGAAGAGGAAGAGGAAGGGTTTATTATTGTTTTGTTGGAATTTTGAAATTATCGTATCCATGAGGATAAGAGCTACTTTGCTGCCTCAATATTTGAAGAAGCCATTTTTTCTTCCTTTGGCTAGAGTACACCTGAAGCAGAACTATATCTATCTATCTATCTATATATATAGTATATACGTATCTATAGAGAGAATTTTTTGTCATTATCAATTTTCAAGCATAATATGAGTCTAAACACAAAGTCAATTAGAACAAACTTCCATAGTGGCCAGCTTGTGTTTATACTAGATATAAAGTTAGAGGAATGTCAAATGAAAAATGAATAGGACCCAAGAGGGACTTCGATCCACATTATAGAAGTACTATCACCAATGCTAAATTAGTAACGTTCAACTTCAGTCAACTTTTATTGTTAATTATTGATCAGAAATACAATATCTATATTAGATTTTTGTACTTCCTAATTAGTTGTATTTTTTGCAGTCATGATGTCAAAACCATCTTATAACAATTTTCAAATTATAAATTTTTTATTGGGTAATCAAATAAACTGAAAATCCAAATAATTAAGAGGGCAGATAGAGGATAGATACAGTAACAAACATTGTAGTGACCTATTCTACTACAGAATTGAGCCATTTTTTAAACAAAATTTGCTTCAAAATATGAAATTATTTACTACAATTCAACAACAATATCAACAATTCAGAAAAATTTACTGGACCTTAAAACAATCACCCTCATTTGCAAATTGAAGCTGTTTACATTCTTTACAGATATAAGATATGGACATAATTCATATATAGTGAAGCCTAATTTGAGTCTTGCCGATTGATTAGAGCAAGTTGCCAAGCAAAAGGAGTTGAAGCTCTAAGAGAATATATTCCTTCATGGGTAGCTAGATAATGCAGATGAGATATTGAAGCGAAAAATAAAGGGGTATCATTTGAAAATTGATTATGCATATATATATATATATATGTCTATTGATTGGCTATAAATAGACTGAGAGAGCACACTTGTTAGCATGAATTTGATAGGCAGCAGAGAACATGAGGAGATGAGTCTTTTTTGACTTCTGTTCTTTGAGCAACACTTGATTGTTGACAATGTTTTGTGATCATGAATGTTATGAGAAGTGAGGTCTATGATGAATACAAGAGTTAGTTTGGTAGCCAAGGATGACTTGCCTCCTCCTTCCTAGGGGGGTCTCAAAAAAAAAATTATATATATTTTGTAGGACCCTTTATTGGATTGTAGGCAGGTTGTCCTTGCTATCTTCACTGCCTCTTCTCTCTCATTTTAGCCCTTCACTTCTTTTCCAATGAGCAATTGAAGTTAGCTCTTCCATATTTTGCATGGAGACATAATATATGCGAACATGAAGCTTGCTTATTAGTGTTCATCTCTGAAAATTGCTCTCAAAACTTTGAGAAGAGAAAATTGTTTTCTAAGAGAAAAACAAAAATAGAGTTATGTGAAAACATGCGGTCATGCTTGGTTTGTATTTTTAGAATAATTTTTTATTTTCTGAAAATAAAAATCAGAACTCTAAAAAAAATCTACTTGGTTGGGGTTTTTTGAAAATTATTTCCAAAAAATTCAGTTATAAAAATATTTGTTTTCAAGTACTCCTTTTTATTGTTTTTGAAAACAGTTTTCAGTTTTCAGAAAACTCTCCAAACAATCTACTTGGTTGGGTTTTCTTTAAAAAAAATTCAAAAAAATCAGTTATAAAAATGCTTGTTTTTAAGCACTCCTTTTTATTGTTCTCTCAAAAACAGTTTCAGTTTTCAGAATTCTCAAAAATAATTTTTAGAGCTACAAACCAAACAGAGCATATCCTATGGGTCTGCTTGGTTTGTATCTCTGAAAGTTGTTCTCGAGAATTCTGAAAACATAAAACAGTTTTTTGAGAACAATAAAAATTAGTTTGTATCTCTGGAAACTGTTCTCGAGAATTTTGAAAACAGAAAACTATTTTCCGAAAATAATAAAAATGAGTTCTCTGAAAATTGTGACCTTTTTTATAACTGAGTTTTCATAAAACTGTTTTCAAAAAACTCTTGAATGTGATGCTTATGAACCATTTGAATTCAACACTTAAAACATTGATTAACAAATTGGAGAACAATTTCCTACTCGCAAGAGACTTAAGCATGTTTGGTTAGTATTTATGAAAATTGTACTTGAGAACTTTGAAAACAAAAAAAACGTTCTTTTTTGTTTTATTATTTAAAAAAAAAAAAAGTTATAACATATATTTTTAGCTCTAAGTTTATTGAAAATTAAACAAATATTTATATTTTTAATTTTCAAAAATAAAAAATTATTTTTACAAATACAAACCAAGCAACAGGAGCAAACTCCATATTTGTGATAATCTTGGAGGTATATTCATGGATCAGTTGGCTATAATGGGTTTAGATTGCTTTTCCATGAAGTGTTAAAGTTGTCCCACATTGCTTGGAGACATAGGTGTTGGGTATAAAAAAGCAGGGAGGTTATTAAAATAAAGGGTTATTATCAGGAAATTCGTCGTGGTTTCAAAAAAGATCAACTTATCCCCTTCTATACAGAAAAACTCTCTATTAACAAATTTAATAAACTAGCCCCCCTCCTACATTTTCGGATAAAATTGTTCCCGAAACTAGAAGGGAGATTACTGATAAACGATTTTTTTTATTTATGCTGAAAAAAAATATTAATGCCAAAATTAAAAAAAAAATTAAACTGCCAATTAGAGTAAAATATAAAAAAATTAAGCCCGGAATATAAAAAATATTTCAAACTACAAATAATATTTTTGTTTTTTATTTTTTACTATAAAAGAAAATACAATTGATTTATGCAGGAAAAAAACTTTAATGCCAAAATAATATTTTTTTGGAACTACCAATTAGGGTAAAATATAAAAAAATGAAGTCCAAAACATAAAAAATATTTTGAACTACAAAAGAGATTTTTTTTTTCCGTTTTTAACTTTGTTTTTTATTTTTTACTATAAACAAAAAAAATTTGATTTATGCCAAATAAAAAATTAATGCATCAATATTTTTAACTGAACTATCAATTAGGGTCAAATATAAAAAATTAGATTGAAATATAAAAAAACTTTGAAGATTTAATTTTAGTAAACCTCCCTATGGTTTCAAAAAATATCACTTTGTCCCCCTCCTATATACTATACATAAAACCCTCATATGGTTACCAAAATGTATCAACTTGCCCCCCTCCCAATAATTTTTTACCAAAATACCCCTGCGATTTAATTAAATTAAAAAACAAATAAAATTCAAATATATATATATATATACATAATTCAAAATACATATCAAAATTAAAAAAATACATATAAAATTCGAAAATATATACATAAAATTCGTAAGCAAATATATAATATTCGAAAAAATATATAAAATTCGTTAAAAAAACATATAAAATTCGTAAACAAATATATAAATAAAATTATAACATATAAAATTCAAAAAATATATATACATAATTCGTTAACAAAATATATAAAAATTAAAAAATATATATAAAATTCATAAATATATATATATAATTCGTAAAAAAAACATATAAAATTCGAACAAATATATATATAATTTGTAAAAAATATATAAAATTCGTAAAAATATATATAAACTAAAATAAAAACATAAAAAATTCGTAAAAAATATATATAATTCGTAAAACAAATATAAAATTAAAAATCATATAAAATTTGATATAAATATATATAATTCGTAAAAAATATATAAAATAAAAAAAATCATATAAAATTTGAAAACAAAACATATAAAATTAAAAAAAAAACAAATAAAATTCATAAAAAATATATAAAAAATTCAATATATATATATATATATATATATATATATAATTCTTTGGCACACTACAATAGTATATTCAAACAAGATTATCCAAAAAAAGAAAAAAAGATTAGGAAAATTATAATATTTGATTTTTGGGAAAATACAATCCAAGAAAGTGCTCTTCCACTATATTTGATTTTTTTTTTCAAAAACATTTAGATGTCACAATAGAGTATAGTCATAGTTTTAAAATAATTTGTGTTGTTAAAAGTGTTTTTTTATAAGTCAATTATTTTTTTCCATTTCCATGCAATAAACAAAGTGTGGATTGAACTAACCCTTTTTTAATATGGAGGGTCCAACATAATTTATTCATTCATGTGATTTAATAATAAAGTTATATGATTTTATTCCTAATTAAAATTAAAATGATATTTATGTTTTCAAGATATTTTATTTGATTGGTAATATGATTTTTTTCAATTTTATAAGTTTATAGAATTTAATATATTTTTTACGAATTTTATTTATTTTTTACAAATTTTATATGTTTTCTTTCGAATTTTATATGTTTTGTTTTACAAATTTTATATATAGTTTTGAATTTTATATATTTTTGTACAAATTTTAAATATTTTTTCAAATTTTATATGTTTTTTAATTATTTTTGTTTCAAATTTTATATATTTATTACGAATTTTATATTTTTTATAAAAAAAATTATATATTTTTTGGAATTTTATATGTTTTTTTAGAAATTTTATATATATTTTTAATTTTTATATATTTTTTACGAATTATGTATATATATTGTTTGAATTTTATATGGTTTTTTTTAATTAAATTAAAATTTAGGGGTAATTTGGTCCCAAATTATAGGGAGTGGGGCAAGTTGATACATTTTGGTAACCATAGGGGGGTTTTCTGTATAAGAGGGGGGCAAAATGATCTTTTTTGAAACTACAGGAGGGTTTACTGAAATTAACTCTATTTTGAACTACAAAAGAGATTCTTTTTTTCATTTTTAATTTTTTATATATATATTTTACAATAAACGGAAAAAATAATAATTTATGTCAAAAAAATATCTAATTGGAAAGTTAAAAATATTGATGCATTAATATTTTATTTCGGCATAAATCAAAAAAAATTTCGTTTATAGTAAAATATAAAAAATAAAGTTAAAAATCTCATTTGTAGTTTGAAATATTTTTATATTTTGGACTTAATTTGTTTTATATTTTTCCCTAATTGGTAAACCCCCATCTAGTTTTAGGGATAATTGATAAGTCCATTTTACATACATATATTTATCCCCAAATGTATATTTGTTAGTAGGTAAAACTATTTATTTTAATTAATTTAGAAGTATAATAATGATAAGTGCACAAAACTTAATTTTTATAATAAAATTGTTGAATAAATCATTTTCAATGTCATTAAATTACATCTACATTTATGTCTTTCATTTATAGGTGTAAAGTGACAAATGAATCAAATGCACATGGATAAAAGTTGGAAGATTCAAATGCACATGGAAAATGAACAAAATGTGATGGAAAGTTATGAAAAAAAAAGAAAAGAATATTTCATTTCTCTTTACAAGTTGTAATTTGATTCCAATATTTCTCTATAAATATGGATACATCTTGAATAAAAATGGAGGAAAAAAGAAGAGAAAGAAGAAGGAGGGGAGCAAGAAGGACACCAAAGAGGAGAATAATTTATCTTCAATTCCGGGTTTTATTGTTCTTACTTTATTATTTTCTTTTTAAGCATGTGTAACTAAATCCTCAACTAAGGTTGAGGATGAAACCACCATTTATGAAATAAATTCATTTTAGTCTTTTATCAATTTCTATGTGTATGGTTTAAATGCTTATAATTTTCGCTTCATAGTATTAATTGTTTTAAATTCATTTCACTATAAATATCATGTATTTATAGTAGTTAAGAATTCTTATCACAATTAATCAAGTTTGGATTTGATGAGTTTATAAGTAAAAATCTTTGATCTTATGTGATCCATTAAATTGCATATATAGGATGCTTAGAATTTTACACTTTAAAGCGAAGAAAAATCTATTTCTTGAAAATATATTTCATTAGTACGTTATTGTTAAATCTTGAGAAAGTAATAAGATTGATTTCTAAATTACTACTCTAAAATTGGAATTAATAAAGGAATAATTAGAAGTTTATGGATTAGTGGTGGTCGATTCCGATATCTTAGTATTTTTTCCCTATTATTCTCGCTTTAATTATTTGTATTTCGATATTGCATGTTTAGTATAAAAATCACTTCAACAAACAAATTTTGAGAAACTAGGTTAGTTTTAGATTAATTTGAGTTTAATTAAGTTCTCTTTAAAACATTCCCTTGGGTTCGACCTCGTTCTTGCATAACCTAAACTACAATTGATTCGTGCACTTACGAGTAATATTTTAAAACACACCAGTAATTTTGTCCGAAATTATAGAAAATGAAACAAGTTAATCAAATTTACTAACGTTAAGGAATTTTCTATATAGGAGTAGGGCTGCAAACGAACCGAGCCGAGCCAAGCTTTAAAATGTTCAAGCTCGGTTCATTTACTAAACGAGCCTAGAAAATGTGTTCAAGCTCGGTTCATTTGCTTAATGAACGAGCCCGAGCCAAACGCCAAATTTAACGAGCCGAGTCCGAGCTTGTTCACGAATGACTCGTTTCAATGCAACATATATTAATCTTCTTAATAGTTGTCTTGATTGAGTTGTTGCATGTCTGTTTTAACATATTTTCACTAGTATAATTTTTTATGAATGAATTTTATGTTATGACCGTCTAATTTCTATAATCTTTTCACAATAATCTTCATAATTTGTTCAATTTGAACAATTTCTTTTGTCAAATATGATATAATTTTACTATTTAACTTAGACGAGCATGTTCACGAGCTTGGCGAGCCGAGCTTAGTAATGTTCAAGCTCGGCTCGTTTATTAAACGAGCCTAAAAATTGTGTTCAGGCTCGGTTCGTTTACTAAACGAATGAGCACGAGCCGAGCTTTTAACGAGCCGAATCCGAACCTGCTCACGAACGGTTCGGTTCATTTGCAGCCCTATATAGGAGGGAAGCAAATTGTTATTTTTGAAAATTACAAGGAAATTTTCTGATAATAGCCCAATAATAAATGATAATCATGAGATGAAGTGGTTGGGTCATGACTCAGCAATAGCTGGGCCGGTCCATTCCGCAGAGATACGGTCAACTTTGAGAGGGTCTTGTTCACACCATTCTGTGATGGGCTGAGACAAGTATGGAGCCCAATGGACTCTCCTCTAAAGTAATAGGCGCTAATTAGTAATTCCACAGTAATCCACTTGGCCCATTTGAGGCTAACTGAATGGGGCTTATAATCTCACAGTGCACCTTTTTCTTTCCCCAACCCTGAACCGACTATTTATCTTACGATTTTGTACGATTTTATTACGTTTTTATAATGATTTGACAGTTTTGCTCATCATATGAAATGCGCAAAAATTTTATGATTTAGTCCAATATCCCAATATATGACGTAAATTTATATGAATTTTTTTTAAAGGGCTAATGTATTTGAAAATTTTGAAAATTCTAATATGGTTTAGACTTTTAAATTAAATATTTAATTATTAATATTTTTTGAAATAAATAATACGAGTTGGTAGAATCTTACGATTCTACTTATGAGGTACATACAAGGCATGGGGGCAATTGCCCCCCATAGAAAAAAAATATGCAAAATTCTTTACTATTTTTGAAAAAAATATTAATATAGAAGAAAAATAGCACAATTGCCCCCCATAAAATTATCAAAAATTAATTTTGCTCCCCCTCAAATTATTTTCTGCCTCCATCCTGCTTACGATTCTACGATTCCGATTCTACCTAGAATACCAATTTTGACTGCCTTGATCTTAATATGCCAACTATTTATTTTAATATGTTGAGTTATTTGCCTTTTTAGTTAGATGTAATTAGAAGCTTTCCTATCTGAATCACATGTCCAAACCGCAAAAGAAATAATAATCACCACACGAGAGCCTCGACAAGCTATGAAGATGCGTTCTACTATGTTTCACATTTAGAGTTGAAGAAAAATAAAACTGTATGTTTTCAGTGCGGATTGGTGTTTCTTGGACAAATTTAGTGTTGCTTTGCAATCATGAAAGATGATTATTTTCTTTTTTTCGTAATTCGATACATCTAGATTTTTGTTACTTCTCATATGCTAGATTTTATATATATATTAAATATTGTGCATGTGAAATTATAAATATTTATTTGTTTTTTAAACATATATGACGTTTCTCCAACCAATAATGGTTATCAAAGAGTGATCCTCAAGATACACCCCCACATCTGTCCTGACATCATTGCGGGATGATAGAAGAGTAGTTGCATTTGAATAGCAAGTGCTTATGATCCTCTAGTTCAATGTCACAGAGAGGA